>CM031613.1:70698349-70738349 GCA_018398815.1 Conus ventricosus
TTTCCACTTGAGAGAACAGTAATATGCCGCTTCTGACTCACTTGCTACTCCACCACGTTTTTGGGCGAAAGTGGCCTAAAAGCTGCCTATTCTTGTTCTCTGACAAGTAACCAAAAAATAACGACCCTACAAACAAATATACTGTGTAGGGTTATCCGTTTTCAATACTAATTTACTAAACTTTTCAGATTTCAGTTTTTGTTTAATCCTATGTTTTTCCTGATCATTTTCAATAACATCATTTTCGCGCAAACATTCTTCAAATGAGTCTCTGTCTTTCATGTGAAATAAAACTACAGTCTTTAACTGTTCTCTAAAGTCTTTTAAAACCGAGTTATATTTCTGGCATAAAATCCACACACTTATCCGAGCATGTCTTCCGCTGAAAGCTAGTTTCGACAAAGTGTTTCTCTTTTTAACTATGTCTCTTTCTGCCGAACAGTCATCTATAATAAATAGTGTCTGCGTTCCTTCAAACAGTCTATAAAACTGTTCTAAACACTCACTCAGTTTATTGCTGGGATCAACTAAATATATGTCATCATCTGTCCATATAAACCTTCTATCATGATATGCTTTGTTCCATTTAAGTGTTGGACAGAAAACCACAATATGATTAAAATTATAACGATAAACTGTTTGTAACAGGTCGAGGATAAATATTGTTTTTCCACAACCAGTCTGCCCACAAATCAATGAGCAATGAGGAGTTTTTGTCATAAAGTTTAACTGCTCCATAGTTTTATAACAGAGTTTAATCTAATCCAGTTATTATTTTTATCATACTCTCCGTCAAAACTTGTTCAGTATAATAAAACCCTATGAGGCCTAAATGTGTAAGATTAATCCAATTTAGTTCTGTAAGATTGTTTCTATTTAAGTCAACATTGATTTTGTTGCTTGTTGTTATGATCTTAATATCCTCGCCATTGTGAAGAACGACGACAACAACGTTAAGGCGTTTAACGTCTAAGTTTTGCCAGCTAATATTAATTCCTTTTATAAGGTCATCACTAACGCCCACAACCCCATCCCTCTCCACATCTTTAAAGACAGAAATTTCAAATATCATTGTGAACGTGTCTCCTAATTTTCTGCTTGGAAAGAACTGTAATTTTGTAGAAGCTTTTTTACAACTGTTTCTTTTCTGTGGAGGATGTACTGTTTTTTCCCATACGGCGTTATTTCAATTTTTTTCCGACTATTGTCGTCCGGCATAAGACTTACATGTAAAGGGCCAGAGTTGAATGCTTTTCTGAAACTTTTTTGACGACCAAAAAATGTAAATGGGCTTATGAATTCAAATTTTATGTCCCATTCTAAATATGGTTCTAAGTGCCATTTGAGGTCAGGTTTTCGAACTATTTTATATCATACTGGCCAACATGATATGGGCGCTAGATTGCCGCAGTTGTTCTAGTTTAAGGAAAAATTTTGCTGTCGCCAACCTCTTTGCGTTTTATAATCACCATCTTAGTGTACTCAAAACCATACAAAGCGCCTATCTCGCCGTTCTGTTCAAAGTCCGCAACTCTGCAAGGTCTTTAATTCTAAAGTTATACACCTCACAGGCGCTAATGTAACTTCCTGATTCTTCTGGCCCACGCGACATTATTTTTTAGTAACGTATTATTTTATTTCCAAAACATTGTGCAGGTTATCACATTTCACGACTTTCCGGTTTTTTTGTCGTTGTTTTTTAGAATAAATGACCCGAAGCCTCCCACAACACTAATCTTTTAACTGTAAATAAGGGAATTGTATAATTTCATAATCGCATATATCAGCTTTCCCTGACGGAAGAGCTCTATCTCAGTGAGGGCCGTCCATCCATATAAGTGGGGCATCATGCTTATTAGTTCGTCAAATGAACATAGAGTTTGAATTAATGCAAGATCGAGCGGGTTTTCTCGCCCTCATAAGTAGTTTGTCTGGCACCAACTCTAAATCTATGATTGTTCATCTGCAAAAGCCTAACATTTTAGCGACTCTACGATCAAAAAGGTAAGTGCTACTCTTCTCGGTTTGAATGTTTACATTGTGTTTTAGGTGGGCATTGTGGTAAGTTTTGAGAGTAATGGCGTAAGTACTCATTGCTTCTTTTAGCGACAAACCCGTAATAACCACAGTATGGTTAACCGGTCTAACTACCTTCCTCGTTATAACTTTTTAGAACTGCAATTATGCTACCATGGCTTCACTATTTTATACCAATACGACTTTGTAAAATATTTCATGAAGGCAACCATGTTGACCCCCAAATTGTGATCAATAGCATGTTCTAAAAACGAAGGACAGTCCTTGAGTTGTTATTGTTACAAACAATTTTTAAACAAATTAAATGAGTGCTTTCAAATATACTGTGCAAAATCTTCTGTTGGGCCGCCCTACAAACTTAAAAATATAGCAACGGATACTCTTGACTTTGCGTGACCCAGACGCCTTCTTTTCATAAAAAAGGTGAGTACTCTCTCCATTGAAGAGCTTTCTTAACCCCCCTATTGAAAACGACCACACCGAAGAAAGCGTGGGGTGAGTCATCCGATGCAGTTTTATTCAGAACCAGTTAAACTTGCTGTGTTTAGCGCCATCTACGGGTGTGGAGTGTCGAATGCTGATCATTTAAAATCACCATGATCCTTTGGTAGGTCAGTGTACAGATTCATTTTCTTATTACAGCTTCAGACCGTATTTTGCACTGAACGGCCAAAGCGCCAGTACCAAATGACAAACCATTTAATCCACCAGCAACATGAATAACATGAAGGCTTTTGAAGGATCTGTCTTCGAATACAATATTAACATCAAGAAAAGCTTTAGACAAAAGTTGATCATAATCATGGCCTAGCGACTTTATTTACGGGGCACGCACAGAAAGTATAACTATGACTGGCATCCTCCTTTCAAAACTTTGCGTTTCAGCAAAACTTTTCAGCCAGCCTTGGTCCCTACAGCAAGAGCATAAACAGCATGGACACATTTATCTTAGACACTCTAAGGGCCTAACTAGGGCGGGAATAGAACGTATAAACGACTCTATTCGTACTTACGTGTGGTGGGTTGCTAGTTCGCAGCACAGGCAAGATCGAGCATAACTGATCCTTCTACTCTACTGGCTTTGACGCACAAACAAACAATACTTAGCAAATTTAGAAGGACGCCATTAATGCGACAGTTGATTTACCTTCAAGTATTCAAAAGGTACCCAACATGTTTTACAATACCAAATCGAAAGTAACTTGCTGTTGGCACTGGGTTTATAACATGCGGCCTTCTGACCCTCAGACTCAGATAGGTACAATCAATAAACTATAATAATTAAATTCTTATGAGCAGGCAATGAAACAGAAGGTTGGAAAAACGACATAAATGTCTGAGCCAGTAATTGTACAAACTAATAAAAGTACACCAAGATACTAAGGTCAGGTTGCCAATCCCCGAAGTCCAAACCACCCAAAGTCTTGTGAAGACTGTCTGCAAGCTCGCGGACTCTGTTTCGCGATGACCATGAATATGAAAAGACAGCGCTTGTTCTTGGATAACTGGCATAGGATTTACTCGATCTTTATCTTACTAATATAACCCACTAATTACGAGAACTAATGTTCCATAAGTGCTCGGACCATAAAGCCAACTACTTTGCTTGCAGTAGACACAAAGCCAGCTAACATACTGCCTAATATACCAGGTAAAGCGTTTACGGCTTTACGGCTAATTTGTTTTAAATAAACACGCAAGAATGATCAAGTTGTTTTTAACCCATGATTTATCAGGTGGAGGCGATGGCGCGGAGGTACTGAACTTTGGCCAACCGCCGCCTGTAAAGCCAACACCAGTGTACTTATTTCAAAACTAAGGCTGTTATAACGCTTGCTAATTGTGACTCCGGCTCTCTAATCAGTGTTCTTATCGTTCTGCTAGCGTTGTGTTCTTCATATAAAATTTTTTCGATAGTGTCTCTTATCTATTCACTTGAGTTCGTAAATTGGTCTCGTTAGTAGTCAGCGCTTCTAGTCTGCTGATCTTTCTTGTTCAAGATCTTTTAGGGTCTTTGGGCTATTCTTTCATTAATATCCAGGCCCTAAGTTGCGTCATCTGCCTCAACGAGTTTTTCTTTTTCTCTTTTTATATGCACAGTCTAGTTCACCTAGTTTTTGCAAATTGTTTTGTTAATTCCCTTTGATGTTCTTAAAAAGAGCCATGATCAAGGGCGCTTAATTCTCGCATGGGCAGCGGGGAGTCGTGTATATCTTTAAAATGCTGTTTCTTCTGAAAAACGGTTCTGCTTCTATTGCATTTATTATTCCATCTGCCGATTGATTTAAATTCTCCAAGTTCCATGTGTTTGTATTTTGGCTAGCTGTTTGAGTTCCGCAGGTGTGTGTTTGAAAGTTTAGAAAACTTGGTGGGCCCTCCGCCCGTAATTCGGTCTAACCAGACCAAGGCGATTTTTGATCTTGTCACACTGGAGTCTTTGTATAATTGTACTCTTGGCTAAAACTTTGATGGGGTCGGGTTAGGGTTTAAGCCGAACAAAGTTGGCCCTTGATCTTTTTACAGACAAATGATCATCTTTAATTCAAATCATTTGGGACTATACATTCGGGAGGTCTTGGCCTAACTTTCGTAAAATGATTTAAAACCGCTACCTTTCTGTTAATTTCATGCCGCATTGCGAGCGTTTGAGCGATGCTGTATTAAAGGAATCATTTCACTCCTGTCGTCCTCCAAGAACAAAAACCATCATAATCTTCTGCATCTCAATGCCTGCCATGTTTTTAAATATTAATTAATTTTTTATTTTGTTTATAAAAAAATGTCACAACTCACATGCTCATTCTTGACCCGCATAGAAACTGAAAGAACCCTTTGGCGTGAAGGGAAAATACGGACTCTTACTGTTCCAAATAATCCATTACTATTGGAGCAGACAAATCGTACTGTAAAATTTCCAGACCTAGGAGCAATGACGTGAGTGTGCCAGGCTCTCGCGTCTTACTTTCAAAATTAGCGCTCGCTTCAAACAACAGACCCAAACAGACGTTTGTACAGAATCTGGGACAGGGCAATCGTTAAGAAAATTTCTATAAAACTTGAGGGCAAGAAATATTTTCTTTACACAATGCAGACAAATTTTAAACCTATTCTGATCTCTGGCTGAACCGGACTGAAAGGGCGACTTTTGGCGTTTCACAGGAATAGAAATGAAGAAGCACTAAAACAGAGAATAGGTGCCTGCAGATACCTAAAGACGGCAAAAAGTATGTGGCTGTAATTTTGCGTTTTGGAAATCGCTGTTTCCATTCCCTAGATTTTGAGTTTTTAAAAGCGCTTGCGCCATACTTTCAAGGACATTAAAAGACAGATTGTCATATGAACTAACGTTTAATGAATACAAACGGGTTATCAAATCATCAGACACCGAAGCAAAGTACAGCATTTCTGACATCTCGTTAGAGTTTGACCTGTTGTTAGCAACTATAATTTAGCAAGGCTGATTGAGCGCCAATATCAGACCAAGAGTACAATATTTTTACGAAAGAAGTGATCATCCTACAACATATCCCAGAAGCAGGGGGGCAGACACTATATGGAATTTTAGTTTTAGATATAGCGACGCAGCAAGATCGCTTAAAGGTATTTTATTGCTGTGTGAAGATGAAGAACCATTCCAGACAAGAGAAGTGAAAATTTTTTAATCCAAAAATAACGAGAAAGTACAATGCTCGATTGTGGGCAGGCCTAACCAAATCTAGCTAGCGGGCTTAAACCTTATCTGCATTTTGATGAATAAGAAAAGCTGTTTGGAAGGGGAGGTGTAGAAATCCAACAGTTGATCTTGTGCTAAAGATCTGCACCTCACAGTGTAAGACTTGATGATTAATTTAACACTAAAATACGGTTTAATGATTGACCTAAGGTCAACAGAGGATATTCAGTTGCATGGAGCGGGAGAACTGTAGAGACTAATTAGAACATTCAAATTGAAATTACCGAAAGAAGCCGATAAACCGCTTAATGTACATTTTGTTTTTATTATATGATGCCAGCTGAATATTGAAAATAACAGATTAAAAGAATACAATACTAATTTATTTTTATTTTATAAAAAGCATGTCTGTTAAACATTATCCCAAAGGTGCCTACAGCGCCGCCAAGAGAAGATATCGCAGGCGAATTCAGCTGTTATAGACCCCCTTGAAAGTAAAAGCCTTCCGATTACCACACTTACGCATAATGCAAACAAAAACTAGAGCAGGACCTTTCACAAACACAAAACCAACGAAGGTATTTCTGCTGCCTTTAATGCTGTTACATATGTCAATACTGGGAGCATTCGACTATAAGTCTGCATCGGCAGGAACAAGTGTAAGCCTCTTAGCAACAGGCGTAGGCGCACCGCACTTTACAAAACCTCTAGAGGTTTGTCTTTACTCTCGGCCTGTGTTCATTAGCCGTAGGTGTGCTGGCAAAAAATTTAAAAACTAAACTCCAAAAGCACACAGCTATGTTCAACTAATAACAACAGCTAAACGTAGTACGTTAAACTGACAATAAATAAAGCGCTTGTTGACTTCAAACATCCGGATGAAGAATTTAATCGTTTACAGGCCGATTTTGATGACTACAAAAGTACAAAAAGTTTTGATCTTCAAAGAAAAGGCAGGGCAATTTTTCTCAACAGCCAGACCTGAGCAGATATAAAAGGAATTGCTGAAAAAAAGTAAACGAGACATTAAACTCGCTCAAACACTCACATTAACAACACCAAAAGGGGTTTATACTTTTTTAGTTTTATGAGTCCAAGCACAAAAGACCGTTTGATATTGGTTCTGTTTAAGGTATTTTTTTTTAAATTAAATAAATATTTTTGTTAAAAAAGAGACTCACTATGGCTAAGATATATGAAGGGGACAAGACGAATTTTTTGAGGCGATGCAAGAAAATTTGCCAAGAGCGCTGAATGAATATTGATTAGAAGTCATTGACCCAACAAACGTACAGCAAGCGTTGGTCCATGCTATATCTCAGAGTTCCAGGCAAACCACCAATAGACCCGCCAGTTAAAGTAATGTTAGCTGTTTTAATCGACTATGTAACAATAAATGAAGAAACCCTAGAAGTCTGGGTCTCAACTAAACAGCAGACTATTCTTTTCTCGTAATGACTTAACACCCGGTTTGGGCAGACGAACTGCTTACACAGTTTGGCGCTGCCGCTGAAGAAGCCAAAATGAAGGCTCTGGTTGGTCAGAGGGCGAAGTCCTAGAGATGAGAAATTAAAAACAGGCTAAAGTATGTGCGCCGATTGTAGGCAGGGTTACATTCCACGACCTCCAACATTAAGTGCAAAAAGAGCAGTTTTAAACTTAAGGTATACAGACGACAAAATGTGTTATGTGGTGTGTTTCTTGCAAGGCTGCCATTCCGCCCGCAAAAAAACGCAGAGAGAGTTGTCTAACGTATCACCCTACATCAATGATCTAAACTTTAGTGGGGAGTCCTTTCCTGTTAGTGTAACCAATTGGATCATTTGAAGAACAAACTAACCAATAACTTTAGAAATGTATACACATTGGATGAGGGAAACAAATTTGGTGCCATTAACGTTTCCAAGAACAGTCCCCAACGATTTGGCGACCCAGAACCAAAAATCATGTGACTCTACCTACCTGATGTTTTCAACCAGCGGGCTACCGCATTACACATTAATACGCACAATGAGTAGATTATTGCGGCATACTTCAAGCATTACCATAAACAAGATTCAGCAAAAATGTTTAACGAAGAATGCCCATCTGTTCAAGCCGCGAGTAACTAAGAAACATTTGTATTGGTCCAGTTGACTGTAATACAGAACTAACTACGGCACCCCGCCCGGATCTACAGTTATTTTAAGAACTGGAAACGCTGAAACAAGTCCATACGTAGTTTACCGCAGACTTCGAGTCGCGCTTATTGTTTCCTTATGAAGGCCCAAACGCCACAGAGACTTCCTCAAAACAGCCATAGTGAGTTAGCACATTTGTTCATTAGCCCTTATCATTTGTCAGGTCGGATGCGCCCATTCGATACCAGAAAATTTAATAGGAGGGCCAGATGCGGCTAGAAGATTGGTACAGCGCATGCGCAAGGTAGCGTAATGATTGTCTAATAATCTAATTTTCTGAATCCATGATGTCAGCCTGAAGATCAACAACAGTATGACTTTAGCCACACATTGTTGGATTGCGGTTTAGAGGCCTCACAACAGACGCAGAGAATCCAACAGTAAGAGACCATGATCACATTTTAGCGGAAAGTTCAGAGGAGCGCGCACAGTAAATGCAATCTTCAACTAAAGTTTGATCCTAAGACATGGAAGCCTGCCATACTTCTTTCACAACTGCGAGGTTACGACTCTCATCTTATAATAAAGCAGGACGATGCCTTCAGGGTGTCAATCAGTGCACAGTCATCAGAAAAGTACCATGTCTTTGAATCTGAATAACATGTCCTTTTTATGACTCTATGCAGGCCACATGATGGGATCATTAGAGGCCACTGGCTATGTCCTTAAAGTCCGGCCCAATAACGGAAGAATATTTTGACCCAACGCCTCGTTAGAAAGGGCGTTAACCTTATGATACATGAACAGTTGGGAAAGGTTTAACGAAGATACACGTCACCTAAAGGCGGCTTTTTCTTTTCTAGTCTTAAGGAAAGGACATTAGCCGACTCTGATCTACCAACAGGCTAAGAAGGCGTGGCAGAAGTTAGAGTGGAAAACGATGGGCGACTATCATGACTCCTACTTAATGGCCGATGTATGTGTTGGTTTGGCGGGACGTCTTTTGAAATTATAGGAAGACCTGCATGAAACATTACAGTTGGATCCGCGCATTACAACATTTCTTCTGCACGGGATGAGCTGGGACGCCTTCTTAAAGTTTACTGGAGTACAGATGCTTTATTGGTCTGACCTACCAATGATTCAGAAGATTGACAAACGATTGCGTGGAGGGAATTAGTATGGCGTCCGCATCATGTACTGTAAAGCAAAAACAAATACTTGGACAATTATAACCAAGTAAAAGGTCTAACTATCTCAATGTATTTAGACCAAACAATCTGTATGGTTGGGCATGGCCAGATGTCACGTCATTAACGTAACGTCAAGATGTACAACAGGTACGAATAATATTCAAAAGGCAATTAAAGTGGTGAACAGTTAACGCCTGATCAGCACGTGGCGTCATTCTAGAAGTTGACTTAGAATATCCTCATGAACTTCCATGACCTCCTAATGACTATCCATTAGCAAGCAGAAAGTCTAAAGATGGATCCCAGAGAACCGCCTAAACTTGTGCCTAATCTTCGCGGGCAAAAAAGATTATGTCTGTCATTAACAGACTTCTACAATTTATTTAAGACATGGTTGAAAGTGAACCGCAGTTTTCATCGCTAATTGCTTTGATCAAGAACAGTTCATGAAACCATACATCATGAAGAACACTGACCTCAGAACTAAATCCAACAGATGCTTCAGAAAAAGACTTTTTTTTCAAGTTGATGAACAAAGCTGTTTTGGAAAACTAGGAAACCCGCCAAGCGAAAGATGTTAGTTTGGGGCACCAAAGAGAACGAAGCTTAAGTAACTCAAAACCCAAAATTTAAAACGGGACTTCAGAAAATTCATGATCACCTTTTGCAAAATGAGAAAAAAAAAAAAAAGGTCAAATAGAAAAACCTTTTTTTAGGGGTTTTACTTTTTTAGAATTACAAAGCTTTTGATGTGAATTCTTTATGACTATTTAAACCCTTGTACCCTGATCCAGGGGCTTTACACAATACAGATATTTTTGTTATAGAAAACCCACTGAAGAAATCTATAAAGACATGGAAACCAATGGCTAAAGGAGAGGATGGAAAGAAAAACTTTTCCCCCAAAAAGTTTCCCCTTTTGCATCTCCTTAATAAAAGGTTTTGGGAAAAGATAAGGATGATTAATGGAAAGGGATAAAGGATATGGGGGTTAAGGTCAAAAAGACAGTATTTCGAGCCCAGGAGAAAACCCTTAAGAAAGAAAAGGGGAATATCTCGCACGGGGGTGCAGTAAAACTTCACATGACAACTACAAAGAAACATTGTTTGGGAAAAAGCTTTTCATCATGACAACTAAACTGCGACTAATCTACATAATCAACACAACTGTGTAACAAAGAAGCATTAGATAAACAAACACAAAACGGGTTTTTAATCCCAAATTTTTTAGCACGGGCACGGGGGAACCGCATAAACAGGGGGTTTTTATTTTTCATCAAAATTTTATTTAAGATCAACATAGCTTCACCAAACATTTAAACTTTTCTCATTTTTGCTTGAAAAGTTTGAATTTTTTTTATTAATTTTAAGATATTCTTTTTCCCAATTGGGGTTTTGGTTGTAGTGACGGGTATTTTGCATGCATTGATTAAAACCTCGAAAAAGTTCCTTTAAAACATTACACCAGAAATGATTTCCCCTACATTTTCAAGGGCTCTCCTTTTCATCTTTTTCATTTTCCTTCCTTCTGGCTTCCATTTTAAACTCAAATATATTTACGTAAAATTAACTAAGCAACTGGAACTGTGTCTGGTGGGATATCTGCAGTTTTTCCCTTCACAAAAGATCTTTGAGGAGCTGGTTGTTTGTTGGGTCAGTTCTCGTAAATAATACACGGGCGGATTCATCTTTACAATTCTTTTATTTCATACGGGCAACACTCCAAACTGGACCCGTTGCCCTGATGCGAGTGTCCCCTTCTGCTTCCCCCGGTAAATAAAGGGCCTTACTTTCAATCCAAATGGTAATAGTTTGCCGGATAAAGACTCTCCTTCAACAGCATTTATTGTTTTCTTTTGATTGCTTGTACGGGTTTTTAAACCCCTTTTAAAATTTCTTCATTATTCATTGCCGCAAAACTGGGCAGTCTCTAACCCATTCTGTGTTGCGAGAATTGTCATCAACTCTCTGTGATACTGGTAAGAAAAAATTTCTTTCAGCTAACTGTTTGTTAAAGTTTTCAACTAAAGCCTGTGATCTGTAAAACTCCCGGAATGCCTCTTCTAATAGTAACTCTGTGTTTTAACAATAATTGATTCACTTGCCTTTAAATTCTTTCCCATCATCAACTTTAATCATGCGAGGATAATTATGGCCCTCGTTGGTATATCAGTTGTATAGCGACAGCCAACAGCAGAAGCACTCTTTTGTGTTAATGGTCTGCATCTTTGTATCTTGAGCCATGTCAATGACTGTGAGTGCGTACTTAAATCTTTTTCGTCTAATCCTATCAGAGGGTAAATATAAAAGGTCCATTTGATGGGTGTCGTTTGGGTTGTTTGACAAAGTGTGGTCTCTGTATTCGTTTGGGCGCAGGTAAATAAATTTGCCAAATCGCTTGTTTAGATAACCATTCTTTTTCTGTTGTTCACTGACTCCAGCTGGGTTGGCTTTAGCTTTTTAATTGCTGTGATGCCCTTCCAATATCCTTTGGGTTTTAATAATAGATTTTGTTCAAATTTTTTTCAGCCAATATTATGCGCAAAAAAATACACGACGGTCTACCAACGACAATAAACCGATTTCTTGCATCTTTTGTTTTTTGATGGTTATAAAAGTCACTGAATTTTGGTGGGGCAATGTCTGGACTGGTTTGCCCGTTACTAGATAATATTGTTTTATTGCTTTATCAACATTTTAAATGTGTAAGCTGCATTTCCCTGTCTTTTCAGTGTGTCATTAATAAAATCTAACTGCTCAAGTCTCTGCCTTTCATAGGCGTCTTGTGCAGCTGCTAGTTCCTCCATAGCTTTGTTATGTCTTTTTCTCTCACTGTCATCCCGCAGTTTACTAAATGCGAAATTACTTCCGCTAAAAGCAAGCGCATTCACCACAGCGCCGCCTATCATTTTTGCGAGTGAAGCCATTTTTTATAAATGTATTTTTTTTCTTACATATTTATATTGTCTGGAATTATTCCTTGCTTGACTAGAAAATCTTTCGTGGCAACCGAAGCTGCAATGATAGCAATCAGCTTTGCTGAATCCTCAAAGTCTAGTTTGCCAAGATCTGCTGGTTTAATTCTTAACAAGCTTTTACCAAGCATTGAGTATCCTACACTTAGTCCTCCAATAACAGCAGAATGGTATACAAGGTTAGCAACAGTTTTTTCGGTGCTCATTTTTATAAAATAAAATAATTATAATTTAATAAAAAACATGAACAGTGATGATTACTACAGCTACAAGGCGGCCTAAACCTTCCCGAACTTATGAATGACCAAGTTGATGGCCAAGCTGTTATGCCCCAAAAGGAGAGGTTGTATTCTTTAGCAGCGTGTGGAAAAAACAAAACAGTTCCTCGGAACTGAATTCAGCATAGAACAGATTCAACAGATGTCGCCGCAAGACATTTTTAAAGTATCATAACAGGTATGAAGCGCAGCTAGGGTCTAGAATGGTGAAAAGTGTTGGGCAAACGGTTCTTAGTTTGTACACTAAACTAGTCAGTAGATTTGCCCCCATTGATTCTGAACAAGATCTTACGTATGATTTAACGCAAGATCCAGTTTTAACAAAGTCATTAGAGTCTCTAGGATGTGATCTATACTACAGATTTGGAACATTGTTATCGCATTAATCATGGGATTAATAACTTTTAATCATATAGTTTTTTATTTCCCTTCAAAATGAACGATCTGGAAAATCAGCAGAACCAGAAAACACTGAATCAGGTGGAGAAAGTAACCAAGCCAAAAAATCAGCAGAAAACGCTGAATCAGGCGGAGACCATTAAAAATCCTGGGCGTGTTGAAGCAGGAAGAAAATTAGCAGAGTGGAACAGAAAAAAAAAATTAATGTTACAGGATATGACTCATCATGAAAACATAACACCTCCAACGCCAGAACAAGTTGATTCAATGCCAGCTATAAAAACTCCATGTGATACAAGGGCCCCAAAGTCTTCATGGAATATTGAACTTAAAACTGTTGTCATTTTTGGTGCTCTTGCTGCTGCTGCTGGGGGCGGTTTATTACGGTTATAAAATATAAAAACCGATGGCAACAGAAACAAAAGCAATCAAAAAAATCTGAACCATTAAATACAGAAAGAGACAACTGCACGCAAAACCGCCAATAACAAAGCATCATTTTGATCCATTTCAAATGGAATAATATTTTAAATTTTTTTATAAAAATAGATCATGGCGTATTATAAAATGATGATGTCAATAAATAAAGACCGGGAGTCTATAAAGACATTTCCATAGACCCGAATTGTAATCAATGCGGTTGCTTCGGATGTAAAACCTTCCTTAAGATTTATGCAGAGAACGCTGAGCAAGACATCCTCAACGGATGACGCGTTTTTTGAGGCGTGTGTGTACTATCTTAGACATTTACTATTTAAGATATAAAACATAGCTTGTATTTTTTTGATAATTATAAGATACTTAAATAAAGAACTTGGTTGTACTTAGAGGATGACTTAGTTATGATCTTAGGTTAACTTGGGTAAGAACTTGAGGATGACTTGGGGTGACTTAAAGATGACTTAAGTAAGAACTTGTAAATGACTTGAGGATGACTTGTGAATAACTTGAGGATGACTTGTGAATGGACTTGAGGATGACTTAAGTAAGAACTTGTGAATAACTTAAGGATGACTTGTGAATGACTTGAGGATAACTTGTAAATGACTTGAGGATGACTTGTGAATGACTTGAGGATGACTTGTGAATGACTTGAGGATGACTTAAGTGTGCGTGCGTGGGGTGGGGGTGGGGAGACGTGCGTGCGTGGGGGTGGGGGGGGGGAGACGTGCGTGCGTGGGGTGGGGGTGGGGAGACGTGCGTGCGTGGGGTGGGGGGTTTCGCAGGAGTTACCTCCCTTAGTGTCCGCACATAGCAAGTACAGGCAGTACCGTAGCCCTCTTGCTACTATAAATAGGCGTTCACGCATGAACGGTTATTTATAGCAAGGCGGATTTTACGCAGCCCTCTTGCTGCTAAAATAAGGCGTTCACCGCATGAACGGTTATTTATAGCAAAACGGATTTTACCGCAGCCCTCTTGCTACTATAAATAGGCGTTCACCCCATGAACGGTTATTTATAGCAAAACGGATTTTACCGCAGCCCTCTTGCTACTATAAATAGGCGTTCACCGCATGAACGGTTATTTATAGTAGCAGTCAGCAAGGCTAATTTTACTGCAGTCCTCTTGCCACGAAAATAAGGCGTTCACAGCATGAACGGCTATTTATAGTAGCAGTCAGCAAGGCTAACTTCACCGCAGATTGCCTCCCACAACAAAGAGTTTCATTATACTTTCCTTCTTGCACAAAAAAGTTTATACCACTTTTCTCATCCAGGCTTGGAATCGCCAGTAGTTAGTACACCCGCCATTGTTTTTGAAGCATTTTATAATGAAGATAGTGCTGGCTACGCATACTCCTCTCCATACTAGTAGATGTACTAAGGTCTGCCTAGCCCTATCTAGTTTTGCCAGAACATTCGAAAATCGCCATTCAGTTGCATAAGGGCACACTTAAAGGCAGATAAATGGTTAGAATTAGAAAAGTAGAAAAGTATACACATCTTAATACACAGATCAGCTTGCCACATGAACACTGAATCTGTAGTTAACAATCAATCAAGTCTAATACAAACTGAGAACATTTTTACTTGGGAGGAACAGCAAAAATGTTTCAAATATAAGTTTTTTTAGCATACGAATCAGCCGTGTTTACCTCCGCCTTAAGAAAATAAACGACATGTTTTTTTAAACATGGCTTTAGCTGTCTCAAGCCAGCTCCCAACAATCAACGCGTAATGGTTTGTTTTGCTTCAGCCACTTTCAACAATGCAGCGCCATTTATTAAATAAGAAACCATCTCATCAATAGACAAACCTTTAAGATCTCTCCGGGTTTTACAACATGCTTCGCCTACCTTCAAGACAACTACCAGTTAAGCGCAATGAAGAACAGAGAAAGAGGCGGCTCCCCGCTGTATAGCAAGGAACGTGTTAGCAAACGCCGCTGTGCGGGCAGACATGTGAATAGTTGGCTTGCCTTCACTGACTGACTCAACTAATTTTTTCAACAAATACTCTAACATGCAGTTAAAATAAAACTTATGGCCTCGAATAACAAACCTGTTCTTCAGTAACGTTTTAGCCATTTTAAAATAACACAATTAAAACACAGTGGTCACAACAGAGCGCAGTGAAACACACAGCCTTCTTTGTGCAATAGCCCCAACAACAATGACAGCCCCAGTCGTGCCACGTCGACAGCCTCGATCTGATGTGTCGACGTGGCAATCTAGACTTTTCCAGATGACAGCGCCGCCATGCCGTGATGTCATGTAAGCAGGAAGGAGGGGGGAAGAGGGGGTGGAGGAGGTGCGGCAGTATTGATTTTTTGGCCTGTGTGTGAGTGTGTGTGTTTCTCTGTGTGTGCAGGTGTCCGTGTTAGTTTGCGTGGGTGTGTGTGTGTGTGTGTGTGTGTGTGTGTGTCTGTGTGTCTGTGTGTGTCTGTGTGTCTGTGTGTGTTTACAACCTTGAGTTAATCTGACAATAAATTAGTTTCAGTCAGTCAGTCAGTGTGTGTGTGTGTGTGTGTGTGTGTTGTGTGTAGTGTAGTGTAGTGTGTGTCTCTCTGTCTCTCTTCTCTGTCTGTCTGTCTGTTCTGAGGGCAACTTAACCTTAACTGCTTTGTCAGGGTTTCTCTCTCTCCCCACTCTGTAATTAACATACCGCGAAGTAATCGGATAGCCTGGTGCACCCCGTGTATATGGGCGCGTTCAGTCACGGCCGCTTTTTCCTACGTTACTCTATGGGGCGTGTTCAGTCTAGGCTACTTTCTCCTACGTTCCTCTATGAAAAGTTTAGTAAATTAGTATTAAAAACGGATAACCCTGCACAGTATATTTGTTTGTAGGGTCGTTATTTTTTGGTTACTTGTCAGAGAACAAGAATAGGCAGCTTTTAGGCCACTTTCGCCCAAAAACGTGGTGGAGTAGCAAGTGAGTCAGAAGCGGCATATTACTGTTCTCTACTTGTATTCTCTGTTTGTTTTTTTCCAATGAAGTAATATTTTGTACATGTATTGTTTACCATTCCTTGCACATTATTAACATTAAAAGGCACTACTTTTTTTTCCCTGACAACTTTAAACAACACTGACAACTGATCTTAGTTTCTTCTCATTACAACATTATAAGGCACTGGGTTTTTTTTTCAATGTAAACATGAAACACGACGGACTTCATTTTTCCCTTCACATATTACAAGGCTCTGATTTTTTCATTGCAACATTAGTACTGTGCAAATTTGACTTTACTTTTTTCCCCCAGTAACGTTAAAAGGCATTGATTTTTTTCCCCATGACATTAGATTTCTGTGGAGAACTGACTTTCATTTTTCCCATTTCAACATTATGAGGTTTTCATTTTTTTCCATGACTGCATTGCATACCGTGGAAGATTAACTATAATTTTTTTTTCATTACAACATTATAAGGCACAGATTTGTTTTTCATGACAGCATTAGATAATGCAGGGTTTTTTTTTCATAACGATACTGATGGAATCCGACTTTTTCCATTACAACATTGAAAGGCACTAATTCGTGGCAATGTTTAACATACACACTGGTAAGATGGAGAGGAAAACTCTTCTGGACGAAGATCACCTTGCACCTGGCCTCAGGAACAGAAGGATTATGACGGCATCATATCAATGGAAAAGCTCTTCCACACAACTCCACTGTCTAGCGATGACAATTCACAGAGGAAAGAAAATGTCATCGCTATTTCAGAAGCAGTGTAAACGCCCGCTTCACCACTCAATGAGGCTGTCTAGGGTTCTTTCCCTCAAGTCGTTGAGACTGATTAACACCCTATGAATGTTCTTCTAACGCCGGGAAAACCCGTGCTAACACAGGTCACCCTGTCGTTAAGTTGACTCGGTCTGAAGAGCAGCGGCTCCTTTCTGGCCTGTTGTGTTCCATTTCTCCAACATTGTCACATTAGCTCACTTCCTGGAGCTGGAATGGCCTCAGAAATGTCGTGGCTTCTTTCTCTGTAGATTAGGTTTAAACAAAATGTGCTCAAAGACAAGTAAAACGTGTTTCATAGAGATTAGGAAATATTGAAGGTATTGTGTGTGAGTGGACATGTCCTTTTTGTTTCCCTTAACGTATTTTAAAGCAAAATGAAGTTAACATATGCAATAAACTGTATATGTATGGCTGTTGTGGTATTTTTAAATTCACAATCACAAACGCTACGTAATACATACATACAATACGTGGCATTATACTGAATTATGCTACATTACATGGCAATAACTTTACAAAATATTTTTGCAAGACCAATATTCCGTTTTAAAAGAAAACGTAAACACCACAGTCATAACTGCAATAATAACAAGAATAAGTGAGTAGAATTTTTTTTAAAATGTAATGGTAGCTAACAGTTTTGATACGAAGCATACAGAACTTTGTTCGCGTTATCAGAAACGGTTACATACGTACACGACAAAATGTATTGTGGGAAGACACTTGGGACTTCGTTAATGATTAAGTGGGTGAGAAGCCTCATTTGTTTTTACTTATCAATTTATCCTGTTCTTCCCTGATGACTGTAAATTCACTTTGCCCATTTTGCAATGTCTTACGGCGAACTACTGGAGATCTGCTCTGCATACACTTCCCATTCTCCAGATCTGAAGGACATGGTTCAAGTCTGTTGTCTACACAGCCACCCATTTCAATTTCCAGACAGGAAACCTATTTGGAGGTCTGTTCTGTATGCAGCTATCCACTCTTCAGGCATGAAGTGTGTGGATGTGATCGGTTCTGTTTACAGCCATTCAATCTCCAGACATGAACGTTATGGTGGATGTCTGTTCTGTATGCTGCTGTCTAGTATCCAGACATAAATGATATGGTGGAGATCTATGGAGAGAGAACGTTCAAAGAAAGTGATCCAAAAATCATAAATATTTGTACACAAAAGCGTTGAAATTGACATGCGCAGTGCAGATAAAATGCTCGTCGTAAACTAACAGCTGCGTTCATGTCATCACGCTCCTCTTGTTCAATATGAACTTATGACTGACCTTTAAATCTGAAGCGTGGAAACTTCCAAGTTCTCTGTAAACAGCTTGTAATGACATCCATTTGTATGCAAATCAGTAGGATTCAGTTCATTCTGCGATGTTTTCTCCATTTGATATTCGATGTTTAAACATCTCCTAAAACGGAACTACAGGATGCATCTTTTCAACATGGCATTTACAAAGGAGAAAATTCATCTTCACCGTGTTCCCTGTTGACGATAACGTGAGGCAGGCCACGAGACATACACTGACACCTCTGCTGTCAGGCAGGGGGAAGGGACAGGGTGAGTGGTGATTGAGGTGACGAGACATACACTGACACCTCTGCTGTCAGGCAGGGGAAGGACTGGGTGATGATGGTGATTGAGGTGACGTGACATACACTGACACCTCTGCTGTCAGGCAGGGGAAGGACAGGGTGATGATGGTGATTGAGGTGACGAGACATACACTGACACCTCTGCTGTCAGGCAGGGGAAGGGACAGGGTGATGATGGTGATTGAGGTGACGAGACATACACTGACACCTCTGCTGTCGGCAGGGGGAAGGACTGGGTGATGATGGTGATTGAGATGACGAGACATACACTGACACCTCTGCTGCCGGCAGGGGAAGGACTGGGTGATGATGGTGATGAGATGACGAGACATACACTGACACCTCTGCTGTCAGGCAGGGGGAAGGACTGGGTGATGATGATGATTGAGGTGACAGACATCACTGACACCTCTGATGTCAGGCAGGGGAAGGACTGGGTGATGATGGTGATTGAGGTGACGAGACATACACTGACACCTCTGCTGTCAGGCAGGTGGAAGGGACAGGGTGATGATGGTGATTGAGGTGACGAGACATTACACTGACACCTCTGCTGTCAGGCAGGGGGAAGGACTGGGTGATGATGGTGATTGAGATGACGAGACATACACTGACACCTCTGCTGTCCGGCAGGGGGAAGGACTGGTGATGATGGTGATTGAGATGACGAGACATACACTGACACCTCTGCTGTCAGGCAGGGGTAGGACTGGGTGATGATGATGTTGAGGTGACGAGACATACACTGACACCTCTGATGTCAGGCAGGGGAAGGACTGGGTGATGATGGTGATTGAGGTGACGAGACATACACTGACACCTCTGCTGTCAGGCAGGGTGATGATATTATTGAGATGACGAGACATACACTGACACCTCTGCTGTCAGGCAGGGGGAAGGACTGGGTGATGATGGTGATTGAGGTGACGAGACATACACTGACACTCATGCTGTCAGGCAGGGGAAGGACTGGGTGACGATGGTGATTGAGATGATCTCAAAAGCAGGCCATGTCAAGAATGCATTAGATATATGGCTCATCAACTGTGTCTGTCCATCCGTTCTCTCTCTCTCTCTCTCTCTCTCTCTCTCTCTCTCTCTCTCTCTCTCTCTCTCTCTCTCTCCTGTCAATCTTTTGTCCATATCTGTGTTGATGTGTGATCTGTGATGGTCAGGTCAGGTCGCTGGTCTTGTCTCATCTGGGGGGCATCATGGCGGGTCTCATAGGAGGTTCTGTCTGGCTCGCTGGGTGGGGCTCGACTCTCGCCCTGCTACCGGTAAAATGTAGCCCGGTACTACCTGTCGCATAGACCGGGTAGATAGAGCTCGTCAACCTGGGAAGGTAGTTCATCTAGGCGAAGGAAACACTGAATCTAAACCTCCGTGCACTTGCGGCTATACCCACTCATGGGAAAGGCTTCGGAGTCAACCCTGAGGAAAAATCCGGAGCCGGAGTCCCCAAGGCGGCCTGACCTTGTCTTCAACGTCATCCCGGCAACTCCTGCGACGCCGTTGGTGCCAAGTTGTATCGGCTCTGCCTTTCCCTTGGATCCATCAGCTGTGTGGAGAGGGGGAATCTGCTGCATGGGCAACAGCTGATTCTCCATACCAACTTGCCCAGGCTTGCGCCTGAGAGGACACTTCAGCTTCGCTGCAAAGCGTCGAAACAACACGGAAGCAGCAGTTTACCGTTATAAGCCATCCGCTCGATTGGCGTAGAGCTGGCGCCAGGGTTGTTTCCGTCGGGGGGAGAATCCATCTCATTGGACAGACCGCCCCCCTCAAGCTGGCGCCCCCCAAAGGGGGCCCCCTCTCTCTCTCCTCTCTCTCTCTCTCTCTCTCTCTTCCTCTCTCTCTCTCCTCTCTCTCCTCTCCGCCTCCGTCCGTCCGCTCTGCTCTTACTCTCCTCTCTCTCTCTCTCTCCTCTCCCCTCGTCTCCTGTTCTGCTCTCTCTCTCCTCTCCTCCTCTCTCTCACTCTCTCTCTCTCTCTCTCTCTCTTTTGTCTCCACCTTCTGTGTATTTCTGTCTGCATCTCGCTGCACATATAATAAAAAATAAATAATGAATGCTTATATAACGCCTATTCTCGGCTAGAGGCCAAGCTCTAAGCGCTTTACAATCAACACTCGTTTACACAACGGGCTGCCTACCTGGGTAGTGCCGACTGAAGAGCTGCCAGCCGGCGCTTCATTCAGTCGTTTCCCGTGTCATCCAGTCAGTATCGTTCATATCGATCACTCATTTTCCTACTTCCTTCATTCTTTCCATTTCTCACGCAGGTGCATGCCATGTGTAACGTGTCATCCATACCAACGGCCAAACTGGCCTACTCTTCCGAAAGTTGGTGATGGGATTTGACGTGTGTGCAAGATGTTATGCATGCGTTCACACACGGAACCTCGGTTTTTAGTCTCATTCGAAGGACTGTATGGGAAATGAAGTCAGAACAAATGTTAACTCCGAGGGAAAAATCCCCCTGCACCGAAACGGCCCGGCGGAGGTTCGAACCCGCAACCCCAGGATCACCAGATTACGAGTCCGGCGCTCTACCAACTGAGCTATTCCGGCTCCCATATGCTATATGTAATAATCATGCGTGTGTGTGTGTGTGTGTGTGTGTGTGTGTGTGTGTGTGTGTGTGTGTGTGTGTGTGTGTGTGCGCGCGTGCGTGCGTGCGTGCGTGCGTGCGTGCGTGCGAGCGTGCGTGCGAGTGTGCGTGTGTGTGTGTGTGTGTGTGTGTGTGTGTGTGTGTGTGTGTGTGTGTGTGTGTGTGCGTGCGTGCGTGCGCGCGCGCGCGCGCGCGCGTGCGTGTGTGTGTGTGTGTGCGTGTGCGTGTGTGTGTGTGTGTGTGTGAAATTAGGTGATGATGGGAGTTATTTATTTTTTCACCAGCCAGTTATTACTTTGCCCGGGGTCTGTGAAGAGTGAATGAAAGAGCGCTCCCAGGATGGTGCCATTCACGACCCTCTTTCAGAATGCAGCCGTCCATAATCTAGCGTGGCTTGAGCTGCATGGCCAAAAAGGTGCGTTCAGAACATGAGGAGGTCTGCTCTATGCATTAGATTGTCAAGGGAAGCTATAGCTTCTCCCTCATGGTGGAGAATGGGGTAGACGGAGGTGAGGGTGGAAGGGGTGGGGTGGGGTGGTGGGGAGTTTCTTTTCTTATCAATACTATCCTGCCTTCTCGATCCAGGCACTAGAAATCTCATGTAATCACTAAGCATCTGTTGTGTTTGTTTGTTGTTGTTGTTTTTTCTCCTTGTCTTTCTACCACGTCCTCTTTTCTGTCTTATGTGCTTCTTTGGTTCTGGTTCAGTTTTTACGTAATTCTTTTCTTCGGGCGATTGCTGGACTGCTAGCACTCTTCTGATAAGAGGTAAAGATGGTGTTGGTAAGGTGTGGGGCGAGGTAAGAGGAGGAAAAGTGGAGGGCGGGGAGAGGTGGGATGCAGCAGTTGTTAGGGACAGGAAAGGTACTATAGTCCTTGTGGTGTGTGGTTTGCCACTTCAGGGTGTATGACGTGTTTTGAGAAATCGCCACTTTCATGTCTAGAGGGAGTAAACTCAGTGATCAACCAGTTCCAACAGCTGCCACGAAACGTTCGTGTCTAAACAGTGGGATAGCGAAATATAACGCCGCTTATGTACATATTTGAACAGGTGATTATGAAAATGACATCGTTGGACGCTTTGTTATGAGGGACGCCCGGTGTGCGTCTGCAGTTTTGGTAGTTGGGTGTTGAATACTTCCCACCCCGATAAGCTTTGCACAACCAGCTTTTGTAGGAATGTGGGCACAGAGTAAAAGCAACACACACACACACACACACACACACACACACACACACACACACACACACACACATCGCGCGTGCGCGTGCGAGCGCGCTTAAGCACACACACACACACACACACACACACACACACACACACACACACACACACACACACACACACACACACACACACGTGTGTGTGGGTGTGTGCGCGCTAACACGCACACGCACACAATGGACCTATTTGCTTGTTTTGAAATGACAATGCCTTTCTTCTGTGGAAGTCTGTGAAGACACGTCTCGTCTTCCCTCTCCTTTCTTTCTCATGCCTCTTACCCATCCCTCCCCCACCTCCTTCCCACCTCCACATACCCTCACCTCCTCTCCCATTCCTCATCTACCGCACCCTTTCTTCTTCACTCCTCCCCCCCCCTCTCTCTCTCTCTCTGTCTGTCTCTCTCTCTCTCTCTCTCTCTCTCTCTCTCTCTCTCTCTCTCTCTCTCTCTCTCTCTCTCGCTCATTCTCTCTGCTTCCTTTTCCCTCGTCCTCTCTCTCTCTCTCTCTCTCTCCTCTCTCTCTCTCTCTCTCTCTCTCTCTCTCTCTCTCTCTCTCTCTCTCTCTCTCTCTCACTGACGGACCATTTTTCGTCCGGTCCAAAATTGTGGGGACAATTCTAAAGTGGCATAAGGTTGCCCGTTCACCGGTTGACCTTTTTACCTGACAGCTACTCACCCGCGTTTTGTTGTTAGTCAGGTGAGCGAGGATTTCCCTTCAGTCTCTGCAGATCTGCCGGCCTGGAAACATCAGACGGTGCCGAAGAGAGACTGGGAACCTGTTGTCATCAGGTCATTGATTAGCTAAATGAAAGTTAGGGTTTGTATTAATGGAGTTGTTTTTTTCTTACAGGTGGTCATGAATGTTCCAGTTCTTAGTGAAGGCCTAAAATATTTAGTTGTTCCCTTGATTGATCTTTAGATTGAAAAGACTTGACGAGACATAGGGTGACTGTAGGAAGCTGTGGTTAGTGAATGTGTGAGTCGACAGGTGGATGAGAAGAATGGAGTGAGTGGATGGAAGAGAGAATATGTGTGTTTATATGTGATCGGGGAAAAGTGACCAATTTAAGTCAATGTGTTATTTGAAAAAAAAAAAAAACGTTGTTAATCTTTTCCCTAAAGTATTACAATGATGTGAGCGTTGGTGAGCTCTGGAAGTGAGCAATGAAAATTATTGTGCAAACATTATTCGAAAATGTGTTCTGATCCCTGTTGTGGATACGTCAAATGATGACGATGTTGGAAAAGTCGAGACATTCTTCTCTTGATTAAAAAGAGACAACTGAAAATCGTTCCTCTATATGTAATGATTGTATTCTGGTACTTTGAAAAGGGTTACGTGATGATTTTTTTCTTCATACTTTGAAAAGGGTTACGTGAGGATTTTTTTCTTCAATGTCATCACTCATGGAGAATGTTTTTTTATGTTTTAATGCACCCATTGTATTGAAACTTAGTGGATGATATTATGGGTATTTTCCCCCAAATTCGAGTGGAATGTCTTATGTGAAGAGTGACTGCTGGTGACAAACAAGGACGATAAATATGTAGGAGGTGGGCTAGGACATCAAAGTAATTATCAGTTCCCCAGGTGTCGGTGAGGCCCCTGAGTCCGGCCTGGACCTGAATACCACCGGATGTGGGGGTACAGCCCGTGTCCCAGCCGCTGTCTCCGTCCAGACGACGTGGAGAGGCTGACCACCAGGTCAATAGAAGACTCGTGTGATAAACGGCCTCAGGATTCTCCGTCTCGACGACGTAGACAGGTTGACCGCCAGGTCGGTGGTTCAACGTGTGTTTTTCTATTGTGTAGTAGTTCCCAGAGGACTCCACGAACTGCATCCGTGAGCGGCTCTGCCTGCTGTGTGAAGACTGTGACTTGGCTTGGACGCAGCCAAGTGTATGAACTGTCTGTTAGGACACTGCTGAAGGTGCCAGCGAAGTCTGCGCCAGGAAAAAATATATTCAATATGTCAGTTAAGAGAGCGACGGTGAAAGTTCCTTGTGTTGTTGCACGCCCTCACTGGTGGTGGCGTGTATTGATATTGTTGTGCCTGTTTATTTACATCGTGGTAATATGTGTTTGCAATGTTTTGATGTTCAGGCAGCATAAAAAAGAAAGAAACTTTACTTGTGTGTTGTGTTGTGGCCATGTTCGTGGGGTGTGGGTGTATGTAGCAAAAAGTCGTTACACGGATCCAAACTTTTGAAAATGAGAGTCGGACAGTAAAACACGCACTACTACAACAATCCATAACTCTCTCTCTCTCTCTCTCTCTCTCTCTCTCTCTCACTCTCTCTCTCTCTCTCTCTCTCTCTCTCTCTCTCTCTCTGTCAATGTTAAAGAGAGAAAATGGAGAAGATTTGGATAATGCGAGTTGTGATGCGCCAGTTAACATGACACAGTCAACACACACAGGTGACACACTTGACACAGAAGGCGGAAGATAACACACTTCATACTGACAACGAGATCAGTGTTGAAAGTGCAACGGACGATCCATCCTTGAAACAACAGAATGGGAACAGCGTAAGTGGACAAATGATGGCTTGTTTGAAAGACAATGCAAAAGCGATGGACGGCCCTCTCGCCAGTTTGCACGAATACAGCAAAATCGTGGCAGAGCGTGTGTCAGTGCTGGTGAGGAATGGAATCCTTGTCCGGGTGAATAAAGGAAAGTCAGTGGCGGTGCGTGTGTCGGTGCCGGGGAGGAAATGAATCGTTGTATAAACACTGTTTGAAAAACAACAAAAAGCTCGATTGCAGTTGTACCTCATTGTATCTTAAGGATAGTTAGGTGCTTCACACTGTATGTCAAATAACCATAATACGGATTCCATGTCGAATAGAGTGCTTTGTAACTTATCCATACAATGACCTGTATATTATCCATACAATGACCTGTATATTATCCATACAATGACCTGTATATTATCCATACAATGACCTGTATATTATCCATACAATGACCTGTATATTATCCATACAATGACCTGTATATTATCCATACAATGACCTGTATATTATCCATACAATGACCTGTATATTATCCATACAATGACCTGTATATTATCCATACAATGACCTGTATATTATCCATACAATGACCTGTATATTATCCATACAATGACCTGTATATTATCCATACAATGACCTGTATATTATCCATACAATGACCTGTATATTATCCATACAATGACCTGTATATTATCCATACAATGACCTGTATATTATCCATACAATGACCTGTATATTATCCATACAATGACCTGTATATTATCCATACAATGACCTGTATATTATCCATACAATGACCTATATATTATCCATACAATGACCTGTATATTATCCATACAATGACCTGTATATTATCCATACAATGACCTGTATATTATCCATACAATGACCTGTATATTATCCATACAATGACCTGTATATTATCCATACAATGACCTGTATATTATCCATACAATGACCTGTATATTATCCATACAATGACCTGTATATTATCCATACAATGACCTGTATATTTGATTTAATCGATGTTCTTTCTGTTCCATCCTCCTCGTCCTCACCATCCCCCCCCCCCCCCCCCCCCCCCCCCCTTCCTACCTTTCCCCCAACCCACCTTCCCTTTTCCAATTGTGAATGGGCTGGAAAATTAAAAAAAACAATAATTTCTTTGAGTTGAGTCTTGAGAGACTCTCTCTCTCTGTCTCCAACTCTGTCTGTCTGTCTGTCTGTCTGTCTGTCTGTCTCTCTGTCTGTCTGTCCTCTCTCTCTCTCTCTCTCTCTCTCTCTCTCTCTCTCTCTCTCTCTCTCTCTCTCTCTCTCTGTCCACCAGAATTCATGCCGGCTTCTATTCCCTGCCATGGTTCACAGAGCCCAGCATCTGATGAAAGGTTTATACACACAGATTCCAAACCCTTTGTCCCCTTTCTTCTCGTGACACAAACGGTGTATAAACACAGGATAAATATTCCTCAGCCCACTGCAGGCGTTTTTGAATTTTGCAACCGTTACAGGACAGGTTAGGAGGAGTGGAGGTAGAACTGGGGAGGGTCGGGGAAGGCAGGCAAGGCAAAAACTTGAAAAGAGAAGAAAGAGGATTGATGAAGACTGAGAAGCGAAGACATGTTGACCACAACCCAGTCTGTTAACTTACGCAGGTCAGACCAAGACTGAGTGAAAGCATGTCACGGCAGTAGAAACAAATGAAAGACCAGATGCAAAGCATGTTTAAAACGTACTCCCAGTTTATCTTGAATACGACGTCACAATCAAACATCCGTCATAATGTATTTCGTCACTTCGGCTTATGACGGAAAGAAGCTTTGACGTCATTTTTGTTTGCGTTATCATTTTCTAGATATTCCATAAAGAAGAAAAACCGTTTTGGGCCGTTATAGCCGTTAGTAACGGCTATTCTGGTAAAATGAAACATCGGGCATCATCCGTGACCCATAATGAACATACCTACAAATTTTCAGAAAGATCGGCCCAGATGTTTTGTCTGGAGCGAGTGGAACACATTTTGACCACGGACAGACAGACAGACACACAGACAGACAGCATTTCTTCGTTACCATCCTAAAGTTCTCCCAGTTCTATAAGAACTGGGAGAACAAAAAACAAAAAAAAACGGTTAAAAGAAAAATAGAGGGAAAGAGAGGAGAAGACGAAGAAGACTAAAGTAAACATTCCTCCATTTGTACAACGCCTTGATCCATTTCAAGGTTAACTATGGTTGAGTGGCTTATGTCTGCACTAGATCGTCTTACCTGAAAGTGCTCGGCTCTGTCCTCCACCAGAGGCTTTCCTTCTGCCTGAGGGCATTCCGAGCTATCCCTGAAAATAGTCCATATCAACAGGTTGGGAAACGCTCTCTGACAAACCACAGATTCAAACTGACACAGACCTGAAACTGCAACCAAAACCGAAAAATGCATTCTGCAGTTGTTTTCAATCCCAAATATGTGAAATAATTTGAGCAAAATCCTCCACAGGGAAATGCCATGCTTCACCCATCTCCACGATGCTGTCCACGAGTTTGGACCGTGTGCCATAGTTGTGCAAAGGTTCATCAGTACGCTTGGCTATGATCTACCAAAAAGACGTCATCATCTCACGAGCATACAAACCCTGTCACTCAGAGCTTTGTGGGAAAATGTCCAGACCCCCCCCCCCCCCCCCCCAAAAAAAATAAAAAAAAATGATGACAGTCTGATGCAGATGAGGTTAGTGCTCAAGGCATCTTCCATCCCTGTTCTGTCCACCGTACACAGTGTGAATACATTCCACCTGACAGCTCTGTTGACGCTGAACTGATTGCTGTGGTACGAATTCTGACGATGATTTTTCAGTCTCAGCATAAAGACTTTCTGATTTTCTCCCCGGTCTGTATCAGCCCCACATGCTGTTGCCATCTGCAACATAAATAGTCCCATGCTGTTTGAACACTACGACCTCTACGAATCGTACACCGTTTTCAGAAGGATTGCACTGATATTGCTTCCGCTTGGATTCCAGATCATGTTTGTACTCTGGACGATGAAGATGCCAACCAGCTCGCCAAAACTGCCACAGGCAATAAACTGTCAAAGACTGATGTCTGTCTCTTTATAGGCCCCAAATCCAAATCCAAAAGGCATTCTAACTAGAGGAATGCTGCGAAACCTTTTTTATTTAAATCAGTTCAGTCTTATGGGAACTCGTTCCGTCTGGCTCTAGATATGCAAAAGAGGAAATGGTGTTACAGATGGAGAAGTCTTCATTATGTCCACTGTATAATAAACTGCTTAGCATTCAACGTGTTTTTTTATGGAGTGCTGGTTTGTGCATACCACAAACCACAAATTTTATCATGGATTCCATCAGAACCTTGTTCCCAGATATTCCACCAGAAGTGATTTGCTTTTCAAAGGTGTCGTCTTTTTCCATTCATCTGACTTAAACGTGGTAGGTGATATACTGTTTTTTTGTGCGGCGGCTTTCCTCTGATGCCGCTCATTCCGGCTCTAGCACACAGCCTCCACACTGCAAGAGTTGTCCTGTCGCAGCCTCGCCACCGGCATCGCGCATGGAGCAATCAAGTCGTCATGCAGGAACCCACCAAAGGAGACACTGCACTCTGGCATGCCAGTGGTGCCAGCCACGATCTAACTCAAGCAGGAGACCTTATACTAAGTTGCTATTATCAACACTTAGTGGCGGAGCCAGAATGACTGAGCGTTCACCTCCAGAATGTGTCACCACGTCTCCAACAACAGTCTGTGTCAACGTGGTGATGCCGGCCACTGTGCCCACCACGTCTGCAACAACAGTCTGTGTCAACGTGGTGATGCCGGCCACTGTGCCCACCACGTCTGCAACAACAGTCTGTGTCAACGTGGTGATGCCGGCCACTGTGCCCACCACGTCTCCAACAACAGTCTGTGTCAACGTGGTGATGCCGGCCACTGGGACAGGATTTGGCCAGGAACATGGACATTGAGAGGACCTCAAACTGAGATGACGACAACAGCAGGGCATAAAGGGCCACAACAAACCAGATCTTGGTGGTCACTGAGGATAGGAATAATGAAATTGTCACAACCGAATTCCACCCTGGCCAAAGACAGCATGACAGGACCAGCTGAGAGGAAAGCAAGAAAGA
The DNA here is from genome assembly GCA_018398815.1 of Conus ventricosus. Lineage (NCBI taxonomy): Eukaryota > Metazoa > Mollusca > Gastropoda > Neogastropoda > Conidae > Conus > Conus ventricosus. The sequence goes on from CM031613.1 coordinate 70,727,305, forward strand.
TTGCCAGTGATGATAGTCATGTCTTTCAAAATATTACGAAATTTTACCATCTGGACGTCGTTTTAGGACCCTTAGAGTCAAATCTAGGGCACAAAAAAAACTTTTATACCCAGGTCAATCCATCTTTTAAATTCATGATGTCTTTTGTACCATTTTTCATGCTTAGTGGTGTGAGGGAGTGGGAAGAGAGAGAGAGGGGTAGAGAGAGAGGGAGGTGAGGGGGAGAGAGAACTAGAAAGAGAGAGGGTGTGGGGTGGGGGGTAGGTGTGTGTGTGTGTGTGTGTGTGTGTGTGTGTGTGTGTGTGTGTGTGTGTGTGTGTGTGTGTGTGTGCTTGTGTGAAGATGTGTGTATTTGCATATAATATGTGCTTGTGTGTGTGTGTGTGTGTGTGTGTGTGTGTGTGTTATGTGTGTGTGTGTGTGTGTGTGTGTGTGTGTGTGTGTGTGTGTGTGTGTGTGTGTGTATGGCTCCTTTGGTTGGTTTTTTGAAAACTCAACAAACATACTACGGTATTGCACACCAGCCTTTTCTGGGATTGCATTCTTCTTAAAACTGAAAAGGCAGAGGAGTCAAATTACCACTTTCCGCGGTCACTGAGGAGAAACCACCAAGTTTCGAAATATCGGTATATGACCAGGAGTTATATGTTAGTGAGTTTCCCTCCCTATTGGAGGGTGTCTCCCCCTTGGAGACTATAAGCTTGCTGAAGGTTCATTGTGAGAAGCATTTATTTTTTCCCCATTCACCCACTCAAGCACATACTGTTAGTTAGGCAGAATCATCTACCACTGCAGATATGAATGCTTATCTCCCCCTATTTCTTCAATCTAAGACATAAGAGCAAGCTTTGTTTATAATTCAATATTTCTTGCAGTCATGGCAACACCAAGCTGCTCTGTAAGTTGCTGGAACGGTGCGCGGTACTTATCCTAGGAATTTATTAGTTTTTTGTATATATATATATATATATATATATATATATATATATATATATATATACAGCAAAAGAAACGCGAAAATTTGACTTTGACTGTATTTTATTCATAATGTAGAATGTAATTAAATCAACAGTTTTCAACAAAAAGAAATGAAAAGTGGCACAAAAGTTCTGTGGTGACATGTCGTGAAAACAGAAAGTTCATTTTGACAGTGCGCGTTTTGTGACGAATTTGACAATCAATATGGCGTATGTCCCCCATTGGCAGCAATAACAGCCTGGCATCTGTGGTGCATGGAGCGCACCAATCGGTTGATGGAAGCCATAGGAACGTTGGCCCAGGCCTGCTGGATGGCCTGCTGCAGTTCTGCGGCGGTGGTGGGTCTTGGGCGGATCGTGTTCATCTCCCTTTGCAACATGTCCCAAAAGTGTTCAATGGGGTTCATATCCGGGCTCAACGCGGGCCAGGCCATGACAGGGATCCCTGACTGCTGCAGGAAGTCCTGTGTAGCCCTGCCAGAGTGTGGACGGGCATTGTCCTGCTGGAATTCGAAGTTTGCATGCCCGTGGAAAAAGGGCACCACATGGGGACGCAGCACCTGATCGATGTATCGCTGCGCTGTGATGCCCCCACCACGGCCCGGGGCCAGGCCTTGAAAGAAGACAGGGCCTAGCACCTGGTTACGTCCTATGGCGCCCCACAGGATCGTGCTAGGTCCGCCCCAGGTGTTGTGCTCTTGGACGCAGCAGTCTGCATACCGTTCTCCATGTCTCCTCCACACTCGCGCACGCCTATCCAGGTGGTCAACACAGAAGCGGCTCTCATCACTGAACAACACACGCAGCCACTGTGCGTTAGTCCAGTTGACGTGGTTCTGTGCCCACTGAAGGCGCGCCTGTCTGTGGCGCACAGTAAGCATGGGGCCCCTGGCTGGCGGATGGTTCCGTAGCCCTCTGTTGGCCAGTCGGCGCCGGACTGTGTCGGCACTGATGGGTGCCTGGTGGTCCCCAATGACATTCCGGGCTGTTTCCGCGGCTGTCCTGAAGCGGTCCTGGACGTGGTGGCGGCAGATGTAGCGATCTTGCCTTGGAGTGGTCACGAGGGGTCTGCCGCTCCTGTGTCTATCAGCAGTGGTGCCCGTGGCCAGGAATCGGTGCTGCAGGCGGTAAACAGTGGCGATGTGACAGTTGAAGGTCATAGCCACAGCCTCGGGAGTGTCTCCGGCCTCCAAACGTCCAACAGCCCTCTCGCGTTGTGCAGGTGTCAGTCTTGGCATTGTGTTGGCGTCCAAAACGCGATTGCTAAAACCTGATCAATCGTGTCATTTTTATCCCCTGTCACTAGTGAACACTACTGACTATTCAGATTTGCTGCAGCGCTTGCACGTACAGCCACAGGCCGCACGAAAAGCGCGGTCAGAAACACAAGCCTCACGCTGGAAGCAAGAGCGCTAACAACCAGAAAATTCCCATGGTCTTCCCTCAGCCATTAGTCGTCTTATACTCAGTGCAAAAAATAACTAAACATAAATTAAACTGGAAGAAATACCCATGAAACGAAACCAAACAAATTCGCGTTTCTTTTGCTGTTCGGTATATATACCTGCACTTGTTTTCCCCCACTGCTTAATTGTTCAGCATTCTATTGTTTTGTCAATCAGTGGGAAATTGCATCTCTTAGGAGATCCAAGTAAAGGTTGTTCTGTACAATTCCAAGCCACTCACAATGCTTGGGTTATTGAACAGCAGAGCTGACCACTCAGACTGTTCCATATCTTTTTATCTCCCTTGCATCCTTGAATGGATCCTCAAACATAGGCTCAAAGATTGTCCCCTATATTTTATATTGTTTTAGTTTTTCAGCAATTTTTTTTTCATCTCCACACTTGTGTTTTGTTCCATTTACTACCCTTCGCTGGCTGCTTTGGGGGTGCTGTTGGATTCTTTTTTGAACCCTTGGTGGTGAGAACACCACAGAATTATAGACTGTGGTGTGTCTCTATTTGACACCAAGAGCACTGACACAATCAGCCGTGTCTCCCTGATGAGTTCGATCCAGCGGACGAAAGGCCTAGGAGCAGGCAATACAAATAAATGTGCCTTCAAGACGGATTACGATGATTCCCTCAGGCAGCTAGTGAAGGGCTTGTCATATTTATAATATATTCCCCCCCATTTTCTTCATCTTCATTTTTTTTTTTTTTTTTTAAAGTTCAAATCTTTGCCAAGTCATTACTATAACGACTGAAGAATTGTGAACCTGCACTTGTTTTCCCCCCACTACTTAATTGTTCAGCATATATATATATATATATATATATATATATATATATATACAAAAACTAATAAATTCCAAGGATAAGTACTGAGCACCATTCCAGCAACTTACAGAGCAGCTTGGTGTTGCAATTACTGCAAGAAATCTTGAATTATAAACAAAGCTTGCTCTTATGTCTTAGATTGAAGAAATAGGGGGAGATCCACCCACTCGAGCACATACTGTTAGTTTAGGCAGAATCATCTACCACTGCAGATATGAAAGCTTATCTCCCCCTATTTCTTCAATCTAAGACATAAGAGCAAGCTTTGTTTATAATTCTATATATATATATATATATGTGTGTGTGTGTGCTTGTGAGTGTAAGCCTGTGGGTGTGCTTGAGAGTGTGCATGTGTATGGGGTTTTTCAAATGATAATGGTGTGCGCTCGCGCGTGTGTGTTTGTGTGTGTTGGAGGGTGGCGACTGTAAATGTAAATTGCATTAATTGCCCACTTGATGGTGATGATTCTTGTATTATGTATATTGGTCTTGTGATACTGTTTATTATCCACCTATGTTACTTTCTCATCTTCTAAGACAATAAAGTATTCATATCCTATCCTATCATATATTCTACACTCTTTCTCTTAGACATCAACATTCTGGCGTCAGCCACGTACTGACACTCGCAGTGTGGGTCACAGAGTCACTCTAGCTACGTGAGGTCGTATGTTTATTCAGAAAAAAATAAAAACAAGTTACCGTTGAATGGAGTATCACGTATGGAACACCATTGTCACGGTAAAACCATTCTCAACTGCACTGTGCGCCTGGTGTGATGGCCAACAAATCACAACATATTTGTCACTCCTTCTTTGTATGTCGACAATACATGTCATTGCTTGGATAGTGTATACCATTAGATTGTTATAGATTTCCATCTCATTTCAAAGTTAAACTCCTGTGCATGAATTCCTCCAGAATGAAAGCTCTTAATCTTAATGTTACATTGCAATTCTTCATATTATAGACATCAGATTCGCACAGTATACCTGGGTAATGTGTGTGGGGAGGGGGGATATATGATCATGTGCGTGTGTGTATTAGAGTGTGAGTGTGGATTGGTGTGTATAGGTGTCTGTTTCCCATTACACAGTGATTACGTTTTATGGTTGTGCGAGACGACATCTGTGTGTGCGTGCACGCGTGCGTGCATGCGCGCGCGTGCGTGTGTGTGTGTGTGTGTGTTTGTGCGTGCGTATGTGTGTGCGTACGTGTTTGTGCGTGCGTATGTGTGTGCGTGCGTATGTGTGTGTGTGTGTGTGTGTGAGAGAGAGAGAGAGAGAGAGAGAGAGAGAGAGAGAGAGAGGGGGGGGGGGGTCGGGGGAGAGAGGAATACAAACACCACTGACAGACGTCAAACGTGGCGAGGTCCTTAAGGACATCTCTTGCCCGGATTGCCTCGGGTGTCTTCTGTCTGGTGGCTGACAGCTGTCTGGTGTCTGTCTGGTGTCTGTCTGACTGGGGTCTGCAAACAGTGTGTATTTTTCATGGGTGTCGTTTCTCTCCATACCACCCACAGAGAAAGTACTTGGAGGAGGACGTGAGAGGAAAGGAGAGTGGGGAGAGTCACTGGGCAAATCTGCACCAGGAGGAAGGACGGGGGAAATGAGGTGTGTGTGTGTGTGTGTGTGTGTGTGTGTGTGTGTGTGTGTGTGTGTGTGTGTGTGTGTGTGTGTGTGTGTGTGTACGTGTGTGTGTGTGTGTGTGTGTGTGTGTGTGTGTGTGTGTACGTGTGTGTGTGTGTGGTGGTGTGTGTGTGTGTGTGTGTGTGAGGGGGGGGGGGTTATGGGGGCAGAGGCAGAGGGAATGGTGAAGTATGTTTTCCTTATTGTGTAGATCTGTATTACATCCATGTGTTTAGTGCAACTAATGATTTCGTCTACTGTGCCCCCCTCTCCTCCCTCCCACCCCATTTAAACATACTCTCTGGTTTTCTAAAAGCCACTTGCGTGTCTGACTCTCACCCCGCTCCCTCCCCCCCCCCCCCCTTCCACCACCCACACTCCCTTTATGCCATTCTTACCCCGCTCCCCTCCCCCCCTCCCCACCCTCACTCCCTCTATGCTATTCTTTTCAATCACGTGTTTCCCTCTCCTGTTGTCTTTTACAATAAGTAAATCCTCTAAGCGTGGCTATGGAAACGATTGTTTGTGTGCAGTGCGTACACATAAAATAAAATTAAAGGCAGACAAGGGGTGGTGAAAACCACAAAAGACGTGTTCTCTCTCTCTCTCTCTCTCTCTCTCTCTCTCTCTCTCTCTCTCTCTCTCTCACACACACACACACACCACACACACACAACACACACACACACACACACACACACACACACACACACACACACAACACAACACAACACACACACACACACACACACACACCACACACACACACACACACACACACACACACACACACACACACACACACACACGTCACCCCTGAGTGTTGTAGTAGAACGAAAGATTGTGGTACGGATGACAGGAAATGTGTGTGTGTGTGTGTGTGTGTGTGTGTGTGTGTGTGTGTGTGTGTGTGTGTGTGTGTGTGTGTGTGTAACTAAAAAAAAAAAAGAGGGGAGGATCTATGTTCAACATAGTGGAAATATACACTGGTGTGAGTGGGTTGGGACGGAGAAAACAGCCTTTGTCATAATATTCTCCTTCCTTTGTCATGATATTCTCCTTCCTTTGTCATAATATTCTCCTTCCTTTGTCATAATATTCTCCTTCCTTTGTCATGATATTCTCCTTCCTTTGTCATAATATTCTCCTTCCTTTCCCTCCCCTCTGCCTCCCTTGTAACTCACCCTCCCTTCCCAGCACATAGACTAAACGCCAATAAACTAAACTGCAATATGACATATGGGGGAAAGAGCGCCAGGGGCTGTTATCTGTGTATAATAGCTCGACATCTTTGCCCCTTGCCCTTCATTTTGAAGTGTAATGGAAGACGGACACCTATGGTGCGTGTGTGTGTGTGTGTGTGTGTGTGTGTGTGTGTGTGTGTGTGTGTGTGTGTGTGTGTGTGTGTGTGTGTGTGTACCCTTCAAAGTGGCTTTACAAAGTGATCAAAAACCTGGAAATACGGGTTTTCTCTTACATACACCCACTTTTCCCAGACATATTTTCCTTTTGTTGCATAGATCATGGCATATAGTTATGTCAGATACGTTTTCCTAAACAATCACAATCTTAATAATATTCTTGAAATCATTCCGTCACAACCAGTCCACAATCAATTTTCAAAACGTTGGCTCATTCAAAACGTCGTGGAAAATTTCAAGGTGTGTGGACAAGCTTGGAACATCCTTTGGGGGGAAGTTGGTGGGGGGCGGGGGGGATCTCCATGTAAGTGTTGTGCACGCTGTGTTGCAATTTTTCAGTTATTGACCTCTACGTGTTCGAATTGGATAAGGAATCAAAGAAATACAACGACAAAACTTATCAAGCAAAGCGTGGTGCACCTCACTCTGAAAGGGCAGTGACTGTGGCAGTGGCAGTGACTTTTCACCCTGTACCCCTGAGTATCTGGGGCACATCCCGAGACACTCCTGGGGGAAATATAGACACGTGCCTGGTTTCACTTCCCTGTCGCATAAGTAGGGGGAGTTTGGGCACGTCCTGTGTATGGAGCCGGAATAGCTCAGTTGGTAGAGCGCTGGACTCGTAATCTTGGTGATCCTGGGGTTGTGGGTTCGAACCTCCGCGGGGCGTTTCGGTACAGGGGAATTTTTCCCTCGGAGTAAACATTGGTTCTGACTCCATTTCCCATACAGTCCTTCGAATGAGACTATAAACGAGGTTCCGTGTGTGAACGCACGCATAACATCTTGCACACACGTCAAATCCCATCACCAACTTTCGGAAGAGTAGGCCGCCAAACGCCGTTGGTATGGATGACACGTTACACATAGCATGCACCCTGCGTGAGAAATGGAAAGAATGAAGAAAGTAAGGAAAATGAGTGAACGACATTGAACGATATTGACTGGATGACACGGGAAACGACTGAATGAAGCGCCAGCTGGCAGCTCTTCAGTCGGCACTACCCAGGTAGGCAGCCCGTTGTGTGAACGAGTGTTGATTGTAAAGCGCTTAGAGCTTGGTCTCTAGCCGAGAATAGGCGCTATATAAGTATTCATTATTATTATGATTATTATGATTATTATGATGATTATTATTATTATTATTATTATTATTATTATTGTTGTTGTTATTATTGTTATTATTATGTTTATTCCAAGAATGTTTCTGGACCGTTCCCCAGATCGTTCAACAGGGTGTAGTTTTTGGGACATGAGGGGGAGAAGATCTGGCTCAGGTCCAGACCACCCCCCCTCCCCCCCTCCCCCATCCTTTCTCTCCTCAACTTAAGATACAACGTGCTTTGAATTGATTCTGGTTTGTTGCCTGGGACACTGCGACCATTTTGAAGAGGGGAGTAATCTTGCAACAAAGGGGGAGAAGTCAGTCTGGATGTACGCTCTAGGAGATGGGTTTGGCCACGTGCTCTTTTTTTCATGTTCAGAGGGGTGATTTCTGAGGTGGAATGAGTACGGCCATCTTATACCGAAGCTTCCGTCACCCCCTGTTCAAGTTTACACACGATGACTCTCTCTCTCTCTCTCTCTCTCTCTCTCTCTCTCTCTCTCTCTCTCTCTCTCTCTCTCTCTCTCTCTCTCTCTCACACACACACACGCACGCACGCACGCACGCACGCACGCACGGACGCACGCACGCACGCACGCACGCACACACACACACACACACACACACGCACGCACGCACGCACGCACGCGCGCGCGCGCACGCACGCACGCACGCACGCACGCACGCACGCACGCACGCACGCACGCACGCACGCACGCACGCACGCACACACACACACACACACACACACACACACACACACACACATTCGCGTGCAAACGCCCAAGTACACACAGCAGCTCGTGCATACGCCTATGAACGCGCACTTATTACATATATTGTCTGCCGTTTCTTTCCGATTGACTAATACTTTTTATTTACTACATGAACTGTCTTGCTGTATTTTCAATCATCGTTCTCTTCAGGAAGGCCGAAACAAAAGAAGATCACAGTTTTCACTCATGGCTAGAGACCAGAGAAAAACACATTCTAGTTAGTTTCTATATACTGCCATTATGTCGATGTGGTGAGAAAGACAGCCTGCACAGGCATGACAAACCTCTTCCACGTGCAACAAAAAAAAGCCAAACTTCAGAGCTGATCAATTCGGCACAAACTCCTTTTTGTTATAAAATGTCGAATGTTACTTTATGTATTGTCTGTCGGTTTTTACATTCAACCAATTACAAAAAAAAGAAAAAAAGAAGAAAAAAAAACCTTCAGAGCTCATCAATTTAGCGGCAGTTCCTTTACTTCCAAATGTTAAATTTCACCACATGTATTGTCTGTCTGTGTTTACAGCCAACCAATTACAGGAAAAGCCAAACTGCAAAAATCAATGAATTCTGCCGGTGTCGTATATAATACTGTCGCTCATAAAATCGTGTCGCAGCGACAGTATTTCCCGGGAAATACTGCATTTTATGGACAGCTACAATATTCTATAGCACATTTTTCGTGAAAAGTTGTCGCGCGACAATTTTTTCCAGCAAATATTGTCGCTGCAACAGTATTTCACGTGAAATGCTGTCGCTGCGATACAATTCCACGGCGACAGTATTATATACGACACCGGCACTTCTTTTCGCTTTCAGATGTTGAACTTTATTCATGTGTTGTCTGTCAAGTTTTGCTAGCAGACGGTCGTAAACTTTTCACTACCTATATTTTCTGGCACTCTTTCAAATCGGCCCAGGAATATTTTTTAGTGCCACTCTCCCGTTAAAAATAGTTTTTGCTACATGTACAGTCGGCTACTTTTTCCAGTGAAGTAATATTCTTAGACTTATGATCCTCCCATCTTCAATCAACGAATATCTTTCTTGTATGTATTGTCTGTCATGTGTTCCAGTCAACTGATGCTTTTACTACATTTTGTTTTCCCAGTGTAAACACTCAACTGATACTTTTCCCCCCATGAATTGTCTTCCACTTTTCCTTCTGTTACATGTATTCTCTGTCACTTTTTCGAACTAATCGATATTTTGTGCTTGTATTGTCTGCCATTTCTTCCACTCAATTAACACTTTTTCCTAAAAAAAATATTGTTCAAAATGTTTTCTGATGAACATTCTTTTCATTAAAAAAAATTATTCTCTCTTACTTTTTCTCATTCATCTTTACTGCGTGTATTATCTGTCACGTTTCCATGAAACTAATGTTCTATTTGTACAGTTTCCATTTCCTTCATTCAGTTGTTTACACCTGATATTTTAGACATTGCACGTATTGTCCGGCAAGCTCGTGCAAAGACAGGTGTCCTCTGCTTTGACAAGGAAACGATTACCCGATTACAATGTGTACTTGAAACAGGTGCACACGTACATCTTGCACACGCTGTGCAGAGGTCACATGTTTTATCATTTTTAAGCACGAATTTTTACATACCGAAAGAGACGTTTCGTTGATAGTCGGTTCTTGTTTGGGGCTAACAGTTATTTTAGTGTGTAACTGGAAAACCTAACGTCCAGGTCACCAATGAGCTTCAACCAGAGGGTGAAATAAACCTCCTGCCAAGAGCGCCTTGACCGGGGGACCTCTGGTTGCAGGCTGTATGACCTCATGCTCCCAACCTACAAGTTTGGAATCATGCCAGTCGTCGGCCTGGTCCACGGCATTTCCTTTCAGAACATTTATCTCCAGGCAGTAATCCTCTGGAGTTTTCTCTCCGTCCATCCCTACCCACCCCCTCCCGCTCCCAAGCCTCCCCATCCCCCTTCTTCATTTTTTTATGTGACTTCTCAGACTCCCTGGGGTCAAAATGACAGCAGAACACGAGAATCAACCGCCAGGTCCCGGACGGCCGGGGTGTCGTATATAATACTGTCGCCGTGGAATTGTATCGCAGCGATAGCATTTCACGTGAAATATTGTTGCAGCGACAATAATTGCTGGAAAAAAATGTCGCGCGACAACTTTTCACGAAAAATGTCCCATAGAATATTGTAGCTGTCCATAAAATGCAGTATTTCCCGGGAAATACTGTCGCTGCGACACGATTTTATGAGCGACAGTATTATATACGACACCGGCTGAAACTAATGTGATTGCTGTGTCCAGGGACCTGCTGGACCTGGGAGCTGCCTCTATCAGTGTCCCCTTTTTAACATTATCGTTGGAATGGGGATTTGAGTTGGCGCCTCTGTGTATGTATGTATATGTGTGCGTGTGTGTGCGTGCGTGTGTGCGTGCGTGCGTGCGTGTGTGCGTGCGTGCGTGCGTGCGTGCGTGCGTGCGTGCGTGCGTGCGTGCGTGTGTGTGTGTGTGTGTGTGTGTGTGTGTGTGTGTGTGTGTGTGTGTGTGTGTGCGCGCGCGCACGTGTGTGTGCGTGTGTGTGTGTGCATGTGTATGTGCGTGAGTGTGTGTGTGTGTGTGTGTGTGTGTGTGTGTGTGTGTGTGTGTGTGTGTGTGTGTGTGTGTGTGTGCGCGCGCACGTGTGCCGTGTGTGTGCGTGTGTGGTGATGTTGTGTGTTGTGTGTGGTGTGTTGTGTGGTTGTGTGTGGAGTGTGTGGGGTGTGTGTGTGTGTGTGTGCGTGCGTGTGTGTGTGTGTGTGTGTGTGTGTGTGTGTGTGTGTTGTGTGTGCGCGCGCGCGCGCGCACGCGCGCGCACGTGTGTGTGTGTGTGTGTGTGT
>CM031613.1:70748349-70763349 GCA_018398815.1 Conus ventricosus
ATGAAAGTCAGTTCTCCACAGTACCTAATGTTGTCAGGGGAAAAAATCAGTGTCTTTTAACATTATTGCAGAAAAAAAGCAAACTCAACTCAGCACAGTATTTAAAATTGCAATGAAAAATCAGTTCCTTGCAATGTTGTAAACGGAAAAAAAATAAAGTCAGTTTTCCGTGGCGTTTCATGTTTTCATTGAAAAAAAATCAGTGTGTTGTAATGTTGTAATGAGAGAAAAATCAAGGTAAGTTATCAGCGCTATTTAATGCTGTGATGGAAAAAGATAGTGCCTTTTAAAAATTAAAGTGACTGCCACAGTATTTAACGCTGTGATGGAAAAAGATAGCGCCTTTTAAATATTAAAGTGACTGCCACAGTATTTAACGCTGTCATGGAAAGCAAATCAGAAGGTAAAAGTGTTGCAATGGGAAGGAATAAGTTAGATGTCCGCAGTATTTGGTTAACTCCTGGGGAAAAAAATCGGCGCCTTATAATGTTGTAATGGGAAAAATGATGTCTGGTCTTTATATTGTGTAACAGTCTCATGCAGAAAAAAATCAGTTTCTTTTAATGTTGTAACGTGAAAAAACTAAGTTAGTTTTCCATGGTATTTAAGGTTGCTGTGGAAGAAATGAGATCCTCATGATGTTGTAATGGGAGAAATAAAAGTCATTTCTCCACAGTGTATAATGTTGTCATGGAAAACATCAGAACTTTATAATGGGAAATAATCAAAGTTAGTTTTCCCAGGTATTAAATTCAGCACCTTGCAGTGTACGAATGGAAAACACATGATCAGTTCTCCATGATAGTTAATGTTATCGTGGAAACAAATCGTGATTTATAATTTTGTAATAGAACAAAATAAGCTAGTCGTGAAAAAAATCGGTTGCTTATAACATTGTAATGGGAAAAACAGCAAGTCAGTTGTCCTCAGTATTTAATGTTGTCATGGAAAAAAGTCAGTACGTTATAATGCTGTAATGGGAAAAATATGTCTGTACCCCAACGGTATTTAAAGTTGTCATGGGGGAAAAATAAGTGTTTTATGAAGTTGTAACGGGAAAAATTAAAGTCAGTTCTCCACAGAATTTTGCGTTGTATTTGAAAGCAGTCATTGCCTAATGATGTAATAGAGAAAATTACAATCAGTTTTCCCCAGTACTTATTGTTTACACAGAGGAACATCAGTGCCTTGTGTAGTGATGGAAATAAATTAAAGTCGGTTCTCCACCGTGTTTATACGTTGTCATAAAAGAGGAATTTCAAATCCAAACAAGTGTTTTCCCCAGAACTGTCAGCAGGTTTCAACAGTAACTGACCTGTATTCATCTACATTGAAATGTTGCAAAATGAACAATGACCACACTGTCCAACCCAGAACCACCCAGCTACTGCTGTCTGCAGCCTTCAGTTCCCTTCACACACACACACACACACACACACACATCACACACACACACACACACACACACACACACAGAGAGAGAGAGAGAGAGAGAGAGAGAGAGAGAGAGGCGCCAACTCAAATCCCCTTTCCAGCGATACTGTTAAAAAAGGGACACTGATCGAGGCAGTTCCCAGTTCCAGCAGATCCCTGGACACAGCAATCACATTAGTTTCAGCCGGCCGTCCGGGACCTGGCGGTTGATTCTCGTGTTCTGCTGTCATTTTGACCCCAGGGAGTCTGAAAGTCACATAAAAAAGATGAAGAAGGGGATGGTAACATGGGGGCGGCGGGGGGGGGGAGGTGAGGGGGTTGAGGGGTTGGACGCAGACAAAGCTTGACCCCAGAGGATGAAAGTTATGTTCTGAAAGGAAATGCCGCGAACCGCGGCGATGACCGTATATGATTCCAAATCTCAGGATGTTAACATAGTGTTCTATAGCCTGATCAGCAACCACAGGTCCCAGTCCAAGCTACGATCGACAGGAGGTTTATTTCACCCTCTGATAAACCTGATGACGCCTGTTATTAGGTTTCCAAGTGGTACACCAAAATGCACGTTCGCACGAACAAGAACCGACTGTCAACTAACAAAATGTCTCTATCAGTTTCAACCAGAAATTCATGTTTAAAATGATGAAGCATGTGGCCTTTGAACATGTGTGCAAGTGCACGTGAATCATGTTTCAAGTACCCAGCGTAATCAGGTATCGCGTCTTGTCAAACGATTTCAGGCGACAGTAATATTTGCATGAGCTTTCAAGACGACGCATGAAACTGTCTAAAATGTCAGGTGTTAATAACTGAATGAAAACATGGAACGATTCAAATACAAATATCAGCTTACTGAAAAAGTTGACCGATTATACAGACAGTGAAAAACGAAGTAGAACAAAAATGACGGAGAATATTTGTGATGAAAAGAATGTTCATTAAACACATTTGCAGACAATATGATTTGTACGAAAGAGGTTAATGAGTGGAGGGAACGGTAGACAATACATGTACAAAGCATTACTTAGTTCGAAAAAGTGACAGAGAATGCACGCGATTAAAGGAACGTTGACTGGGAAAAGTGGCGGACAATTAATCTGGGGAAAAGTCTCAATTTACTGGATACACTAAGAACAAAATGTATGAAAGTATAGTTAATCAGAACACGTGCCAGACAATACATGTAATAGAAATATTTCTTGATTGGAGATGGTCGCGTCATGCATGCAAAACAGATTAGTTAGTTGGAAACAGAAGTCGACAATACAGTGTAGTAAAAGTATTTGTTGACTGCGAAAGTGGCGGACAATACATGCAGTAAAATGTATTACTGGGCTGATTTGAAGGAATGGCAAAGAATATAAGCAGTTAAAAAAAAACTTTAAAAGAAAAATTGCTATGCTGCCAAACAAAATAAACAAATTACAAGCCAATTACGACGCGTTTCAACGTTTCAGTCTTCTTTAAGCAAGACTAATAATATCCAATACAATGAAAACGAAGCATGAACAGACAGTCACTTAAACCCTCAAACTACGCCAGAGGAAATAAATGACTGTCTGTTCGCACAGCGACTGTCTGACCACAGCACTGGGCTAATGCGTAGTCAGACATCTGCTAAGTCGTAGCCACGAGACCCTCTCTTTAACTTTAGAATTCTCCCATCTTCGTTGTCACGACCGACCCCTGGAGGTCTGCCCTGACAGGATCGGTCTAGGTGGGAGTGAAGGGAGTGACTGACCTCACACGCTCCGCAAGAGACCACACAATAAAGATTACGATACAACACCCCATTTATTCACACCAGCAAAATAAACATTCCAACACACGCACCCTGCACGATCACAATAAAGCACTCCAACGCACACAACATGCACAATCACGATCAAGCACTCCAACGCACACAACATGCACAATCACGATCAAGCACTCCAACGCACACAACATGCACAATCACAATCAAGCACTCCCGCACCCCACACATGCACGATTATAAATAAGTATTTTCGCCATACGACGCACATGATCACACTTACAGCATTTCGGCACATATGACAAATACACAATTATAAGGAAATATTTCCAGCATTGACCCTTCTAAACACCATGGAGTGCGTGCACACCCCTGCCCTGTCGAGTCTGCTGGGAGCACCCTGTCGCACTAGGTGCTCCGAGCCGGTGTTGGTTCTCGCAGGGAGTCGCTCAAAGCCGACACCCTCGACTTCCAAGCGGGCATGAAGAGCGTGTCCCGGGGGGGGGGGGGGGACGTAGCTGTTACTGGAGGTCCTGGACGGGGTCCAGGCCGGCCAGTCAAGACGGCGGCGTCTCTACCAGCCCTCGGTCCCGACCAAGGCGTGGCCTCGATCAGCGTGTGGCACCATCCCGTCCGTGTCTCAACCAGAACGTGGCCTCGACCAGTACGTGGCACCATCCAGATCGTGCTCCAGGTGAAGCCCCCGAGAGGGGGGGGGGGAGGACGTAGCTGGGAGGAGAGTCGAAGAGGAGGGAAAGAAGAAGGGAGGAAGGAAGAAGGGTACTGGAACCCTGCCGTCAGTACCATCTGACCATTGCTGTCAAGTCTTAGCCACTCGCATGATGGGCGAGGGAAGTGTATTCAACGCACACAGAAAATCCATTGAATCAAGTCTTCTCACATGATGCAGGTAAAAGACTGCATTAAATCAACAGGTTATAAAACAAATATGAATTATCTTCACCCTTCTCTCACTCGCGCTTAACGTTTTCCTTCCTTAGGAAATAAATCAACACAGCGACCATCGCTTAATAACTGCCACCACATTTGCAAATAATAATCAATGGCACAACTGTCCACATTTTCTAAACACATCTCAAAATAACACAAATTTCCAACCACGCATCCGAACGACAAATCATGCGTACGCACGCTCGTGAACATAAAACTCGTTCTCCTTGCACACACAAACAACGGTGCCGAAGGATAAAAGTCCGCGAATGTGACAGGGGCGGACGAGCGAGACCAAGCAAGTTCCAACCCTGAATCACCAGGTTCTCTCCCTCCCCACCGACTACCGCATCACCAGACACATAAAACAGGAGAAAGAATTTGGAAATAATTTAGAATGGCCGGTTAAAGATGGAATTAACCAGAGAAAAGGTCCTCACACAATATTTCTCTTACAATTTCGAAAACAAAAGAAAATTGCGCAAAAGCGAAGACTAAGCCGGCTAACAACAACAACCAAAACAAACAGACCACGAAACTGATGCTTACCAGCTACCCGTGGGTGACCCCGAAGAGGCGGGTCAAAGGACTCTCTCTACCCTCTGTCCAGTCGAGAGGACAGAGGCGAAGATGCGGAAACAGAAGAAGCGATGTCCCTCTCCTACAGGCCGACTGCAGGAATGAAAGTACTGACTGTACTCTCTGACGATAAGTAAAGAACCAGGACTGGAGCAGGCGCCCCCAGAGACATCTTCCGCTCGAGTGAAGAGCTAACCTCCCTCAGCAATGGCGACCAACATGCCATGCTGCGTCACAGAGTGATCATACTTCAAACTAAAGAAACGAAGCACGTGCGACAGGTAAAAAGACAGGCGAGAGGCCGACAGACAGAAAGTTCGAGAGAAAGGTACCGGCCACCCGTGAACTTGCAGGATGAATAGCACGGGCGGTGGAATTAGAGAGAGAGAGAGAGAAAGCAGACCGAAGTTGATCTGAACCACACCAAGGTGCAACTGCACCACAAGCCACCCTAAGGACGGATACACGACAACAGCAACGACAATAAACAAATAAGTAATTCCGCCACCCTAGGTGGGTCGAACGTCGTAGGCCTCGTGACAAACTCGTGACAAACCCCCCTTCTAAAAGCATCTGTTTCTCTGAGATACAGTGCTCCTTTGAACCTTGTCGCATGTGCAACTTCCCAACAATGGGACCGAACCCAACTCTCTGTGATCGACAGAGTACATGATCCAATACAAACATTCCACGATAGAATCACACCGAGAAATACATAATACTACATTTATCAAACAACTAAGCGAACCTTCCAACCATGAAAGTAACAATCCGAACCATTGGTGATTCACTATCGATTAACATCACTGAAGTGAAAAACTGTCACTGCACTGATACAGGGACCAAAAGGGGATATAACCCTGGTTGAGGGGAAGTGTCCCTCTGACTGATTTCCCAAAGTGCTAACTACGGAGCTCGGCTAAGATAGTCAGCATCCGTATTACAGAACCCTTGATATGACGGAAGTGAACGCATGACTCTGCAGCTCCACTGCCCAACCCATGAGTCGACGACTGACTGCCGGATCCGGTCCAGGTACTGAGAGGATGATGATCCGCTCTCCAGCACAAACTCACGGCCGTACAAGTAGGGATAAAACTTCCGGATGCCCCACCACGACTGCTAAACACTCTTGTTCAATCGGTGGTACCTATCTCGGCGTCAGTGAGTTTTTGCTCGCAAAGCAAGCGGTTGGAGTCCCTTCCCCTGATCTTGAAGCAACACAGCCCCAATCCCCACCGCAGAAGCATCAGTCCCGCAGGACAAAAGGGAGACTAGGATCGGGGAGAGCCAGGACTGGGCGAGTAGTGAGGGCCGTTTTCAAGGCGTCAAAAGCCTGTTGGCAACTCTCATTCCAAATCAGACGTTCTGGCTTTTTCCCTTTGGTCAGGTCAGTGAGGGGCAAGGCAACCTTTGCGAAGTCATGGATGAACTTGCGTAGTATCCCGCAGTCCAAGGAATGACCGCAATTCCCTTTTGGTACCAGGGGTTTGGCACTTGCCACTTTGGTCACCTTGTCCTCCTCAGGAGCAATCAAACCCCGCCGCAAATGATGCCCCAGAAAGGAAATCTCGTCCTGACCAAGCTGACATTTGGAAGGACGAGCCGACATCTGAACCCGCGCAGACGAAGGAACAGACGACGGAGGAGCGAAACGTGCGAGCTCCAATCCACTGAGCTGAGTAGCAGTCGTCCATGAAATTGTTCAAATCTGGCGTATCGAGCGGGAGAAGCAACTGTCGCATGACGCGACTGAAAATTGCTCCAGCAGTGTTTGAGCCAAAAGGCATCACGTTCCACTGGAACTGTCCTTCAGGCGTCGTGAATGCCGTTTGGGTTTGTCCTCTCTGCGCATGGGAATCTGCCAGTATCCCTTCGCGAGATCGAACTTGGAGAAGTACTTGGCCCGACTCAGCTGAGCGAAGATTTGGTCGACATCCGGCATAGGTTCAGCATCGAACCGGAGAACCTTATTCAGTCGACGAAAATCGACGCAGAACCTCATTTTGCCATCCTTCTTCTTTACCAGAAGGATGGGGGATGAGTACGGAGAACTCGCACGTTCAATGACCCCCAACCTCAACATGGCCTGCACCTCCTGCTGGATGACAGACGCCTGAGAGTGAGGCAGAGGGTACTGTTTGACTCTAACTGGGGTCTCGGTGGTCAATGCCAGTGTACATTCGCCCAGGGTACTGTGCAGTGGCCGATCTGTAAGTACGTCCTGGTAACTCCTGGCACAAGCCGTGCAGTTGGTCAGTCTGTGCTGAGGAGAGGTTAGACCCCGAAGCAAACATCCTGCCACGACTCTCCTCAACGAGAGGAACGGTGGGATGTCCTGAGCCACCGACACGGCGTGCTCATCGCCACTCTCCACAACGACAGGGTGAAGCCTGCCTGGCACTGAATTCGTCGTACGTATGCCTTCAAGAGGTTGGCATGATACAGGCGTTCTTTGCCTCGCACGCGAATCCTATAGTCCCAGTCACCCACCCGACTGCAGACTACAAAAGGGCCCTGCCAAGCAAGTTGCAACTTGTTCTTCTTTTGTGGAAGGAGAAGCAACACCTCATCACCCGGCTCAAACCAGCGTTCAACACTGCGTCGGTCGTACAAAGCCTTGTACTTTGGTTTTGGCCGACTGCAAGTGTTGCTGAGCAAGCTGGCAAGTGTCAGCGATGCGGTTTGCGCAGATCGACCACGTAACGACTTTCCTCCTTAACCACCGGTTCCACATCGTCATGGGTCCACATCTGCTTCAGGATGCTGGTGGTCCTCGTACTGTTCTGCCATACAGGAGTTCAAACGGGGAAAACCGCATGCTTCCTGCGGAACCTCCCTGTAGGCGAACAGCACAGCAGGAACAAAGCGATCCCACTCACGAGGTTGCTCTGCACAGAGGCGACGCAACATCTGCTTCAACGTCCCATTGAAACGCTCGACAAGGCCATTGGCCTGCGCATGATAGGGCGACGTTGTCTCCTTATGAACATTAAGCAGAGTGTTCACCCTCCTTCATAGATATCGGACAGAAACTGGGTCCCCCTGTCCGACAGGATCTTTTTGGGCACGCCAGTGCGCGTCCAAATCTGCCAGAGAGCCTCAGCAACCGTAGGGGCATCGATAGTCCTAAGTGGGACGGCCTCTGGATACCGATCGCGTAGTCCCACCACTACCAAGATGTAGCGGTGACCGCGATCGGATGGTGCTTAATGGGCCCCACCAGGTCGACCCCAACCTTGCTGAATGGTTCCCCAACCAGTGGCACTGATCCCAGGGAACACGCCTCAAGCGCCCCTTAGGCGTTGTCCGTTGGCAGGTATCGCAACTGCGGCAGTACTGCCTAACCTGTGAGTTCATCCCTGGCCAGAAGAAATCCTGCCTAACTCGCTCGAGAGTCCGCTTGGGCCCATATGACCTGCCATGGGGAATCGTGGGCCTGCCGGAGGACAGACTCTCTCAGGCTTTAGGGAACCACGAGCTGCTTGGCCACACGATCTGCCTGGGTAAAAAACCCAAAAAGGATCCCCCTGTGGAGCTTGAAGCACACCTTGGCATGTCGGGCAGACTGAGCAGGACGACCTACCAGTTGTCGCAGGCGTTGGACATCCAAGTCCCGGCCTGAGACGGACCATGGTAGCAGGATCGGCCCTGGCCAGAACCTCGTCAGAGATCGGCTGGAGGACGGGACGCAATTCCTGTTCCTGCTTCTTAGCTTTGGCGCGTGTGGTGACTCCCACACACGCCTGTACGGGCAGATCCGTAGACACGGACTGACTGCGTCCGTCAGCAAGGTGACAGTATTCCCTATGAGAAGGGAATACATAGGTCGCTCCAACCGCAATGGCCCATACTTCGCCACAGAAGTAGGGGTGGAGATAGGAATAAGTACAGAAGGACGGGTGAGGTAAAACCAGACCTCCAACCCGCACACATCATAACTAGCGCCCCGCCGGGCCTCAGGGGAAACCAAATTCTTATCCACAAAGATCGTTGATGCTCCCGAATCCCTGATGGTGTCGACCAAGGATGAACCAACAACAGAAAGAAACACTGGGCACTCTGAATCACCAGAAGCTGGGATGGAACCCACGTTTAGCTGAGGCACGAGGACGTTTGAAAGGACCAGCCCCACGACTACCAGCGGCTTTAGGACAATCTTTCCTAATGTGGCCAGGACGACCACAAAGAAAACACAGTCGGGCGCTGAAATCCCCGATGAACGCCTGCCTTGTTCCCCCACTAGCAGTTGTCGGCACCTTATGCTACCAAATCCTGTGGAGGGCTTCCTCTCCGTATCTGGGCGATGCCCATAAGCCCTGCGAGCTTCAGCAAACACCTCAGCTGTGTGAATCGCAGCCGCGAAATCCTGAGGTGCTGTCTCGCCTATCCGGATCCTCAACTCTGGGGACACAGTGTTGGTGAGCTGTTCAATGAGGATCAGATCCTCCAGCTCCAACTAGCTAACTGACGCCAGTACCCTAGCGTCTTGCGCAGCCTAACACCAAACTGCACGAAGGTCTCATCATTATTCTTCTTCATGGACCTAAACTTCCTCCTGTAGGTCTCTGGGTAAGGTGGAAACGCTTACGCAGAGCCAACTGCATGTCTGCATAAGACGCACCTTCATTTAGAGTGAGCACACACTCTCCTTGCAGCACCAGATAATCCAGAAAAAAGGTGCATAGCCTTTTGCTCCTCAGACAATTGGTATGAACAAGCAACCTTGTCAAAATGCTCTAAGAACATGTCAATGTCCTCACTAGGTCTGAACTCTGGAAGCTTTAACTTTGGGCCTCTAACTCTATCACCTGCCTGGTGATTAACCCCCTGGTTTACAGAAGCGGGAGCCTGCGAAGAAGTTGTTCCATCTCTTCCTGCGTAGAGCCTCCTGTCTGGCAGCCTCCTCTCTACGTTGATCCAACTCTTCCCGACGGAGGGCAGCCTCCTCCCTATGCATAATCTCCTGTCTGTCAGTCTCCCTCTCTGCGCAGAGCCTCCATCCTGTCTAGCTCTTCCCTACGGAGCCATTGCCTCTTCCCTACGCAGAGCTTCCTGCCTAGCAACCTCCTCTCTGCGCTCTTCCCTACGCAGAGCTTCCTGCCTAGCAGCCTCTCACTACGCTGCCGCTCCAGAAACATAAGGACAGAGGTGATATCCTGAGCGGGGTTCACCACTCCCGACACGGGAGGATGACCCGTCTGACCCGTCCCTTGGGTCTCGACTTTCCCATAAGGAAAGTCTTCTGGGCATGCCCCTTACGAGGGGAAGCCTGGAGAGGAGAAGGTTTCGGTCTCTGCGACTCAACAGAAGCCCACAGTTGCTTCGCTATGCTCTGACGCTTCCGAGCGGAAGTGCCAGTCGGGGTCTCAACAGGAAGACCCCCCAGCGAAGAGGTAGTAAAAGTACTCACTGGACTACCTGCTACAGCACTGGAATAGGTAGAAGTTACCGTAGTCGAAGTACTGGTACTAATAGTAGGGACTACAGTAACATTTTGAATACCCTTCTTCTTCGACGCCCGCGTCGCCATACCACCAGCGGCCGGGCGTCGCCATGAACAACAATATCCTACAGTTTTCCAAATACAGGGAAAAACAATTCCACTAGAGAAAAAAAAACAAATATTTTAGGGGCGTGTGTATAATGTGTGTATGTGTGTGTGTGTGCGTGTGTGCGGACAAGTTCCGGCTGCCCCACTCTGGCAACACCGCGCTCACAGCACGAGCAACAGTGCGGTGGGCTCACCGAAAAAAAAACAAAACAAAAACTATGTCCGGCTGCCCCCACTCTGGCAACAACCGCGCTCTACAGCACGAGCAACAGTGCGTGGGGCTGGCCGGAAAAAAAACAAAACAAAAACTAGCAGACGGAATCCGGAGAGAGGAAAAAAAAAAACACTAGCGTCCGATGCACCCCCCTGTACTCAACAACCCGGTTAGAGAAAAAAAAACAGAATGGCTAAATACAAAACAGGAATGGAAGACTGAGCGGCAACAGAAGGGCAAGACTTACGGCCGTACCTGCGTGAGGTACCCGGCGGAAGGAGGTCTGGAAGCGGTCGACTCCTCCTGGTCTCACACCTCGACCCCCCGAGTCACGCCGGATGTTCCCTCAGCCACCAAAAAGACTCCCTTCACTCTAGAGTCACCCAGCCAACCACCCACGAACAAACACGACAAACTGACTAAACATATACAAAACAGACAAAACTAAACAGGTACTCTGCGAAACGAGAGAGAGACAGCCAGAGCCCTTCACATCCCGGACGAGCCCCCACAATTGTCACGACCGACCCCTGGAGGTCTGCCCTGACAGGATCGGTCTAGGTGGGAGTGAAGGGAGTGACTGACCTCACACGCTCCGCAAGAGACCACACAATAAAGATTACGATACAACACCCCATTTATTCACACCAGCAAAATAAACATTCCAACACACGCACCCTGCACGATCACAATAAAGCACTCCAACGCACACAACATGCACAATCACGATCAAGCACTCCAACGCACACAACATGCACAATCACGATCAAGCACTCCAACGCACACAACATGCACAATCACAATCAAGCACTCCCGCACCCACAACATGCACGATTATAAATAAGTATTTCGCCATACGACGCACATGATCACACTTACAGCATTTCGGCACATATGACAAATACACAATTATAAGGAAATATTTCCAGCATTGACCCTTCTTAACACCATGGAGTGCGTGCCACCCCTGCCCCTGTCGAGTCTGCTGGGAGCACCCTGTCGCACTAGTGCTCCGAGCCGGGTTGGTTCTCGCAGGGAGTCGCTCAAAGCCGACACCCTCGACTTCCAAGCGGGCAGTGAAGAGCGTGTCCCGGGGGGGGGGACGTAGCTGTTACTGGAGGTCCTGGACGGGGGTCCAGGCCGGCCAGTCAAGACGGCGGCGTCTCTACCAGCCCTCGGTCCCGACCAAGGCGTGGCCTCGATCAGCGTGTGGCACCATCCCGTCCGTGGTCTCAACCAGAACGTGGCCTCGACCAGTACGTGGCACCATCCAGATCGTGCTCCAGGTGAAGCCCCCGAGAGGGGGGGGGAGGACGTAGCTGGGAGGAGAGTCGAAGAGGAGGGAAAGAAGAAGGAGGAAGGAAGAAGGGTACTGAACCCGCCGTCAGTACCATCTGACCATTGCTGTCAAGTCTTAGCCACTCGCATGATGGGCGAGGGGAAGTGTATTCAACGCACACAGAAAATCCATTGAATCAAGTCTTCTCACATGATGCAGTAAAAGACTGCATTAAATCAACAGGTTATAAAACAATATGAATTATCTTCACCCTTCTCTCACTCCCGCTTAACGTTTTCCTCCTAGGAAATAAATCAACACAGCGACCATCGCTTAATAACTGCCACCACATTTGCAAATAATAATTCAATGGCACAACTGTCACATTTTCTAAACACATCTCAAATAACACAAATTTCCAACCACGCATCCGAACGACAAATCATGCGTACGCACGCTCGTGAACATAAAACTCGTTCTCCTTGCACACACAAACAGACGGTGGCCGAAGGATAAAAGTCCGGCGAATGTGACAGGGGCGGACGAGCGAGACCAAGCAAGTTCCAACCCTGAATCACCAGGTTCTCTCCCTTCCCCACCGACTACCGCATCACCAGACACATAAACAGGAGAAAGAATTTTGGAAATAATTTAGAATGGCCAGGTTAAAGATGGAATTAACCAGAGAAAAGGTCTCACACAATATTTCTCTTACAATTTCGAAAACAAAAGAAAATTGCGCAAAAGCGAAGACTAAGCCGGCTAACAACAACAAACCAAAACAAACAGACCACGAAACTGATGCTTACCAGCTACCCGTGGGTGACACCCGAAGAGGCGGGCAAAGGACTCTCTCACCCTCTGTCCAGTCGAGAGGACAGAGGCGAAGATGCGGAAACAGAAGAAGCGATGTCCCTCTCCTACAGGCCGACTGCAGGAATTGAAAGTACTGACTGTACTCTCGACGATAAGGTAAAGAACCAGGACTGGAGCAGGCGCCCCCAGAGACATCTTCCGCTCGAGTGAAGAGCTAACCTCCCTCAGCAATGGCGACCAACATGCCATGCTGCGTCACAGAGTGAGCATACTTCAAACTAAAAGAAACGAAGCACGTGCGACAGGTAAAAGACAGGCGAGAGGCCGACAGACAGAAAGTTCGAGAGAAAGGTACCGGCCACCCGTGAACTTGCAGGATGAATAGCACGGGCGGTGGAATTAGAGAGAGGAGAGAGAAAAGCAGACCGAAGTTGATCTGAACCACACCAAGGTGCAACTGCACCACAAGCCACCCTAAGGGACGGATACACGACAACAGCAACGACAATAAACAAATAAGTATTCCGCCACCCTAGGTGGGTCGAACGTCGTAGGCCTCGTGACAAACTCGTGACATTCGTCATTAATTCGTTTATCCATCGGCTTTAACTCACGCACAGAGTGGTCTCAAACTTAGCGGTGGTGTAGCGTATATGGTGTAGTCGTATTGTGGTGCAGCGTATATGGTGTAGCGTATGTGGTAGTATGGCGTATGTGGACTACTCTGCACGCAGTGACACCTTAGTGAACTGAAACTGCTGTTTTTCTCGGGTGCACAAAGATTTCCATACACTGTTCGAATGACTGAAGTTTCAACTGTGTGGAGTTCATGTGTCGGTCCTTCAGAGAGAGAGAGAGAGAGAGAGAGAGAGAGAGAGAGAGAGAGAGAGAGAGAGAGAGAGAGAGACTATGGTCTTTGGACGAACAGATATTCGTGGTCGTATCCATTCTTGATTTTCGCTTTCCCGGCTACAGCTAAACAGGGAGCGTCGTCCAAAAAACAACAACCCTTTCTTCTTGTCTCCACCCCCCCCCCCCCCCCTCCACTTGCTCTCTCTGTCTCTCTCTCTGTCTCTCTCTCTGTCTGTGTCTCTCTCTCTCTCTCCTCTTCTCTCTCTCTCTCTCTCCTCTCTCTCTCTCTCTCTCCTCTCTCTCTCTCCTGTGTCTCTCTCGTGTTTTTTTTTAATCCTATCTAATTTCTCACCGGCGCATTTCAATTGTAATTTCACATCGTAATGACCATCTTTGTCACTGAAGCAAGCTGGCTTCGTGCGAAGGAAGATGTAAATTGGCACCAAATTGTCTGGAGATTGCCATGGCATCCCCCCAAAACCCATACCTCACAACTCTCTCTCTCCTCTCTCTCATCCCTCCCCCTCTCCTCTCTCTCTCTCTCTCTCTCTCTCTCTCTCCCCTCTCCTCTCTCTCTCTCTCTCTCCAAGCTTGCTTGCTCGCTCCCTTCCCAATTTTCTGTGTATTTCTGTCTGTCTGTCTGTGTCTGCATATAGGAAATATATTATGAACTAGTGTGAGTGTTAGTGCGCGTGTATGCAAATACCTAAAAAGGCATACGTGCACGTTTGTGTTAGGTGGGGGGGGGGGGGGGGGGTGGGGGGGGGTTGGGGGGGGGTGGTGGAGTGGGCTAATGGTGGGAGTCCATTTTTCACCAGTCTTATTACGGTTGCCGGTCTGTTGAGAGCGAATAAAAAGCACTTCCAGGATAGTGCTATCCACAGTCCCTTTCAGAATCCCGCCATCTGCGAGAGCTCAGAGCCCGGAGAAAGACGGGTGTATGCATCAGACTGTCTTGGGAAGCTATAGCTTACACCCTCACTGTGGAGAAAGGGGTAGAAGGTGATGAGGTTGGAAGGGTGGTGGGGGGGTGGGGGGGAGGATCGTTTTCTTATCATGCCCTCCCGCCCTTCTCGGATTCGGGCGCAAGAAATCTCATTTTAAACGCTTTAGCATCTGCTGCATTTGTTTTTGATGTCGTTTCCTTTCTACGCCTCTCCTTTTCTGGCTGCCGTGCTTCTTGAGAGTGCATCATTTCCAACGGATTTCCTTCAGGCAACGACTGGACTGTTCCGTGCTGATATTTAGGGTAAAGGTTGGGGCTGGCACTGAGATGGGGGAAAAACCATAGAGAAAAAAGAAGTGTGTGTGTGTGTTGGAGGTGGGTGGGGGGGGGGAGGGGGTGATTGGGGACAGAGAGGGCACTATTTGATCACACTCTGATGTGTTGATGATGATGATGATGATGATGATGATGGATGAGGGAATGATGATGATGATGGGGATGATGATGAGATGATGATGAGATATGGTGAGGGTTTGATGGATGAGATGATGTGAATGATGATGATGATGATGGTGAGATGATGGTGATGGTGATGATGGTGATGATGGTGATGGTGATGGTG
>CM031613.1:70773349-70778349 GCA_018398815.1 Conus ventricosus
AGTACTTCATCAAATGGAACATGACGGTACAAAGTCATCATGGAAACTGCAGCAAAAGGTTTCTTCCAGCACGATGACAAAAAATATATCTATTGTGCATGAAAATGTTTTTTTCCTGAAACTTAACATTAAAAGGTGTGTGTAACCAGGCAATGCTGACGGGCGATGTCTGAGTGACTCCATGGGACGCTTTCTGTGAACCGCGCTGTACACAAAGATATGATCATGGATATAATACTCTCAGATTTTGTGTTTTTTAAAAAAAAAGCAAAAAGAAAATGAAAGTTATGTTCTGAAGACAATAAATGTCCCGGGTTAAAGAAAAAGGCATGCTGACTAGAGTAGTTTTAAACCAAGGCATTTTACGCAGACTCGTGTTGTTGTTGTTGTTGTTGTTGTTGTTGTTGTTGTTGTTGTTGTTTTCACTGTTGCTGTTGTTGTTTTGTCAGTGTGTGAATGTGCACGGTGGCACAACTTTGTGTTGTGTGTGTGTGTGTGTGTGTGTGTGTGTGTGTGTGTGTGTGTGTGTGTGTGCGTGTGTGTGTGCGTGTGTGTGTGTGTATGTGTGTGTGTGTGTGTGTGTGCGTGCGTGCGTGCGTGCGTGCGGGCGTGCGTGCGTGCGTGCGTGCGTGCATGCATGCGTGCGTGCGTGCGTGCGCGCGTTTCGTGCGCGCATACATGCGTGTAGTGTAAACGATGATTTGTTCGTCGCTTTTTTTTTTTCCCCAAATGAACATAGGATTGTTTTAAATGAGACAGTGTCAGAATTCCTTGTGGGAAATGCGGTGTGACCAGAAAGACTCGACCAAGTGGCTTCGCTCAGATCTCTCATCACAGCAAAGCTCCGAGACAACCAACATGCTTTCCCATCCACTCAGCGAACGGGACCTGCAGCTTTGCCTCTGTGTGTCGCCGAGACCCGCCGAGGCCGACATGAAAGCGTCAGGATGTTAGAGAGTGTTTTCTGTCATGCAAAGCACCTGGTACAACAGTGGTCCCCCCTCTATTAAGAACATGAAATCAAACGTAAACAGAATGGGGGCTAGTAACGTGCGGCGGCATGAACAATTTCCTGTCACACTCCTCCCCACCCTGGCACCACCAGAAGCGTTCTCTGTCGTCTGGCGTCTCCAAAGGGTGGTGGTGGGGGGGGGGGGGGGGGGGAGGGTAAGGATGTCGCAAAGGACTCTGGCAGTTAGGGAACACTAACGACAACAGATCACCCAGGCAAACGCAACACTCCAGGACAATCATTACCCTACAACTGTGGCTGATTGGACTACTTGGCAGAGAAAGAGGAGGGGAGGATGAGGGGGGGGGGGGGGGAGAGGGGGGGGGGGGGGGGGAGGGAGAAAAAACGAGAAAGAAAACAACAAACAAAAAAGAAGCAGACGAACAAACAAAAACCCCACAGAAGGAAACGCCTGCACAGAATAACCCCACAGAAGGAAACGCCTGCACAGAATTACCCCACAGAAGGAAACGCCTGCACAGAATTACCCCACAGAAGGAAACGCCTGCACAGAAATACCCCACAGAAGGAAACGCCTGCCCCAGAATTACCCCACAGAAGGAAACGCCTGCACAGAATTACCCCACAGAAGGAAACGCCTGCACAGAATTACCCCACAGAAGGAAACGCCTGCACAGAATTACCCCACAGAAGGAAACGCCTGCACAGAATAACCCCACAGAAGGAAACGCCTGCACAGAATTACCCACAGAAGGAACGCCTGCACAGAATTACCCCACAGAAGGAAACGCCTGCACAGAATTACCCCACAGAAGGAAACGCCTGCACAGAATTACCCCACAGAAGGAAACGCCTGCACAGAATTACCCCACAGAAGGAAACGCCTGCACAGAATTACCCCACAGAAGGAAACGCCTGCACAGAATTACCCCCCAGAAGGAAACGCCTGCACAGAATTACCCCACAGAAGGAAACGCCTGCACAGAATTACCCCACAGAAGGAAACGCCTGCACAGAATTACCCACAGAAGGAAACGCCTGCACAGAATTACCCCACAGAAGGAAACGCCTGCACAGAATTACCCCACAGAAGGAAACGCCTGCACAGAATTACCCCACAGAAGGAAACGCCTGCACAGAATTACCCACAGAAGGAAACGCCTGCACAGAATTACCCCACAGAAGGAAACGCCTGCACAGAATTACCCCACAGAAGGAAACGCCTGCACAGAATTACCCCACAGAAGGAAACGCCTGCACAGAATTACCCCACAGAAGGAAACGCCTGCACAGAATTACCCCACAGAAGGAAACGCCTGCACAGAATTACCCCACAGAAGGAAACGCCTGCACAGAATTACCCCACAGAAGGAAACGCCTGCACAGAATTACCCACAGAAGGAAACGCCCCGCACAGAATTACCCCACAGAAGAAACGCCTGCACAGAATTACCCCACAGAAGGAAACGCCTGCACAGAATTACCCCACAGAAGAAACGCCTGCACAGAATTACCCCACAGAAGGAAACGCCTGCACAGAATTACCCCACA
The DNA here is from genome assembly GCA_018398815.1 of Conus ventricosus. Classification (NCBI taxonomy): domain Eukaryota; kingdom Metazoa; phylum Mollusca; class Gastropoda; order Neogastropoda; family Conidae; genus Conus; species Conus ventricosus. The sequence continues at coordinate 70,775,874 of CM031613.1, forward strand.
GAAGGAAACGCCTGCACAGAATTACCCCACAGAAGGAAACGCCTGCACAGAATTACCCCACAGAAGGAAACGCCTGCACAGAATTACCCCACAGAAGGAAACGCCTGCACAGAATTACCCCACAGAAGGAAACGCCTGCACAGAATTACCCCACAGAAGGAAACGCCCTGCACAGAATTACCCACAGAAGGAAACGCCTGCACAGAATTACCCCACAGAAGGAAACGCCTGCACAGAATTACCCCACAGAAGGAAACGCCTGCACAGAATTACCCCACAGAAGGAAACGCCTGCACAGAATTACCCCACAGAAGGAAACGCTGCACAGAATTACCCCACAGAAGGAAACGCCTGCACAGAATTACCCCACAGAAGGAAACGCCTGCACAGAATTACCCCACAGAAGGAAACGCCTGCACAGAATTACCCCACAGAAGGAAACGCCTGCACAGAATTACCCCACAGAAGGAAACGCCTGCACAGAATTACCCCACAGAAGGAAACGCCTGCACGAATTACCCACAGAAGGAAACGCCTGCACAGAATTACCCCACAGAAGGAAACGCCTGCACAGAATTACCCCACAGAAGGAAACGCCTGCACAGAATTACCCCACAGAAGGAAACGCCTGCACAGAATTACCCCACAGAAGGAAACGCCTGCACAGAATTACCCCACAGAAGAAACGCCTGCACAGAATTACCCCACAGAAGGAAACGCCTGCACAGAATTACCCCACAGAAGGAAACGCCTGCCACAGAATTACCCCACAGAAGGAAACGCCTGCACAGAATTACCCCACAGAAGGAAACCCTGCACAGAATTACCCCACAGAAGGAAACGCCTGCACAGAATACCCCACAGAAGGAAACGCCTGCACAGAATTACCCCACAGAAGGAAACGCCTGCACAGAATTACCCCACAGAAGGAAACGCCTGCACAGAATTACCCCACAGAAGGAAACGCCTGCACAGAATTACCCCACAGAAGGAACGCCTGCACAGAATTACCCCCCAGAAGGAAACGCCTGCACAGAATTACCCCACAGAGGAAACGCCCCGCACAGAATTACCCCACAGAAGGAAACGCCTGCACAGAATTACCCCACAGAAGGAAACGCCCCGCACAGAATTACCCCACAGAAGGAAACGCCCCGCACAGAATTACCCCACAGAAGGAAACGCCTGCACAGAATTACCCCACAGAAGGAAACGCCTGCACAGAATTACCCCACAGAAGGAAACGCATGCACAGAATTACCCCACAGAAGGAAACGCCTGCACAGAATTACCCACAGAAGGAAACGCCTGCAAAGAATTACCCCCACAGAAGAAACGCCTGCACAGAATTACCCCACAGAAGGAAACGCCTGCACAGAATACCCCACAGAAGGAAACGCCTGCACAGAATTACCCCACAGAAGGAAACGCCTGCACAGAATTACCCCACAGAAGGAAACGCCTGCACAGAATTACCCCCCCAGAAGGAAACGCCTGCACAGAATTACCCACAGAAGGAAACCCCCTGCACAGAATTACCCCACAGAAGGAAACGCCTGCACAGAATTACCCCACAAAGGAAACGCCTGCACAGAATTACCCCACAGAAGGAAACGCCTGCACAGAATTACCCCACAGAAGGAAACGCCTGCACCCGAATTACCCCCACGAAGGAAACGCCTGCACAGAATTACCCCACAAAGGAACGCCCTGCCAGAATTACCCACAGAAGGAAACGCCTGCACAGAATACCCCACAGAAGGAAACGCCTGCACAGAATACCCCACAGAAGGAAACGCCTGCACCAGAATTACCCCACAGAAGGAAACGCCCACAGAATTACCCCACAGAAGGAAACGCCTGCACAAATTACCCCACAGAAGGAAACGCCTGCACGAATTACCCCACAGAAGGAAACGCCCCGCACAGAATTACCCCACAGAAGGAAACGCCTGCACAGAATTACCCCACCCGAAGGAAACGCCTGCACAGAATAACCCCACAGAAGGAAACGCCTGCACAGAATTACCCCACAGAAGGAAACGCCTGCACAGAATTACCCCACAGAAGGAAACGCCTCACAGAATTACCCCACAGAAGGAAACGCCTGCACAGATAACCCCACAGAAGGAAACGCCTGCACAGAATACCCCACAGAAGGAAACGCCTGCACAGAATAAACCCCACAGAAGGAAACGCCTGCCCAGAATAAACCCACAGAAGGAAACGCCTGCACAGATAACCCACCCCGAAGAAACGCCTGCACAGAATAACCCCACAGAAGGAAACGCCTGCACAGAAAAACCCCACAGAAGGAAACGCCTGCACAGAATTCGAATTCTGTGTAATAAACAGAAAAATGCCGTCCGCATCTAGTAGAATCTGTGTAGTGAGTTTGTGTGTTTCTGTGTGTGTGTTTGCTGCCCCGTGGTCGCTGCGGGGTGTTGCGGGGGGGTGCACGATTAAGCGCGCCCTC
>CM031613.1:70785849-70808349 GCA_018398815.1 Conus ventricosus
TTCACTGAAATGTGATTGAAGCGCAGTATAGCGAAAACGATAGAACAGTCTTCACTGAAATGTGATTGAAGCGCAGTATAGCGAAAACGATAGAACAGTCTTCACTGAAATGTGATTGAAGCGCAGTATAGCGAAAACGATAGAACAGTCTTCACTGAAATGTGATTGAAGCGCAGTATAACGAAAACGATAGAACAGTCTTCACTGAAATGTGATTGAAGCGCAGTATAGCGAAAACGATAGAACAGTCTTCACTGAAATGTGATTGAAGCGCAGTATAGCGAAAACGATAGAACAGTAGAGAACGTATAAATGCCAATCCTGACTCACTTGCTCAACCACCGAGTTTTTGGGCGAAAGTGGCCTAAAAGCCGCCTTTTCCTGTGGCGGAAGAGAGAGAGAGAGAATCACCGGCAGACAGACAGACAGACAGAGAAGAGAGAGACAGAGAGAGAGACAGACAGACAGACAGAGAGGCGGGCAGACACACACACACACACACACACACACACACTCTTTCTCTCTCTCAATTAAATGACATAAAATCCGCACACTTCTTCTGACTAATTTCCACCTACAAACTTTGTACACGGGGCTGAAACTCGATCACTTAATTTACGGCTCGCGGCAGTTTGCACCTAGCCTGTGCTCTGTAAACGAAGCACACTCGGCCTGGTTGCAATGGGTTGCATCAGAAAATGATTGCCACGTCGACACACCGAATCGAGGCTGTCGCGTGACACGACTGGGTCGCCATTGTTGCTTGGACTTGCGCTCTGTTGTGACCACTGTGTTTTACTTGTGTTATTTTAAAATGGCTAAAACGTTACTGAAGAACAGGTTTGTTATTCGAGGCCATAAGTTTTACTTTAACTGCATGTTGTGAAACCGGAGAGATTGTTTTTTAGAAAACGAAAAAAGTGAACTAACTGCTTTGGAAATGAACGGCTATCTTAAAGGTTTGTTGGTTCAAGGAAATGAAACAAGATGTAGCTAGTTTTAATACGTGTTTGACTATTGATGGTGATAAGTTTTTTTAACATAAAATCCGCACACTTATTCTGACTAATTTCTAACCTACAAAACTATGTGTAACAGATAGGCTGACACGAGGCCGAAACCTCCGCTTTAATTTACGGCTAGCGAGACGCGCTACCTTCGTTCACACAGCGCACGGCAAGCGACCAAAAAATCAATAAAGCGAGAGACTGGGCTTGCCAGGTGAGGGGTGGGGGTGAGGGGGGTGTATTCATTTCAGGTTGACAGCGCGCCAGGTGTCGTTAGCGAATGTTCTAGACTGTTACGTGTCACTCCCACTTTGTGGCCGCCACGGGTTGTATTGTTCTTAGTTTGTATCAGACTTGATTGATTGTTAACTACAGATTCAGTGTTCATGTGGCAGGCTGATCTGTGTATTAAGATGTGTATACTTTTCTACTTTTCTAATTCTAACCAGTTCATCTGCCTTCAAGTGTGCCCTTATGCAACTGAATGGCGATTTTTTAATGTTCTGGCAAACAAACTAGATAGGGTTAGGCACGCACGCGCGCACTTATGAGAGAGAGAGACAGACAGACAGACAGACAGAGAGAGTCATGCGCACACACACACACACACACACACACACACACACACCACACATGGGCACAGACAGACACTCATACACGCGCGCGCGCGCGCCTCACACCTGCCGACAAACTGAGAGGCCAAAAAATCAATACTGCTGCCCCGCTCCTCCCCTCACCCCACTCCCTCACGCCGGGCTTGCGCATTGCAATATATTACATCAGCTTTTTCTCTGCCGCCTGAGGGCGCTGTTAAAGCGCTCACATGACCAGTTTCTAACACCGGTTTCATCATTCTTCTACTGACTTCCGGACTTGCAAGGACGCTTTTACTTCGCTGTGTACTGTGCTTGGTGTCTTATTCTAAAAAATGGCTACCCGTTTCACTGAAGAGCAGGCTCTTGCCATTGAACACCACAAGGTTTACCATACTTTCATGTCAGAGTATTTGTTGAAAAAAGAACGAGGTGAAGCATGTTCGTTGCCGCCGAAACCGAAAAGAAGTATTGCTTTCCTAGAAGGAACAGAAAAAGAAAAAAGTGAACCGACTGCTTTGGAAATGGACGACTATCTTAAAGGTTTGTTGGTTCAAGGAAATGAAAACGTTGAAGGCAATATTGCTGAACAAAATATAGCCAATTTCAATATGTGTTTGACTATCGATGAGATGGTTCCTTATTTAATAAATGGCGCTGCATTGTTGAAAGCCGGCCAAAGCAAAACAATCCATCACGCGTTGATTGTTGGGCGTTGGCTTGAGACAGCCCAAGTCATGTTTAAAAAACAAAAAACGCATCAAACATGGCGTTTATTTCTTAAGACGCAGGTGAACATGTCTGATTCGTATGCTAGGAAACTCATTCAACTTTCTGTGTGTTTTTATAACTATCCTAAATTCCACAAGCTAGGAATCAGTATAAATGAACTGTGTAGCAAACGCCAAACCATTATTAAACTTATGCAACTGGATGGCGATTTTCGGGGGTTCTGGCAAAACTAGATAGGGTTAGGCAGACCTTAGTACATCTACCAGTATGGAGAGGAGTAGTGTGTGGCCAGCACTATCTTCATATAAATGCTCCAAATATACAATGACGGATGTACTACTACTGGCGATTAGAGCCGCCATAAAAGCTTGGCTACAGCAGTAATTGCTGTAACTCTGCCAAAAGCCAGTTGCAAGCCTGGTTGAGAAAAGAGGAGCACAGCAAACTAGGCCAAACAACCCTATGTGATCGCTTGCCGCCAATGACGTCAGCACCTGCAAAGCTCGGGGGCAAACTAGGTCAAACGACCCTATGTGATCGCTTGACTACAAAGCGCGGCAGCACCAGCAAAGCTCAGCGGCAAACTAGGCCAAACGACCCTATGTGATCACTTGGGTTGATTGAGGTTGCGCGCGGGACACAGCCTGGTAGTTCCACTTCTTGTTTGTTTGTTGGTGTTTGTGTGTTTTGGCCTACCCCACGCACGCACGTCCCTCCACCCCACCCCTGGACTGTTTATTGTGTGTTTGTTGTTTGTTTGTGTTTGTTGTTTGTTTTGTCCTACCCCACGCATGCACACCCTCCTACCCCACTCCACCCCACCCGCCCCACCCCCCACCCACGCATGCACACACTCAAGTTCCTTCTAAGTTTTTAACTTAAGTTACCCCAAAGTAAGTTCTTACTCAAGTTGTCTTTAAGTCATCCTTAAGTTATCCACAAGTTCTTACTTAAGTTACTTCTAAGTTTTTAATTAAGTTACTTCAAGTTCTTAATAAGTTCTTGATTAAGTTTTTAATTAAGTTCTTGATCAAGTTCTTAATAAGTTCTTGATTAAGTCATCCTTTAAGTACAACCAAGTTTGTATTTAAGTTATCTTATAATTATCAAAAAATACAATCTATGTTTTTATCTTAAATAGCAGATGCCTAATATAGTACACACACGCCTCAAAAAACGCGTCATCGTTGAGGATGTCTTGCTCAGCGTTTTCTGCATAGATCTTAATGAAGGTCTTGCATCCGAAGCAACCGCATTGATTACAATTCGGGTCTATGGAAATGTCTTTTATAGACTCCAGGTCTTTATTTATTGACACCATCATTTTATAATACGCCATGATCTATTTTTATTAAAAAATTTAAAATTAAGTTCTTAAAATATTATTCCATTATAAATGGATCAAAATGATGCTTTGTTATTGGCGGTTTTGGCGTGCAGTTGTCTTTTTCTGTATTTAACGGTTCAGGTTGTTTTAACTTCTTTCGTTTCTGTTGCCATTGTGTATATATTTTATAGCCATAATAACTGCCCCCAACAGCAGCAATGGCGCCAAAAATGGCAACAGTTTTAAGTTCAATATTCCATGAAGACTTTGGGGCCCTTGTATCACATGGAGTTTTTATAGCTGGCATTGAATCAACTTGTTCTGGCGTTGGCGGTGTTATGTTTTCATGATGAGGTATATTCTGTAACATTAATTTTTTTTGTCTGTTCCACTCTGCTAATTTTTTTCCTGCTTCAACACGTCCAGGATTTTTACTGGTTACTTTCTCCACCTGATTCAATGTTTTCTGATTCTGCTGATTTTCTGGCTTGGTTACTTTCTCCACCTGATTCTGGTTCTGCTGATTTTCCAGCTCGCTCATTTTGAAGGGAAACAAAATCTATATGATTAAAAGTTATTAATCCCATGATCGCTGGCGACAATAATGTTCCAAATCTGTAATATAGATCACAGCCTAGAGACTCTAATGACTTTGTTAAAACTGGATCTTGCGTTAAATCATACGTAAGATCTTGTTCAGAATCAATGGGAGCAAATCTACTGACTAGTTTAGTGTACAAACTAAGAACCGTTTGCCCCACACTTTTCACCATTCTAGACCCCAGCTGCGCTTCATACCTGTTATGATACTTTAAAATGTCTTGCGGCGGCATCTGTTGAATCTGTTCTATGCTGAATTCAGTTCCGAGGAACTGTTTTGTTTTCCCACATGCTGCCAAAGAATACAGCCTCTCCTTTTTGGGCATAATAGCTTGATCATCAACTTGGTCATTCATAAGTTCAGGAAGGTTTAGGCTGCCTTGTAGCTGTAGGAGATCATCGCTGTTCATGTTTTTTATTAAATTATAATTATTTTATTTTATAAAAATGAGCACCGAAAAAACTGTTACCAACCTTGTATACCATTCTGCTGTATTGGAGGTCTAAGTGTAGGATACTCAATGCTTGGTAAAAGCTTGTTAAGAATTAAACCAGCAGATCTTGGCAAACTAGACTTTGAGGATTCAGCAAAGCTAATTGCTATCATTGCAGCTTCGGTTGCCACGAAAGATTTTCTAGTCAAGCAAGGAATAATTCCAGACAATATAAATATGTAAGAAAAAAATACATTTATAAAAAATGGCTTCACTCGCAATAATGATAGGCGGCGCTGTGGTGAATGCGCTTGCTTTTAGCGGCAGTAATTTTGCATTTAGTAAACTGGGGAATGATGGCGAGAGAAAAAAGACATAACAAAGCTATGGAGGAACTAGCAGCTGCACAAGACGCCTATGAAAGGCAGAGACTTGAGCAGTTAGATTTTATTAATGACACACTGAAAAGACAGGGGCATGCAGCTTACATATTAAAGATGTTGATCAAGCAATAAAACAATATTATCTAGTAACAGGCAAACCGGTCCAGACATTGCCCCCACCAAAATTCAGTGACTTTTATTCAACCATCAGAAAAACAAAAGATGCAAGAAATCGCGTTTATTGTCGTTGGTATGACTGTCGTGTATTTGGTTGCGCATAATATTGGCTGAATAAAAAATGAACAAAATTATTTTTCGCCCAAAAGGATTTTGGGGAAGGGTATCACAGCAATACAAAAGCTAGCCAAGCGGGGGGTCAGTGAACAAACAGCGAAGGAAGGTATTAAACAAGCTTTGGGCAAATTTATTTACCCCCCCTAGACGATACAGAGCCACACTTTGCAAACAACCCCAAAAGACCCCCTCAAAGGATCTTCTAATTTCCCTCTGATGGATTGGCAAAAAAGTTTAAGTACGCACTCACAGTCTGACATGTTTCAATAAAAAGGGCGGACCCAAAAAACAAAAGGCGCTTTGCGGGTTTGGTCGCTAAAAAAAATGATTTCCAAGGGCCCAAACTTTCCCCTGCAGATTAAAGTCGATGATGGAAAAAGTTTTAAAGGCCAAGGGAACATTTTTTTGAAACTAGAGTTACCTTAAAAGGCTTTCCGGGATTTCCAGATCACGGGCTTTGTTAAAAAAACTTTAACAAACATTTCCAAAGATTTTTTCCCCCTACATATCACGAGAGCTGATTGACATTTCGCAACCAAAATGGGTTAGAAGACTCCCCTCATTTTTGCGCGAAAGAATAATAAAGAATTTAAAAAGGCCAAAACCAGTCAAGCAATCAAAGAAAAAAAAAAAATGTTGCTGAAGGAGAGTCTTCATCCGGCAAACATCCATTTGGATTGAAAAAAGGTACCTTTATTTCCCCGGGGGAAAGCAGAAGGGGGACACTCGTGGGGCAACCGATCCATTTTGGATTGTTGATCCATATGAAAAAAAAGAATTTAAAATGAATCGCCCTGTATTTTTACAGAAAACGGGCACACCAAAAAAAACCAGCCCCTCAAAGTTTTTTGTAAAGGGAGAACTGCAGATAATCCCGCCAGGCCCCTTTCCGCTTTAATTAATTTACGGTCCTCCGTCCCCCGTTGCATTAAAAACTCGGGGTTTAACAAAACCCTTTTTGTGTTGTTCATCTAATGTTTCTTTGTTAAAAACAGGGGGTTTGTTTCCATGTAGATTAGATGGTTTTACGTTGTCTGATGAAAAGTCTTATTGCCAAACAATCTTCTTTGTATTTCTGTGAATGTTTGACTGCAAAAACAGCGAGTTACCCCTTTTCTTTTTTAATGATTTTCCCTGGCTCGAAAACGAAATTTTTTGACTTAAACCAAAAATCTTGATCACCTTTCCTGAAATTCACCCTTTCTTTCCAAAAACCCTTCTTGTTGTAATTAATGTAAAGGGAGGTCTTTAGGAAATCTGTGTGTACCCCCCCCCGTCCCCTTTAGCCCATTTCCCCTTTCCATGTTTTATAATGCTTGGGGGGATATCTTAACAAAACTGCTGTTCGTGAAAAGTATCGGACTCAGGATACGAGGGTTTTAAAGTAGTCATAAAGAAACTTAACATAAAAAGTTTTGAAAATTTAAAAAAAACAGAAAACCCAAATAAAAAAGGTTTGTCAATTTGCTTTTTTTTTTTTCATCTTATGAAAAGCTGACAGAAATCTTTAAAGCCCGAAAATTTTGGTTTTTGAAGTCAGTTAATTGCTTTTTTCTCCTGGTGACTAATCTGCATTTTACGGTGGGGATTCCCCATAGTCTTTCAAAACGCTGTTGTTCATCACTAAAAAATCTTTTTTGAGGCATCGGGTTTTTAGTTCTAAGTATGTTCTTCTGATGTATGGTTATAACTGTTTTTGACAAAAGCAATTATGCGATGAACGCTGTCAACTTCAAAACCAGTCTTAAAAAAAATTGTGAATCTGTAAGGCAGACAAAATTTTTTTTTTGCCTCAAAGATTAGGACAATTTTAGGCGGCTCTTGGACCATCTTTAGACTTTCTGCTGCAAGGATAGCATTATGCAGGTCTGGAGTTCTGGGGTTTTCTAAGAAAACCTTTAAAATGAAACCCGCTGCTGATCGGGGTTTTTAACTCCAAAACCACTTTATGCCTTTTTAAAATTTTATTCGTACTGTGAAATTTTTAAAGTTACGTAAGGAAGGGGTGATTTGCCTAGCCCATCCTCAGATTTTTTGATCAAAATACAGAGTAGTTAGCCCCTTTTACTCGGATCTAGTCGTCCAAAGTATTTTTTGTTTGTTTTACAGTAATGATGCACCCCAACAAATTCCCCACGCAATCCGTTTAAATCTTGAACATTGGTAAATCTGACATAAATAAATCTGTACCCCCGAAAAACTTTAAGAAAGGCCCAACTCACCCCGGGCGCAGAAATGTAAGCGCGGGCCCAGGTTTAAGTTTCATGCAGGTCTTTCTATTTTTCAAAAATATCCCCAAAAAACTACATTGCATTAAAAGGAGTCATGAAGCCCCCACGTTTTAAATTAACTTTTCCCAAGCATCTTAGCGCTGGAAAGGGTTTTGTCCTTTCCTTTCCTAAAGACTAGAAAAAAACCCGGCCTTTAGGTGAAGTGACTTCATCAAACCTTTCCAATGTTCATGATCATAAGGGTAAACCCTTTTAAAAAGAGTTGGGTTTAAAAATATTCTTCCGTTTTTGGGGAGGTTTTAAAGGGGATCCCAGGCCTCTAATGGCCCATCATGTTTCATAGGTCGTGAAAGACATGTTTTTAAAGTAAACCATGTACTTTTTGTGCTGTGCAATGCATGCTCCCCTGAAGGGCTTTTATTGTTTGATTTAAGGGGAGAGTATAACCCGAAAGTTGTGAAAGAATACGGGCGCTTCCTGCTTTGGATAAACTTTATTTTGAAGATTGCTTTTGTTATGCGCGCTCCTCGAACTTCCCCCTAATGTGATCTGGTCTTTATGTGGGTTTCTTGGTTTGTGAGAGCCTAAACCCGCAAATCCCAATGGTGGCGAGTCTTGTGTTGGTTTCAGGGTTTTTATATTTAGATAATTTAGATTTTTAAAAAACAGTAAATACGCACTTTCTGCTGGTTCTAAGAAGTATTTTGCAGCATTAGGCCCTCTATATAATTCTGGTGCTAAAATGGGCGCCACCCCCCTGACAACAGAAGGGCAAATGAAAAATCTGATGATTACTCTTTAAAGATGTTTTTCGATTTTTTGTGGCGCGGCCCCTTCAAAAGGAACAATAACGACCAAAGTTGCGTAAATAGTATGGAAAATGTTGCAGTTTTTTCCAGTTTTAAACTAATTTTTAGACCGGGGGGGCGTAATTATTTCTGATTCGCAACGGGCCGTACAATTTTTCTTATGTTCGTTTTGCGGCTTTGAACAAGGGCATTCTTGTTAAACATTTTCTGCAGAATTTTCTTGTTTGCCCATTTTTGAAGAGTGCTTTAGTTTACCTTTGTTCGAATCAATGTGTAATGCGGTCCCCGTGGTAAAAAGCTAGTAGAAAGTCACATGATTTTGTCTGGCTCGCCAATCTTTGGACGGGGTCTTGGACACTTTAATTGGCACCAAATTTGTTTCCCACCCCATGTTATACTTTAAACAGTTATGGTTTGTTTTGTTTTAAAACCCCGAAAAATTTGGTCTACACTCGGAAAGGACACCCATAAAGTTAAGATCATTGATGTAGGGGTGTAGTTGCACCTCTCTGCTTTTTTTGCGGGCGGATGGCCTTTCAGAACACACCACTAAAACTTTTGTTGTCTGATTTTATGTTTAGAACTGCTTTTTTTGCAACTAATGTGGAGGTGTGGAATGAAAGCCTTACCAAACAATCGGCGCTTTATTTTGCCTGTTTTAACTGATCTCTAAGATTTGCCCTCTGACCAACCAGACCCCTTCATTTTGGTTTCTTCGCGGGCAGCGTCAAACGGAAAGCAGTTGTCTGCCCAACCGGGTTTAATCATTATGAGAAGAATAGTCTTTTTTTTTAGCGAGCCCCCAGACTTCTAGATTTTTTTCATTTATTTTACATATCGATTAAAAAGTCATTATTTTAACTGGCGGGTCTATTAGTAGTTTTTGGAACTTGAGAAATAGCATGAACAAACGCTTCCCTGTACGTTTTTTGGATCATGACTTCAGCAATTCTTCAGTGCCTTGATAAACGCTCTCTTCAAGCTTCCCTTCAACAATTCGTCTTCCCTTCAATCTTACCCATTTTGAGTTCTTTTTAACCAAAAATTTTTTAAATTAAAAAAAATAATTAACAGAATCAATATCAACGGTCTTTTTGTGCTTGGCTAAAATAAGTTAAAAACCCCCCTTTTGGTGTTGTTTGTAGTTTTTTTAAAACGATTTTAATGTTTTTTATTTTTTTAAAAAGTTCCTTTTTTTTCTGCGGGGTCTGGCGGGGGAAAAACTTTGCCCCGCCTTTTTGAAGATCAACTTTTGTCTTTTGTAGTCTCAAAATCGGCCGAAAAAAGTTAAATTCTTCCTCCTGTTTTTGGATCAACTAGCGCTTTATTTATTATCTTTTAAAAACGAAAAATTTTAAAGCTTTTTTTAGTTAAACCCTGCTGTGTGCTTTTGGATTTTTGTTTTTATTTTTTTTTGCTAGCACACACGTAATGAACAAAAGACCGAGAGTAAAACAAACCCCAGAGGTAAACGGGGGTTGCGCCTACCCCCGTTGCTAAGAGCCAACCTTTTTCCTGCTGATAGAGATTTATAGTCGATGCTCCAGTTTAACATATGAAACAGCTTTAAAGGCAGCAGAATCCCTTCGTTTGGTTTTGCTGTATTTTGAAAGTTTGCTCTAGACTTGCTGCATTTGCGTAATTTTGGTTAATCTGAGGTTTTACTTGGGGGCTTTTATAACAGAGAATTGCCAGCTATCTTTTCTTCGCATCACCGGTGGTAGGCACATTTGGAAAAACCTGAACGACTGTTTTTATAAAAATGAAAAAAAAATTTTTGTATAATCTATTCAAATCTTTTTTCCGAATTTTCACTGCCATCTTTAATAAAAAAAAAATGTCATTAAGCGTTTATCGGCTTTTTTCTTTTCTTTTTGAATTTTTTATTTACGTCTCTCACGTTTCTCCCGCTTCCAACAACCTTTATCCTTGTTGCCTTTAGGTAAATCCAAAAACCGTTTTTTTGTTTTTAAAATAACACGGAACACGTGAAGATGTAAATCTTTAGACACAGGTTGCTTTTGGATTTTACCCCCTCCCACCCCAAACAATTTTTTATTTCGTCAAAATGATGATAAGGTCTAACCCCCGCTAGCGTAGATTTGGTTAGGACTGCCGTAAATTTGACTTGCCTTCGTATTTTAGGTTTAAAAAATTTTTATTTGCTTTTTTGAAGGGTTTTTATCTTCCCCGCATAAATACCTTTAAGCGATTTTGTGCCGCTAAAACAAAAAATTCCCATATAGTGTCTGCCCCGCTTCTAGGAGAGTTGTTGAGAATCATTTTGTAATATATTGGTTTTTTGACTGATTTTGGGGTTCAATCAGCCTTGCAAAGTGAAGGTTGCAAAAAAGTCAAACTCTAACGAGATGTCAGAAATGGTATTTTTCCTTCGTGTTGATGATCTGATAACGTTTTTGTATTATTAAAGTTAGTTCATATGACAATCTGTCTTTTAATGCCCTTGAAAGTATGGTGCATGCGTTTTTAAAAAACTAAAATCAAAGGGGAAGGGAAAAAAACGTTTTCCATACGCAAAATTTACAGCTAAGCCTTTTTTTCTGCTTTTGCCCTAGGCGAGTTCGGCGCTTTCTAAGCTTTATCTTTTCATTTTCATTCTTGAAAAGCAAGATCGCCCTTTTGTTCCCCGGGTTGCCTAGTCGAAAAGGTTAAAAAAATGTTGCATTTGAAAGAAAAATTTCTTGCCCCCTCAAGTTTTATGAAATTTTCTTAACGATTTCCGCCCCAGATTCGACACTGTCCGTTTGGGTTTGTTTTTGAATCGAGCGTATTTTTAAAGTAAGCGCCAGGCGGCCAATCACTTTATCCCCTCCCGGTTGGAAATTTGACAGTAAGAATTTGATCTGCTCAATATAGGGATTATTTTTGGGAAAAGTAATATTTCCCTTATTTCCCCTTTAGCCAAAGGGCTTTTTCAGTTTTCTTGCGGGTCAAGAATCGGCCATGTACTTTTTCTGGGATTTTTATGAAGCAAAAAAAAAAGTTTAAATTTTTTAAAAAACATGGCGGGGGAATTGTAGATGAAGAAAATTTGATGTTTTTGATCTGGGGACACTGATGAAATGATCCCCTTTTACAAGATCGCTCAACCCCTTCATTTCGCGTGAATTAAAAAGCAAGTACGGTCGAAGCATTTTACAAAATTTTGGCCCAAAAACCTCCCGAATTTATAGCCCCCAAAGTTTTGGGTTAGAATGGTCATTTGTCGTAAAAAACGATCAAGGGCAAAATTGTTCGTTACAAATAAACCCGACCCCTCAAAGTTTTTAGCTGTGGGTTCAAAAAGAAATAGATAGTGTGAAAAACAAAATGCCTTTGGGATTGCTAGACCCAAATTAGGGGGGAGGGGTTGCTAAACTTTAAAAAAACCCCTACAAAAACCCGACAGATAACAATGCAAAAAATGGAAAATTTTAAAGAATTAAAACAAAAAGCGGCGAATTAATAAAAAAATGAAGGAAAAACTATTTTTCAGAAGAAACGGTTAAAAACAATTTAAAGTTCCCCCTTTCCTATGCGAGAATTTTTACCTTGATGTCTTTTAAAAACCCCTAGAGGCGAATTAACAAACAATTTAGCAAAAAGGGGAATAGTGGGGAAAAAAAGAGAAAAAGAAAAACTCGTTGAGGTGATGACGCCAAAAATTAGGGATGTATTAAAAAAAGAATAACCCCCAAAAACTTTAAAAAAACTTGAACAAAAAGTCAGCAAGAAGAAAAGCTGTCTACTAACGAAACAAATTTCGAATCAAGTGAGCAGATTAAGAAACAAACCCAAAAAATTTTATATAACACACACTACAGAACGAATACGAACACTGTTTTTGAGGAAAGGAGTACTTTAAGGTTTTAACAGCCTTGGTTTGCAATAAGTCCTATGTGGTATTTCAGGCAGCGGTGGAGGTCAAAGTTTAGTGCCCCCGTGCCTCGCCCATAAATCATGGGTAAAAAAAAAAGCTTGAATCTTGCAAATTTATTAAAAAATTGCTGGTAAAGCCGTGGCCTTTACCCGGAAAATTTGGGGTATTGTCAGTGGCTTTTGTCTAGCAAGCAAAGTGTTGGGTTTTGGCCGGCACTTATGGAATTTGTTCTCGAATAGTTGGGTTACTATTTTTGTAAGAAAAGACCAAGTATCCCATGCCGTTAATCCAGAACAAGCGCTGTTTTTCATATTCATGGTCTCGCGAAAGATCGGAGCTTTGTGAGTCTTTTAAGATTTTGGGGGGTTTGGACTTGGGAATTAGAATTAATTTTTTGGGGTTCTTTTATTGTTTGTAATATTACGGTCAGAATTTTTGTCGTTTTTCCCACCCCTTTGTCATTGCGCTATAAAAAAATTTCTTATTAGTTTATTATTATTCCTACCTGGATCTGAGGGCAGAAGGGCATGTTAAAAACCCGTGAACAGCAAAATTACTTTGATCTTTCGTATTTAAAAAAATTTTGGTATCTTTTAATATTGAAAGGGAAAACAACTGAGAATTAATGGCCCCTCTAAATTTTCTAAGTATTTTTTTTCCGTCAAGCCCCTAGAAGGGTCGTTTGCTCGATCTTCCTGTGCTTCGCCCAGCAAACACCAATAATACGATTTGACGTTTATTGTTCATTCCCGCCCCCAGTTTGGGGCCTTTGAAGGTCTAAGATAAAATTTGTCCCCCGCGTTTTTGCTTTGCTTATGGGCCCCAAGGTGAAAAAAAGTTGCGTTGAAGGAAAGGGGTGTGTAAAGGTTCATCAAAATTTAACTTTCTGGCATGCCCCAAAAAAAAAGGGGGGCCCAAGCCGATTTAAAATCCAAATTTTTGTCTAAAATCGTCTTGGGGGTTAAATATCAAATTCGTTCAGACCTTTCAAAAGCCTTCTGTCTATTCGGTTGCTGAATGGTTTAAACGGTTTTTCATTTTGGCAATGGCGCCGCCCCTTCAGTCAAAAAACGCCAAAGGTGTAAAAAAAATGAAATCTGTCACGACCTCACCAAAGGTCAGGTTTATTTTAAGTGATCAGATACGAATCCACACCCAGTTTATGCACAAAAACACAGCAAGTTTAATGGGTTTTGATAAAACGCATCGGATGACTAAACCACGCTTTGCGATGTGTTTTTTTAAAGGGGGGTTTAAAATAGCTTTCAAGGGGGTATCACCTTTTTTGAAAAGCGCGTTGGGTCACAGAAATTGAGGGTGCCATTTTTAATTTTTAAGTTGTGTGCGGCCCAAAAGAAAATTTTTCATCGTATATTTGAATCATCATTTTTATTTGTTTTAAAAAAAAGTTTTTAACTAAACAACTCAAGACCCCCCCTTCGTTTTTAGAAAAATGTATTAATAACGAATGCGGAACCAGAAAGGGCGCGCTCCCCTGAAAATTTTTTTACAAAAGTGTTGGTTTTAATAAGCAAAGCAAGAAGAATTAAAAAGGTTCTAAAAGTTCAGGCAGGGACCAAAAGGCCGAACAATACCCGATGGTTATTTGGGTTTTTCCACTAAAAGAAGAAAAGAGTAAAATTTACATTTCTTCAACAAACAATGCAAATCTAAAAACAATGTTAACATTTAACTTGAAAAAAGAAAAAACATCTTACTTTTTTGATAGGGCTAGTAAAATGTTAGGGTTTTTCAACTAGCAATTTACCCATCATATTTTTTTGCTGGGCCAGACAAAACACTTATGAGGGGGAAAATCCGCTCGATTTGTTCTTCAAACTCTATGTTTATTTGGGAGGAGCCTGATGAAAACATATGATGGAAGGCCCTCAACTGTTTTAAGACTCTTCCGTCAGGGGAAAACAGCTATTGCGATTATGAAAATTTTAAAAATTCCCTAATTTACAGTTTAAAAGATTGTTTGTGGGAGGGTCGGGTATTTTAAAATAAAAATCAAAGACAAAACAGGGAAGTCGTGAAATGTATAAACCCGACTTGTTTTGGAAATTAAAAAAAATCGTAAAAAAATAATGTCGGGGGCCGAAAAAACCGGAGTTCATTAGCGCCTTGAGGTGTATAAATTTAGAATTAAAAAACCTTGAGACGTTTCGGACTTTGAACCGAAGGGGGAGATAGGCCCTTTGTATGGTTTTGGTACACTAAAGATGGTGTTATAAACGCAAAGAGGTTTTTTTTTTTTTTTTTTTTTTTTTTTTTTTTTTTTTTTTTTTTTTTTTTTTTTTTTTTTTTTTTTTTTTTTTTTTTTTTTTTTTCCCCCCTTTTTTTTTTTTTTTTTGGGGTTTTTTTTTTTTTTTTTTTTTTTGGGGTTTTTTTTTTTTTTTTTTTTTTTTTTAAATTTTTTTTTTTTTTTTAAAAAAAAAATTTTTGTTTTTTTTTTTTTTTTTTTTTTTTTTTTTTTTTTTTTTTTTTTTTTTTTTTTTTTTTTTTTTTTTTTTTTTTCGTTTTTTTTTTTTTTTTTTTTTTTTTTTTTTGTGGTTTTTTAAATTTTAAGGAAAAAGAAATTAAAAAAAGGTTTTATGGACAATGTGACAATTTTAGTTTTAAAACTTTTAAAAACTGGTAGGGGTTTTTGAACATTTTTAAAAATTTTGAAAAAGACCATTTTATTTGAAAAGTTCCCCAAAAGCATTTAAAAAGGCCCACTTTGTCAAAAAGCTTTAGCGGAAAAATTGGGATAAGGGTTTGGGTTTTATTGCCCAAAAAAACCGGGTTTTAAAAACTTTGAAAAAAAAGTTAAAACTTTTTTTTTTCACATGGAAAACCCCAAAATCATTTGAAAATGTTTTGGGGGGATTGTGTTATTTAAAAAGACCAAAAAACACATTTAGCAAAACTGGGGAAAAATTTAAAAAAAATTTAGTAAAATTGTTTAAAACGGTAACCCACGCAAATACTTTTTTTTTAGGGCATTTTTGGCCATGGGTAATTTATTTATCATTTTTATTATTGGAAAAATTTTACGGAGAGAAAAAAAATTTAATTAATCCCGGGTCACTTTGCGAAAAATTTTAGGGGAAAGTGAGTCAGGGGGTTGGCATTTCTACGTTCCACAGTTTTTTTTATGAAAAATGATTGAAACCTTTAACAGGAACAAATAGGGAAATTTTATGAAGTTTTAAACCAAAAAACCACAAAAAAAGAAAAATAGGGCGTTGACCAAACCCAATTGAAGTTGCAGACAAAAAAGGAAAATAAAACAGTTTCGCGAAGGTTATTTTGGGGATAACCCAAAAAATAAAACGTTTTTGCCGACCTTATTAAATCACTAAACAAAGGGAAAAAAAAAAACAGTTTCGCGAAGGTTATTTAATGAAAAACCCAAAAAAAGGAATTTCGCCAACGATTAAGGTTTTAAACAAAGGAAAATTGAAGTTTGGAAGCGTTATTGGGCATGAAAAAAAGGATAGATTTTATTAATTGTGAATTAAAACCAAAAACAAAGAGCGGAAGCCCGGTGCCAACTGTTGGGGGCCCCAGGGTGTGGCTTGGCTTGTGGCCAATGGAAATAAGCGGCGTGGGGCAATGCCCTATGGCAGGGAAAAAAAACCCACAACAGGGGGAAAGAAAGTCTTACAACAGAATTTAAAAAAATGCAAACAAAAAGAATGCATTTTCGCGTTTTTTTTGGGGAAAATACTTTTCACAGTAGTTTGAACCTTTTGAAATCCCTAAAAAAAAAAAAGAAAGCAATCGCCATTAGACTAAAATAAATATTGCATTGGGGATAGTTCCTCAAGAAATCCCCGAGACGCCGAGTTAAGCTTGTAGAAGTAATTCCAATCAGAAAGACCATCCAAAGAAAACCACAAGGTGTATGTCTTGTCACGAATTTCATCATCACTTTCTTCAGTCCCTAAATCCTAACGTCAGTCTGCCACAACGTGAACTGTCAATCCTTCTCCATTCTCGTCTGTCGTCTGCCGCTCTCAGGCAATCGCTCAAAGTTAGATCACTCTCTCCACTCCTTGGTGTTGTCCTCCCACTTCTCTCCCTGTCTGTTCCTCCTTCTGCTCCCTGCTACTGCACCATGCAAGATGGTTTCTGCGAGGCTGGATGACTGAGAGACATCACCATTCCATATTCTTGCAAACACACACACACACACACACACACACACACACACACACACACACACACACACACACACACACACACAGGTGGAGTACACAACACCTTGTTAAAGTTTTCGAAACTTTAAATTTCATTCTTTCATCTCACTGTCCTTTTCTTCATGGGTGTCACAAGTTCTTTGTCAGCAGCTGCCTGTCTGGTTTGTGCTCGCATGTGAGGACAAGGGCAACCACAAAAAGCAAGGGGGTGAGAACACAGACAGACATGTCATACAGTACCTCCATCTCAACAGATAGTGAAACACAAAACACGAGTTTGACGGCACAAATTCCGTCAATTTTAAATCCATAAACGTCTTCAACCACACTCATTCATACACGACAATCAGGAGAATGGACTCCAAGCAGGTCACCGTCCGGGGTGGAGGGTGTACAATGTCTTCATTGTCTAGGAGGGTTACGCTCAGGAATGCTTCCGAATAAGCTTTACATCAGCTACTGGAAAACCATGCCCAAAAGGTGGAGGGGCTCTACTCATCAAACTAGAATACATCACACCAATAAATACACTTCCCCACCCAAAACGGAGTGACTTCTGCCATAGCTAGTCTAAATGTAGTGAAATATTGTTTAGATCACAAACAGCTTACCAAAGGGTGGAAGAAAAGTTTGCCATAGAGAAAGAAAACACTAAATATTTCAACGTTTTTCCTTGATTTCCGTAGCTCCCCCTATCGCAATAAACCGATCTTAGTTCGGGGGGGGGGGGGGGGGGGGGGGGATCCTCCAAAATCTAGGGCAGGATTCGTTCAAGATCAGAAATCAACGTAAATGGGTACCGTCAAGCACCCAGCTAGTCAAATACGAAATTCACCAAAAACATTTGGAAAACGTTGGAAGGTGAAGCATAAGAAGAACACAGTCTTGGCCAATCATTTTAATGACAAAACGTCCTTTTTCGGATCACAACAAAATTTCCTTTGTTACTCACAATGGCCAGTTCTGAGGGGTACCCCACAGGTCCTGTTCAGTGCTGCGGACTGTTCTGAATCCCCAAGAGAAGCCAGAATTGCTCCTGCAGTCCATACAACTCACTCCTTGCTGCTCCACATTCATCACGTGCACATCTCACCCGTATTGTAGAGTTGAACAATTAAGTAGTGGGGGAAAACAAGTGCAGGCTAACAATTCTTCCGTTATTATAATAATGACTTTGCAAAGATTTGAACTTTTAGGAGAAAAAAAAAAAAATTGAAGATGAAGAAAATGGGGAAATATATTATAAATATGAAAAAACCCTTCACTAGCTGCCTGAGAGAACCATCGTGATCCCTTCTGAAGGCAGATCTATTTGTATTGCCTGCTCCTAGGCCTTTCGTCCGCTGGATCGGACTCATCAGGGAGACACGGCTGATTGTGTCTGCGCTCCTGGTGTCAAATAGAGACACACCACGACAGCATAATTCTGTGGTGTCCTCCCCACCAAGAGTTCAAAAAAGAAACCAACAGCACCCCCAAAGCAGCCAGTGAAGGGTAGTAAATGGAATAAAACGAAAGTGTGGAGCGGAAAAAAAGTTGCTAAAAAAACTAAAAGCATTATACAAACAGTATAAAATGTAGGGGACAATCTTTGAGCCTATGCCTGAGGATCCATTCAAGGATACAAGGGAGATCAAAAGATATGGAACAGTTTGAGTGGTCAGCTCTGCTGTTCTATAACTCAAGCAATGTCAGTGGCTAAGAATTGTGCAGGACAACCTTTACTTGGATCTCCTAAGAGATGCAATCTCCCACTGATTGACTAAACAATATGATGCTGAACAATTAAGTAGTGGGGGAAAACAAGTGCAGGCTAACAATTCTTCCGTTATTATAATAATGACTTTGCAAAGATTTGAACTTTTAGAGAAAAAAAAAAAATTGAAGATGAAGAAAATGGGGGAAATATATTATAAATATGAAAAACCCTTCACTAGCTGCCTGAGAGAACCATCGTGATCCCTTCTGAAGGCAGATCTATTTGTATTGCCTGCTCCTAGGCCTTTCGTCCGCTGGATCGGACTCATCAGGGAGACACGGCTGATTGTGTCTGCGCTCCTGGTGTCAAATAGAGACACACCACGACAGCATAATTCTGTGGTGTTCTCCCCACCAAGAGTTCAAAAAAGAATCCAACAGCACCCCCAAAGCAGCCAGTGAAGGGTAGTAAATGGAATAAAACGAAAGTGTGGAGAGGAAAAAAGTTGCTAAAAAACTAAAAGCATTATACAAACAGTATAAAATTAGGGGACAATCTTTGAGCCTATGCCTGAGGATCCATTCAAGGATACAAGGGAGATCAAAAGATATGGAACAGTTTTGAGTGGTCAGCTCTGCTGTTCTATAACTCAAGCAATGTCAGTGGCTAAGAATTGTGCAGGACAACCTTTACTTGGATCTCCTAAGAGATGCAATCTCCCACTGATTGACTAAACAATATGATGCTGAACAATTAAGTAGTGGGGGAAAACAAGTGCAGGCTAACAATTCTTCCGTTATTATAATAATGACTTTGCAAAGATTTGAACTTTTAGAGAAAAAAAAAAAATTGAAGATGAAGAAAATGGGGGAAATATATTATAAATATGAAAAACCCTTCACTAGCTGCCTGAGAGAACCATCGTGATCCCTTCTGAAGGCAGATCTATTTGTATTGCCTGCTCCTAGGCCTTTCGTCCGCTGGATCGGACTCATCAGGGAGACACGGCTGATTGTGTCTGCGCTCCTGGTGTCAAATAGAGACACACCACGACAGCATAATTCTGTGGTGTTCTCCCCACCAAGAGTTCAAAAAAGAATCCAACAGCACCCCCAAAGCAGCCAGTGAAGGGTAGTAAATGGAATAAAACGAAAGTGTGGAGAGGAAAAAAGTTGCTAAAAAACTAAAAGCATTATACAAACAGTATAAAATGTAGGGACAATCTTTGAGCCTATGCCTGAGGATCCATTCAAGGATACAAGGGAGATCAAAAGATATGGAACAGTTTGAGAGTTGTCAGTATTGTAGAGTTGTCAGGCCACTAGTTCATCCTTACGAGCTCCGCCAGGACGACTGCCCCTCCATCCGAGGGGGTGTAGGACGAGGGGGGGGGGGGGATGAAAGGAACTCCTCCTCAGAGGTGACGTGGACTGAGACTAGGGACAGGACAAGAGGGCAGGGCTGAAAAAGCACAGTCCTCGTTTCATTACCATGTTGTTTTTTCATCCGAAGACTGGAGGAAAGAAAGGTCAGGATGAGAGACCAGAAATGCTATAAAAAGAATTTTTTTCTTGTGATAGATTCCCTTACATTTTGAAAAGAAAGGATCAAAAATGTAAAATGACGCGGAAATACCACACACAAAAAAGAGAGAGAGAGAAAAAAAAAAAGAAAAGATTTCAACGTAATTTTGCTTCGTTATTTTTTTCTTTCCCTTTTTGCAAATTGTCAATCCGTGGGAGCTGGGAAGTCCACACAGCGTGGCTCACACCTGCAGGAGTCGGTCAGGCAGTCCACACAGCGTGGCTCAGACCTGCAGGAGTCGGTCGGGCAGTCCACAAGCGTGGCTCAGACCTGCAGGAGTCGGACAGTCCACACAGCGTGGCTCAGACCGGCAGGAGTCGGGCAGTCCACACAGCGTGGCTCAGACCGGCAGGAGTCGGTCGGCGAGTCCACACAGCGTGGCTCAGACCTGCAGGAGACGGGCAGTCCACACAGCGTGGCTCAGACCTGCAGGAGTCGGTCGGGCAGTCCACACAGCGTGGCTCAGACCTGCAGGAGTCGGTCGGGCAGTCCACACAGCGTGGCTCTGCAGGAGTCGGGCAGTGCACACAGCGTGGCTCAGAGCTGCAGGAGTCGGGCAGTCCACACGGCGGAGTCCAGGCCCAGACATGGAACGCTTCAACACATGTTTCGTCTCAACCCTGACAAGACCGATGTGTTGTGACCGGTGTTGGACAAGAGAAATGGAAAGAACTCTGTAGCTGACAAGCGTTGTGGACGTGCTCACTGGCCGTCCAATCAGTCGCCTTCCGTGCTGTGAGCGGACTCCGCTACACATCGCCCTCTGGCATTAATTGAATCAGGACTTCTTCCCTTTGTGGCATTGCCATTTCTGGCATCGTACTCTTCCCCAACGATTCATGCATTCCCTGTCTGAATAATCATCCTACGCTTGTCTTCGTCCTTCGCCCAGATCCTTTAATCGACCCCCTCCCCCCCCCCCCCCCCCCCCCCCCCCTCCCCCTCTCTCCTCCCCCCATCTTTACCTCTCTCTCTCTCTCTCTCTCTCTCTCTCTCTCTCTCTCTCTCTCTCTCTCTCTCTCTCTCTCTCTCTCTCTCTCTTTACTATTCTCTTATCTTCCGTCGTGGAGACGAGCAGTCTATGGGCCACACGAAGGCGGACAGATTGTTGTTGATAAATCGTAAAGCCTGATATCATTAGATTTCAGTTCAATCTCACTTACATGAGATAGGTTTTCTTCAATATTGAACAGCATAGCATTAACACATACGACCACACCGCTGTCGTTTTCGTTTTCAAGATTTATATTCATATTTATTCATGTATCTTCATAAGTTATGAACAAGTTGTTCTTTTATTTTTGTGAAGTGAGGGAATAACAAAACGAAAACTCAAAGGACCAAACAAACACAAGAAGACATGGAATTATACGAGGTACATGAAGGAATATTTTTTTTCTGCTTCTTTTGTCTAATATTAATTGGACATATACGCCACATAAAGTGGGACGGGTTTACAAGGGTTTTTTTTTTCAACTGGCTTGGGCCGTTTCTCCAGAATGAAATGCATCCTGTATTGATTTTCGCCAGTTTCAATACAATCTTATGCCTATCTGTGACAAAGTTAATAGATACCTACTGTACAAAACACGTATTTTCCTGTTTCGTTTCTTGCTTTAGCTGCACAAAACATGTACATTTTTTTCTGTTTTTGTATTTGAGTTTGGGTACATCTTCTAAAGATTCAAATCAAGCTACATACTTTGCTCTTTTCCTGATCATCAATGTGTAGTTCTGCCGTCAACAGAGTAATGTCTGATCTCAGACCCAAACAGATTATCGTTCCTGAAAAACATATGACTTTGGTTAAGGACAGAAAATAGGTGTTACATGTTTATATCTCTCTTTACAGCCCTGCTGCAGCTGGCCACAAGATGTATGCTCAAAGCCCCCCCCCCCCCCACCCCCCCCCCCCCCACCCCCCACGATAGGAAAATGTACACTGTTTATGCTTTGGCAGCTGAGCATAACAGCAAACCAAAGGCCAAGGCAGAGTAACATAGGCCAAGGCAGCGTAACAAAGGCCACGACAGCGTAACAAAGGCCAAGACAACGTAACAAAGGCCGAGACAGCGTAACAAAGGCCGAAACAGCATAACAGAGACCGAAACAGCAAAACAGAGACCGAAACAGCATAACAAAGGCCAAGACAGCAAAAGAAAGACAAGACAGCAGAACAAAGACCGAGACAGCATAACAAAAGCCGAGACAGAAGAACAAAGACATAGACAGCATAACAAAGGCCGATACAGCCGAACAAAGACCTAGACAGCATAGCAGAGGCCGAGACAGCAGAACAAAGGCCAAGACAGCATAACAAAGGCCAAAACAGCATAACAGAGGCCACGACAGCATACCAGAGACCAAGACAGCATAACAGAGGCCGGGACAGTATAACAAAGACCTAGACAGCATAACAAAGGCCGATACAGCAGAACAAACACCTAGACAGCATAGCAGTGGCCGAGACAGCAGAACAAAGGCCAAAACAGCATAACAAAGGCCAAAACAGCATAACAAAGGCCACGACATCATAACAGAGGCCAAGACAGCATAACAGAGGCCGGGACAGCATAACAAAGGCCGAGACAGCAAAACAAAGGCCGAGACAGCATCACCGGGGCCTGGGACAGCAGCAGCAGCAGTACCACAGATGCGTGTATGTCTGTCTGTGGGCAGTACCCAAGAGGCGGAGACAGGTTCCCTATGAACCCAGGCAGACCAGGGCTGGGACTTC
>CM031613.1:70810849-70818334 GCA_018398815.1 Conus ventricosus
GTGGCTACATGCAATACAAAACACTAATGAAAAATGGCTGATTGCCGGTGATTTCAATGCACACTCTCCTTTTTGGGAAAAGGGTTGTTCTACTGTAACCAACAACCGTTTTGTTGAAAATGTTGTCGATTCTGATTTGTATTTGCTCAATAATGGAAGTGTAACCAGAATTCCAGATATTTCTACACATAAAGCAAGTGCTTTAGACTTATCTTTGATTTCTCCCCAGTTAGCTTTTGATTGCACTTGGCAAACTTACGAGGACACTCTCGGAAGTGATCATTTGCCGATCATAATAACAGTCAATGAAATGTATAATATTCAGGAATTACCAGAGGACAAAATTCCCAAATACAATTATAAATTTGCCGACTGGGACAAGTATCAAACTCTCCTTACCAGCATAGATGTAGATAGTGTTTGTGGAATAGAAGAGAGTGTGGATAATATGTATTCAAATTTCAACAAACTGATACTTTTCGCTGCAGATGGTTCCATACCTAAATCTAATCATATACTAAAAACACGTCATGCTGGGAATGTCTGGTGGACAAAAGATTGTGAAGAAGCTGTAGCTTTAAAGAAGCTTAAATACAAGGAATATATTAAAACAAAAGTGAGGAAAATCATCAAGAAATGAAGAAAGCAAAGGCACACTCTAGCAGAGTTATTGCAAAAGCAAAGCGGCTTTATTGGTCATCATTTTGCGCAAGAGAAGTTTCCCAGCATAAAGATCTTCAAAAGGTATGGAAAAAGTTTCAAGTTATGAAAACAGGGATAAATATTCCAAGATATCCTATTAATTTGGAGACTAAGAAATTCCCGACTCCATATGAAAAAGCCGAAGCTTTTGCTAATATATTTTCTAAGACCATGCGCCTGGAAAGCCTTCAGCATGAATGCAGACAACATCGGGAAAAGCAAGAAAAAACAGAACTTTATGATGAACCAATTCCAAACAATGACCATTTCATAAATGCACCCATAACCACACAAGAATTAAAGGATGCCGTCTCTTTTAAATGCAATAAAACATCGTCAGTAGGGCTGGATGGTATTTCAAATCAAATGTTACAACACATGCCAGAAAACTTTTTTCTCTTTTTATTAAAAATATTTCAAAAGATTTGGATAGATGGTCTTATGCCAGTTATTTGGAAACAGTCAATAGTAATCCCAATTATAAAGCAAGGAAATCCTGTCACAAACATCGACAGTTATCGACCTGTCGCTCTGACTTCTCATGTTGCAAAGCTTATGGAAAAAATTGTACTTAATAGACTTATCTATTTTTGTAACAAAAATCATATAATACCTACTAATCAAGCAGGCTTTATAAAGGGAAGATCTACCACTGATCATATCGTAAAGTTAACAACTCAAATCAAATATCAGTTTGCCAGACGGAAGAGTGTTCTGGCTACATTCTTTGATATTAGAAAAGCTTTTGATAGTGTATGGCATGCTAGATTGTTATACAAATTGAAGGCGATTGGGATTTCAGGTAATTTTTACAGTTATATTAAAGAATTTCTAACACAAAGAAGTTTACAGGTCAGAGTACAAAACACATACTCCAGTTTTAAACCATTGGATATGGGTATTCCTCAAGGTTCTGTAATATCTCCAATGCTATTTAATATTTTGCTGTATGATCTTCCAAAACATGTAACTAAAAATGCTACAGTTGTACAATATGCCGATGATATGTGTATGTGGATAAATACTAGTATGAGAAAAAGCACACCCAAAAGAGCAATAAATTACCACAGAAAACTTTATCAGGCAGAGCTTGATAACCTTAGCAAATACTTGTTTATAAATGGTCTAAAGCTTTCCCATGAAAAAACTCATATGGTTTTATTCAACAATGGGGATGATCCCTCTGATTTACCATCTTTTAAGCTGGATGGGATAACACTCACATACGTACACTTAATTAAATTCTTAGGTGTCCATTTCACATCGAAACTCACATGGAATATCCATGTTGATTACCTTTTAAACAGGGCAAGAAAAACTTTAAATTTTCTGAAAATTTTGAGCAAGCAAAGCTGGTGCCAAGATGGAAAAAACATTAAAGCTCTTGGCTTTGGCATTAATTCGTTCTAAATTATCATACGCCCAAGAGGCTTTCTTTAGCGCACCTAAATATTTGTTACAAAAACTACAAAGTGTGGATAGCAAAGCCTTCAAATTATGCCTAGGAGTTCCGGTATATGCCTCCACTTTGAGGACATACAGAGAAATAGACGTTTTACCTTTAAATGAATATAGGAATCTATCACTTGCAAAATATTTCATGAAATGTTCAACCATGGAAGGTGTAAATGAAACGGAAATATCTATAAACCCAGAGAGTGATTATCCAAAAAGAGCAAAAAATATTGCCTCTCTGTGCACTATCAGTTCATACACTGCTGATTTGTTTAAGAAAAGTAATATAGATGTTAAGTCTTTGTCAAAAACGTCCATTATAGATCCCATTCCAACGTGGGAAAGAAAGAGGGCGAAGTTTGATCTTGATTACACTGATACAAAGAAAGCAAATCAGCCTTACATCTTGTCATATTTAACGAAGATGCAAATGCAAGACAGATATTCCAACCATCTTAAGGTGTACACAGATGGATCGTTGACGAGTAACAAAGAGGCCGGATCAGCATTTGTTATTCCATCGCTGAAAGTACAAAAAGCATATTTCATTGGAAAATATCGCTCCATATTCGTAGCTGAAATGATAGCGATACTTATGGCGTTGACATTTCTAATTGATTTACCGCAGTCAATTTTTCAAGTATTGTTTTGTGTAGATTCGCTGTCAGTGTTACAATCGATCAAGTTTTTTAATTCAAATTCAGATAACTTTATTTTGAAGGAAATTCAACATTTAATCCACGTCTTGATATGTAAAGGAACAGATATAACTTTCCTCTGGGTTCCTTCACACTGTGGAATTTCGGGCAATGAACTTGCTGACAGATGTGCGAAAAAAAGGCGCTGAAAATGGAACGAGGGTACAAACTATTTCCATACCGTTCACTTTGAAAGAGAGTCAACAAATTTTAAAACATACAGCTTGGGAATATTTCAGAAATGGGCAGAACAACGCTGCTATTCATGTTCAGACACAAAATAATCCTCTTTTTAGTATTGATCATTTCAAAAGCATCCAAAATCTGCACATTTATGATATGCATCAATACAGAGACTTCGTTTCAATATTCCATCGATTGAAACTGGATGCTTTTAGAACTAAATATAGCTCTGCAACAAAATGCATATGCGGGGAAACAAAATTGACAAGAGATCATGTTTTGTTCGAATGTGTGCCTCTCAAGGCATTTCTGCCATATTTATCAGGCATGTCTGTGACAGATATTTTTTCTGATATTGATTTTGCTTTGAAAGTTACTTTCTGCTTGATTTGTAGTCCAGTCAGGTATTTTCTTTAATCTGATATTGTCAGTGTGTGTAGGTTTGTTTGTTTATTCGTTTGTGTGTCTGATTGTTTTCTGATTTTATGTACACCACCCTCCGCTCACTCCCATCTCCACCCCCTCCCTACACACACACACACACACACACACACACACACACACACACACACACACACAACACACACACACACACACACACACACACACACACACACACACACACACACTTGTATGCAACATGAACAAACTCTATCTATCTCCCTCTATTTGCCTGTCTATCTCTCCTTTCTTGTCTAATATCACATAGTTTGTGAAAAGACGTAAAATTAAAGTACTACTACACACAAACACACACACACACACCAGCGTGTATATTTTGTTGTTTCTTTTAAAATGTAGACGGCAACTCCCAACGCGCCCATTAGTTCGCTATGTTCCAAATCTCCATGCCGAAGTGGTTGTCACATTGTTTTAGCGCTGGTTTCCAAGAGCCGTGGAATGACTCATCGCCAAGTCCCATGGGCAGCCCCACGGCAGCCAGGTCCTCCGTCTCCTTCATCATCCAGCGGGAAATGGAAAGTTCTGGATGACTGTACGGACAATGGCGTGAAACTAGACAACAGTACTCACCGCCTTGTCATCAGTGGACTTTCCTTGTCGTTGATGTTACTGCAGTTGCTGTTGTTTTGTTGTCGGTGGTGGTGGTGGTGGTGGTGGTGGTGTGGTGGTGGTGGTGCTGCTGCTGGTCTCAATTAGTTTTCTTTGGCATCCTGCGAAAAGAGGGCGCCACAGAGGTGATACGAGATGAATTTTGTGCGGAGAAATGGGTGTGACTGAGAGTGTAACTCGCTCTCTCTCTCTCTCTCTCTCTCTCTCTCTCTCTCTCTCCACAGACTTTGGCATAGTGACTCATTAGCATGCTGAGCACAATGACAGCGAATCACGTTTATGCAAGAAAGTCGCATTAGCGCAATTTAAACGCAGCAATATGGCGAAGCGAAGTTGTGTCGGCATTCGAAGCGAGCAAAACACACTCGAAACAAATCTAAAGAGAAAAAAAAGAAAGAAAAAGGGGGTGGGGGTGGGGAGGGAGATGGTGAGGTATAGGGGAGAGGTTAGGGGAATGGGAAAGGTGCAGTTGAGACGAAGAAGAATAGAAGGGGATTGGGGGAGCAGGGGGAGGAGGAGGGAAGAGTGAGATGGGGGAATTGGGAATGGGGGTGGGGGGGGGGTAGGTGGACGGGGAAAGGGGATGAGGTTGAAAGGGGAGGACAGAGATGAGGAGAGGGGTACATGGGGAGCGGGAGGGGGGGGGGGGGGGGGGGGGGGGGGCACAGTAAGGGTAAGGAGAATGGGGGTGGGGGAAGGGGGGCATCTAGTATATATATATATAGGTTTTTGAAACCCCAATGTTGCTCCCCAAAGGGTCGAGCACTATCAAAATCATTTTGGGTATTTTGGGTATGTGTCTCTGTGTGTTTATGTGTCTTAATACAGAATTATGGACTGTGGTGTGTCTCTATTTGACACCAAGAGCACAGACACAATCAGCCGTGTCTCCTGATGAGTCCGATCCAGCGGACGAAAGGCCTAGGAGCAGGCAATACAAATAAATGTGCTTTCAGGAGGGATTACGATGGTTCCCTCAGGCAGCTAGTGAAGGGCTTCTCATAGTTATAATATATTCCCCCCATTTTCTTCGTCTTCAATTTTTTTTTTTTCCAAATCTTTGCCAAGTCATTACTATAACGACTGAAGAATTGTTAACTGCACTTGTTTTCCCCCCACTACTTAATTGTTCAGCATTTTATTTATATATATATATATATATATATATATATATATATATATATATATATATATATATATATATATATATATATATATATATATATATATATATATATATATAGATCAGTATATTTAAAATGCCTAAAACAATTTTTTAAGTGCTCAACCCCTTGGGGAGCAACATTAGATAAAACAAGTTAAAAGAGGAATCTTAAAACTATCTACAAATTTGTTTCAAGCGTGTTGCGCTGTCATCAGGATGTTCTCTGCCCGCCCACCGCCGATGTTATATAGCGTGTGGGCTCCCGTTTGCGGTTGTTTGCACGTGCGGGTTGGCTGCACGTGTTTTTTTGGGGGCTTTCAGGTTTTTGTTTTGAGTGTAGACTAATAAACCCATCCAAATCTGAATTAGGCAAATAAGCAAGAAAATTCTGGAAAAAATAATAAAGAACGTAAAATCAAACTCTGAATACAACCTCTGGAAGAACACATACGAAGTTATCCAATGGTTCAAAAAACTCAATAAACAAAGCAATACAGTATTCATCACATTTGACATAGTAGACTTTTACCCATCTATAGATGAGGAACTACTCACCAAAGCCCTGAAGTTTGCCAGTAACCACACAGACATAACAGGGTCAGAAATGGAAATCATTCTCCACACCAAGAAAACATTACTACACAGCAAAAATGAAACCTGGATCAGGAAAACCAACAGAAACTCAACATTCGACGTAACCATGGGATCATATGATGGTGCAGAAACATGTGAACTGGTCGGACTATTCATGCTGTCCGACATCAAGAAAAAACTCGGAAAACAAGTCGGACTATATAGAGACGATGGCCTTGCTGCACTAACCAACAATCCAAGAACCATCGAAAACAAGAAGAAAGAACTATGCAAAATCTTCCAAAACCACAACTTAAAGATTACCATTGAAGCAAACAAAAAGGTAGTGAACTACTTAGACATAACACTGGATCTCAACAATCACATATATAAACCATACAAGAAACCCAACGATACACCTCTTTATGTACACACCAAAAGTAACCATCCACCATCTATATTAAAGACCATACCCCATGGCATAAACAAGAGACTATCAAACCTGTCATGCAGTGAGAGAGTGTTCAACAATGCAGCAGTAGAATACCAGGAGGCACTAAAAACAAGTGGATACAATTACAAATTACAATACAACCCAGACAACAACACAAATAAAAGCAAGAAAAATAGGAAAAGAAAAATCATATGGTATAACCCCCCATACGACGGGAAACTCAAAACAAACATAGGGAAAGAATTCTTCAAAATCCTAACAACTTCATTTCCAAAAGAACACAAACTGTCCAAAATATTTAACAAAAACACTGTCAAACTATCGTACTCATGTATGCCCAACCTCAAAAACCTAATTGACGCATCCAACAAAATGAAAATCAACACAGCAAAGAAGGGTGAAGAAAGGAAATCTTGCAATTGCACCAGAAAGGAACAGTGCCCACTAAACAATAAATGTCTTCACAACAACATTGTATACCAGGCTACTGTGACATCAGAAAATGAAAAAGAAACATACATAGGGATCACTGAAAACCACTTCAAAACCAGATATGCAAACCACAAACAGTCATTTAATAAAGAAAAATATAAAAACCAAACAGAACTGAGCAAATATATCTGGAAACTTAAAGACGCAAAAACAAGCTACAATATATCCTGGAAAATCATAAAAAGAGCATCACCATACAGCAATGTTTCAAAAAGGTGCAACCTATGTTTAACTGAAAAATGGTTAATACTATGCAAACCACACTTAGCAACTTTAAACACCAAAACAGAAATAGTAAACAACTGCAGGCATAAATGGAAATCGTTGTTAGTGAACACACTCAAACAAAAACTGAAAGCCCCCAAAAAACACGTGCAGCCAACCCGCACGTGCAAACAACCGCAAACGGGA
The DNA here is from genome assembly GCA_018398815.1 of Conus ventricosus. Taxonomy (NCBI): domain Eukaryota; kingdom Metazoa; phylum Mollusca; class Gastropoda; order Neogastropoda; family Conidae; genus Conus; species Conus ventricosus. The sequence goes on from CM031613.1 coordinate 70,818,054, forward strand.
GCCCACACGCTATATAACATCGGCGGTGGCGGGCAGAGAACATCCTGATGACAGCGCAACACTCTTGAAACAAATTTGTAGATAGTTTTAAGATTCCTCTTTTAACTTGTTTATCTATATATATATATATATATATATATATATATATATATATATATACACACACACACACACACACACACACACACACACACACACACACACACACACACACACACACACATACATATATATAATATATATATATATATATATATATATATATGTGTTGTGTGTGTGTG
>CM031613.1:70818434-70913434 GCA_018398815.1 Conus ventricosus
CGCTTCACATTTTCCCCACAAGCACCTTCCCCATCTATTGTGTGTGTGTGTGTGTGTTTGTTTGTTGTTGTTGTTTTGTTGTTTGTTTGTATTTGTTTGTTGTTTGTTTGTGTTTGTTTGTTTGTGTGTATATGTGTGAGAGAGAGCGTTTTGCCATACAAAGCAATGCAGTAATCCAGGTCAAAAAGACCTGCTATTGATTAACATAAATTAATTAAACTACACATGCCCCACCCCCTGCCCACGCACGCACACATATATTAAACCCTAATGACTCACAGCGTGCTCTTCTACTTCTAATACCATTAATTAAATCAGAACAAACAACTGGCTTTCCATCTTGATTAGTTATTTTTACATCTAATGAATTTATAGGTCCATTAATTAGTTCTTTAAATTCACTGTTTTTTCCAACTGAGATTAATCGATAATCGCAAAAATCCTGCCCTAGTTGATGGCAAAACCTTTAGAACTGTAGACGGGTAGCCATCAAACAAATTAGTATCTGTTCTTAACTGTTGTAAATGAACATACAACATTGGGTTCACAAGAAAATCAAATGGTTTATTACCTTCAAATTGCCAGACATCTTCTCTTGTATTAAATCTATAAGTTCTATCGCTACCGTGGAAGCCTAAGATTCTTGCAAGCCCCTTAGGAAAAGTATACTCTCTTCTTTCTTCTAGTGGGAAATGTATAGTAATTCTGAGGTTTGCTTCGTTAATTTTTAACAATATACTATATTCGCTAAGTACTTCTTTTAAAGAACAAAGTTGTAGTAACCATCAGGTATTTGCACATTAGTTATTTGATTGCCCGCCCGTTACTAATATTGATCCGTTATTTTGGGCTTCTTCAGATACGTTAGCCCACATAACTTTAAAGCCAATTTCTTTAAGGGCAATCCTACAACTCCTGCGCCAATTAACAATTGGATGCGTTAAGAACACACGCTCGTTTTGCTTGGTTTATAGATGTACATCTTTTTTATAACTATTTAAAAAATTAACTTAAATATAACGAAAGTGTTATTAACGTCCGCGGGACTGAGCCCTTGCTACTTTTCTAGTATGCTCTTCTACTTCTAACTCTATTAATAAATCAGAACAAACAACTGGCTTTCCATCTTGATTAGTTATTTTTACATCCAATGAATTTATAGTATCCCAAATTTAATTCTTTAAATTGGCTGTCTCCGTCAAACGTATATAACTGATAATCGCAAACCCCACCCCAGTTGGTAGCAAAACCTTTAGAACTGTTGACGGATTGCCAGCAAACAAATTAGCACAAGTTCTTAACTGTTGTAAATTGACATACAACATTGGGTTCACGAGAAAATCAGAAGGTTTATTGCCTTTAAATTGATAAACATCTTCTCTTGTACTAAATCTATAATCTTGTCACTGCTGTGAAAGCCTAAATTCGAGCAAGTCCTTTAGGGAAAGTGTACTCTCTTCTTTCTTCTAGTGGGAAATTTATAGTAATTCTGAGGTTTGCCTCGTTAATTGTTAACAATATGCCAAATTCGCTAAGTTCTCTTTTAAGAACAAAAGTTGTAGTAGCCATCAGGTATTGTTATATGAGTTACGTGATTGCCTTGTTCGTCATTAACATTAATCCAGTTATTCTGAGCCTTTTCAGATATGTTAGCCCACATAATTTAAACCCAATTTCTCTAAGAGCAACCCTATAATTGCCGCACCTATTGTCAATTGGGTAGGTTAAGGGCACACGTTTGTTTTGTTGGTTTATATAGATGCGCATCTTTTTTTATAACTATTTAAAAAATTAATTTAAAAAACTATTTAAAAATGGTAGCTTTTGATATATTTGAACATGTTACTTACAATGTAGGAGCGTTTTATAACCCCAATCTTTAGACTTCAGTTTACTAACCATTGCAGTAGACGAATCATATGGCTTCCAAGTTAGACTTGTAAACCCGCTAACTAGATATTTAAATCCGCCAATAAAGAGTGACAGAGTACCATCAGCATGGACATCCCGCCCATGGCTTTTTTCCAGAATCAGTTAATTTTGCCGTTTACTGCGCAACTACTGGCTGCGGTGTTTCATATGCAGACCATTTAAACCACCCTAATCTTTTAGTAAGGTCAGTATATAACTTCATGTTTATTCCAGTACAGACGAATACTAACTGAACTACAAGTAGTTCTCCCTAACGACAACGCTTTTTTTACCATTCAACAGCCCAATGAACAATAATGCATATGAAAGAATCTGCAACGAATTTAACATTGATCCTTCAACTGATTTTAGACAAAAGTTAGACCGCAATCATGGGTTAGGCACATTGTATTTGTGGGGTGCAAAAGAGAATATACTTATGACTACTGGCCTAGCCACACCTCTTTTCACCAAAAAGCACAAGTTCGATTGGGATCCATAGAACAAAAACACCCTAATGCCTGGACAACATTTATCTTAGATAAAAGTAAAGGTTTAAACATGCCAGGCGTGCAAAGACTTAATGACTCCATAAGGACATACGTTTGGTGTGTATTAGGAGCGCAAGCACAGACCAAGTCTAGCATAGTTGATCATCTACAGGCTTTGATGCCAGAAAACAATTTCTAGCTAATTTAGAAGATGCTATTAACTCTGCTGTTGATTTGCCTGCTAGCATACAAAGGTATCAAGACGTTCTTGCACATGCTAGGTCAAAGGTTGACTTTGTTGTAGGCCATGGGTTATACATGCTACCCTCTGACCTTAGACTGCAGATTGGCATGATACAGAATTATAACAATGAAATCCTCATAGCTGGAGACGACCAAGACTAGGGCACAATAAATGGTTTAAACACAAGGCCCGCCCCATCTATTTTAAAGAAAGTACCTTGCCCTGAAGAAGCGATTCACCACCAGTTATAAGCGATCCACAACCAGAAAGCAGCCCAGAAAGCACGCCACCTGTTGATCTACCTTACACTGACAGCCACACTAGCGAAAAGACAGCCCTTGTTGTATTTTTAACTTTTACTGGATTAGCCATACTTTATTTCACTAAAATTAATCCAGCAGCTAACGCTCCTAATGTCCACAGATGGTCAGCCATATAACCAGCCACCTTACCTATAGTAGACAAAACCCAACTAACAACACTACCTATTATGCCAGGCAGAGCATCAAGCGCTTTGGTTGCTAACTTCTTATAATAGGTTTGCCAGATGATGTAATTGTTTTCTAATCCAACTTTTACCAGGCTGAGGTGTTGGAGGCGTTACTGGCCCTGTTGGTGCGCTGCCAGTTAAAGCATAAACGAGTGTAGAGATAGCAAACCAACAGCCGTTAATATACTAACTATTGTAATCCCTGTTCCCTGAACAGAGTCCTTATTCTTTCAGCTAGCGTAGTGTTTTCATAAAGTATTCTGTTATAGTTTCTCTTATTCTGCTTGTTTGTGATGCTAGCTGCGCTCTGTTAGTAGACAGCGTTTCTAACCTAGCCGCCCTTTCTATCATTAAATCTTGTATTTTCTGCTGTTTATAGCCTTTTATTCTCGCCCTAAATTGTTATCGTCTGCATCAGCCAGTTTATTTTTTTCTTCTTCTATCTCTCTATCTAGCTCACCAAGTTTTGCTAAATTGTTTGTTAGTTACACCCCTTATTGTCCGTAGAGCAGCATTAAGCCCAGGATTTCACGCATAGGCAATGGAGAATCGTTAATTGTTTTTTAACTGTGTCTCCTCATTAAATACTCGTTTCAATTTCTGCTATTAGTTCATTTGCTGTTCATTTAATTCTTCAAGGGGTATGTTTTGTATTTCAGATTGTGTTGGCAACTCTTGGCCCAAGTTCTGTAAAAGACTAACAGCTTCAGATCTTAAATCGTCAATAAAGTTTAATTGCCTTCGGTCAACAACAGGGAGATCTCTAAGAATTGTGGTCCTGCTTAAAAACTGGGTTGGGTCTGGCTTTGCAGTAAGCCGTACACTCTTTCCTTTACTGGTTCTTACATACAAATGATTATTTTTATCTGTTGAAAAATCAGAAACCCTAAGGCTTCTGGCTGCTCTCGCCCCATATGGCTATATATGATTCAATTCTATTAGCAATCGTATTTGGCTTAACCCTACTCCTTGGCCTGCTGCTGCTCCTTCTAGTTCTTCTTGCAATGAAGGCCCCAGTTCTGTTTCATCTTCTTCTTCTTCAATAGGATCAATCGGGTCAAAATCTTCAGCATATTTTTTATTTATATTCTTTTTTGTTTTATAAAAAATGAACTCATACGGTTGTGACTTGATCCATACAGAAAAGAGAAGGAGCCCCACGGCGTAAAAGGTATAAGACAGACTGTAATTAGTGTAAATACTCCATCAACAGTTCAGCCTGGACAAGATTTAATAGTTAGGTTCCCTGATCTTGGCGCTGACGATGTTTATAATGCCAGGCACTGCTAAACTATCATTCAAAATAGATATTACAATCGGCAGATCCTAATGCTACTGTTGTTGCTAATTTAGGCAGAGCAATCGTTAAACATATGGTAATCAAACTGGAGGCGCAGAAGTCTTTATACTAAACGAGGCAGACATTTTTGCCCTCTTTCTGATCTATGGCTGCCTAAAAAAAGAAAGGAAAGAGAAAGTTTATCAAGGAATACAAAGCCCAACGGCCTCAAGCACAGGCTTAAAGGGTAGGATGCAAAGGATGATGTTAAAGATGAGGCAGTAAGCAGAAGCATTTGGCAACAGATTCTGCATCCTCTAGATTTTGAGCTGTTAAAGACGCATATATGCCATATTACCAAGGCGCACTAAAAGAAAAACTTACTTATTGACTGACATTTAATCCTAGCGGTTCTGTTGTTTGTCAGAAAGATCCTGAAGCTACATACGCGGTCAGCGACATTTCTCTTGAGTTTGATGTTGTTACTAACCCTGGACTGGCTAGAACAATCTAACCCAGTTATAAAAGTAAAACGGTTATTATTATGAAAACGTTATACACGCCATTACAGAAAATAGAAACAAGCGAGACACTCTTTGGAACATACATCTAAATCAGGCTCTGAAGTCTTTAAAAGAATTTTGTTATTGTTTACTGAAGAAACAACCCCTTTTCAGAGGAGAATCAGAAGTGTTTTATAATCCAAAAATTGAGAAGGTTGACTGTGTAATAAATGGCAGGTCTGATCGGCTGTATTCAGGGCGTGGACTTTTACCTCACCAACACTTCGATGAAATAAGAAAGTTGTTCGCTGGAGGCAGGCAAAGGGATCCTGCAGTTGATCGCGTATGTAAAAAACTTCGCCTTTATGATGTAAGGCTCGAAGACTACTTAATAAGTAAATATGGGCTGTGGTTAGATTTTAGATCTACATTCGACAACAGATTGTTTGGAAGTGGAAGAAAGGATAGGACAAGATGGTATAAAAATAAATATTCGCAAGAAAGCAGACGGAGACGGCCCAATACAAATGCATGTTTTTATGGTTTTTGATGCTCAGTTAAACATTGAAGAAAACAGGTTAAAAGACGCAGCTCATTAAAATACAGAAGAAATATTCTAATAAAAACAGTGGATAGCTTGAGTTTCTACCCAAAGATCCACACTGTTCTCTTATCTGCGGGATTACTGGGTGTGGGAAAAACTGTTTTCGTACTTGATTTGTTACAAACAATCTACAGGTTTCATTACGAGCACATTGTTATATTCTGCACAACCATTAAGCACAACAAGTCTTACAAAGAAAGGAAGTTTATTTGGACAGACGATAATATATTTCTAGTTGATCCTAGCGACAAACTGAGCGACTGTTTAGAATATTACTATAGACTATTTGAGGGAACTGAAACGCTGTTTATTATTGATGACTGTTCGGCTGAACGAGACATTGTTAAAAAAGAAAAGCTCTGTCAAAGCTAGCCTTTAGTGGCCGCCACGCCTTAGTTTCTGTGTGGCTCTTAACTCAAAAATACATGCTGTCTTAAAAGACTTTCGATCGCAGTTAAAATCGGTCGTATTATTTTACGCTAAGGACAAAGATAGTTTTGAAGAATGTTTAAGTGAAAATTATATAATAAAGGACAAGATAAGCTAAACAAAATAAAAGAGCAGTTAGAAACATCTAAGCACACTAAGCATGCTTACGGACTGACCCTCCAGTTCGATCGTTTGTTATTGTAGATTGTTTATTATTAATTGCTTATACAATTTGTTTATTATAATTTGTTTATTATAAAAAAGAATGTCTCGAGGGCCAGAATCAAAAGCGCAGCTAGCTCCTAAATGCACTGCAGTAGAGCTAAAAGACCTAGGAGACACAACTGAGTTTGATCTAATAGGAGTGCCAGGAAATGTTTATGGATTTGAGTACACAGATGATGGGGTTTACAAACGAACAGAAATTGAAGACAAAAAACGACAGCAATATCCTACCCTAGAACGATAGAAATTTAAGGGCAAACGATTTTGGCAACATGAATACAAAATTCATAAAAGAGAGAATGTTTGGGCGTTGCTTCCTGAAATTGACTGAATTTAAAGTTTGACTACGGAGCCCCAATGTATACTATGATAAGAAAAACAATTTTAGAAAGGCTTGAATGCAGGGCTCATTCTGTTAGCCTAGTTCAGGTAACACAACAGAAAAAAACAGATTGAAATAGCTTGGCAGGGTACTGAATATATGCTACAGAGAAAGAAGTCCTTAGCTGAAGTGGGGGGCGACACTGTCGGCTTAGAATTTACCCCAACGCTACAGGTACTACCTAGGCAAATGACGATGATTTTTCGCTTATTTATTACTCCGAGGGAGGCATCCTAGTTTGCCAGACATATACGTTTAATTAGAGGCATACAAATAAGGCTGAAAACTTGGATGCCCCTTTCAAGCTCGTTATTGTTATTACTAAAACGAGTATGAAATAAAACGCCATTGCATCATCTAACAAGGTTACTGTGATGGTTGACAAAGACAAACTAACAGTACTTGACTTTATTTTCCTTAAGTATGTTGATTTTATTGCGTTTACTCTGTTGATGAAGTGCTGCCAGAAGGATTACTAAGAAGATATATATAAGATTAATTAATAAAAATAATCTTGATTAAAAAATGGAGGTTCAACGTTTAGGTTAGAGCAATAACTGAACTTCAAAAGGAAATAGAAAGCGACTTGGATCAGTATAGGGTTACTAGAAAGAAATATGCTAAGCTTTAAACACTCTTTCTTATGTAATTACTGGCTCATCAGCTGTAGCTAGCATAAGTGCTGGTCTGGCGTTGCTCTTTAGCTAGTGGGGTCGGAGCGCCAGCCTCTTTAGCATTAGGGGGTCTTGGGTTAGGGTTAGGCGCCATGTCTATGATTGTAAGTGCTGTTTTAAAAAAATTAAGTCCTAAATTACAAAGCACACTGCCATTGTAGCCCTAGCATCGGCAAAACTCTGTTCATTAAGATTAAGAATAAGCAAAATCATACAGGATGAAAACATTACAGACGAAGAATTTCAGAAGCTTATGGCCGATGGTGAAGATTACAGACGACAAAAAAATTGAACTTCAAAAGGAGTGGAGAAAGACTTTTACTTCACGACAGGTAGACACTGATGTAATTAAACAGAACATGAAAAACAAACATCATGATCGGTTTAAACCCAAAATAAGCCAAAAAAAATAAGTTTAACAAAAAAATAAAATTATAAGTTTAGCAAACACTATTTTTTTATGTTAACTCACTGTGTTTGATGGGACAACTTGCAACTCTTCACGAACAAACGATCTTTTAGGGGCAGGCTTTTTAGACGTAGTAGCGCCGCTAGAAGAGAGATGTAGAGAACTATAATATGCCGCTTTTGGCTCACCCCGTCTCAACAGTTTCGGGCGGAGCCCTCAACCTGTTTTCGACCGGGGCGACGCCAAAAGCGGCATATTATAGTTCTCTCCTAGTAAACCCTACCCGGCCTTGGCCGGGGTTTCGACCCGGGCGACTCCAAAAGCGGCATATTATAGTTCTCTACTAAGCATGACTTTAATAACCAAAAAAAATAACGACCCTACAAACATGCATACTGTGTAGGATTATCCGTTTTCAATACTAATTTACAAAACTTTTCAGATTTCAGTTTTTGCTTAATCCTATGTTATTTCCTGATCATTCTCAATAACATCATTTTCACGCAGACATTCGTCAAATGAGTCCTCTGTCTTTCATGTGAAAATAAAACTACAGTCTTTAACTGTTCTCTAAAGTCTTTTAAAACGGAGTTATATTTTTGGCATAAAATCCACACACTTATCCCAGCATGTCTTCCACTGAAAGCCAGTTTTGATAAAGTGTTTCTTTTTTTAACTATGTCTCTTTCTGCCGAACAGTCATCTATAATAAATAGTGTCTGCGTTCCTTCAAACAGTCTATAAAACTGTTCTAAACACTCACTCAGTTTATTGCTAGGATCAACTAAATATATGTTATCATCTGTCCATATAAACCTTCTATCATGATATGCTTTGTTCCATTTAAGTGTTGGACAGAAAATTACAATATGATCAAAATTATAACGATAAACTGTTTGTAACAGGTCAAGGATAAATATTGTTTTCCACAACCAGTTTGTCCACAAATTAATGAGCAATGAGGAGTTTTTGTCATAAAGTTTAACTGCTCCATGGTTTTATAACAGGATTTAATCTAATCCAGTTATTATTTATCATACTTTCTGTCAAAACCTGTTCAGTATAATAAAATCCTATGAGACCTAAATTTTGTAAGATTAATCCAATTCAGTTCTGTAAGATTGTTTCTATTTAAGTCAACATTGATTTTGTTGCTTGTTGTTATGACCTTAATATCCTCACCATTGTGAAGAACGACGACAACAACTTTAAGGCGTTTAACGTCTAAGTTTTGCCAGCTAATATTAATTCCTTTTATAAGGTCGTCACTAACGCCCACAACCCCATCCCTCTCCTCATCTTTAAAGACAGAAATTTCAAATATCATTGTGAACGTGTCTCCTAATTTTCTGCTTGGAAAGAAATGTAATTTTGTAGAAGCTTTCTTTAAAACCGTTTGTCTTCTGTGGAGGATGTACTGTTTTTTCCCATACGGCGTTATTTCAATCTCTTTCTGGCTATTGTCGTCTGGCATAAGACTTACATGTAAAGGGCCAGAGTTGAATGCTTTTCTGAAACTTTTTTGACGGCTAAAAAATGTAAATGGGCTTATGAATTCAAATTTTATTTCCCATTCTAAAAATGGTTCTAAGTGCCATTTGAGGTCAGGTTTTCGAACTATTTTATATTCATACTGGCCAACATTATTTGCCTCTAGATTGCGCAGTTGTTCTAGTTTAGGAAACTTTTTGCTGTCGCCAACCTCTTTACGTTTATAATCACCATCTTTAGTGTACTCAAAACCATACAAAGCGCCTATCTCACCATTCTGTTCAAAGTCTGTAACGTCTGCAAGGTCTTTTAATTCTAAAGTTATACACCTCACAGGCGCTAATGTAACTCCTGATTCTTCTGGCCCCCGCGACATTATTTTTTAGAACAACTAATTATTTTATTCTAAAACAATGTGCAGGTTATCACATTTCACAACTTTTCCTGCTTGTCTTTGATTTTATATTAAATGATCCGACCCTCCCACAAACTAATCTTTTAAACTGTAAATTAGGGAATTGTATAATTTCATAATCGCAATATGCAGCTTTCCCTGATGGAAGAGCTCTTAAAACAGTTGAGGGCCTTCCATCATATAAGTTTTCATCAGTGCTCAGCTCATCCAAATGAACATAGAGTAATGAATGTAATGCAAGATCGAGTGGATTTTCTCCTCATAAGTAGTTTTGTTTGGTGTAACTCTAAAATCTATGATTGTCAGCTGCAAAGCCTAACATTTTAGCTAGCTCTTTATTCAAATAGTAAGCTACTTCTTCAGGTTTGAATGATAACATTGTTTTCAGATTCGCATTGTTAAGTTTGAGAGTAATGTCGAAGTTACTCATTGCTTCTTTTAGTGAGCACAAACGTACATCACCATCAGGTATTGTTTAACTGGCTAAACTATGGCCCGGTTTTGTCAATTTTTGAAACTTATTATTCCCCTTGGCTTTAGTTATTATTAAACCATAAACGTTGTAAAATATTTCATGAAGCGCAACCGTTCGGGCTTCCGCAATGTTATTAATAGCATGTTCTAAAAACGAAGGGCTGTCTTGAGTTGTATTGATACAAAACATTTTTTAAAACAAATTAAAATGAGTGCATTCAAATTACTGATGCCAAAATATTCTGTTTGGGCCGCACTACATCTTAAAAATATAACTGACACCCTCGGCCATTTCTGTGACCAGACTGACCTTTTCAAGTAACGGTTTAGTACTCCATTAACGCAGATATCTTAACCTCCTATAAAAAAGGACTACATCCCGAAAGTGTGGTTTAGTCATCGATGCAGTTTTATCAGAACCAGTTAAACTTTGCTGTGTTTTTGCGCATCAACTGGGTGTGGTGTTGTCGGTATGCTGATCATTTAATCATCTGATCTTTGGGAGGTCAGTGTTTTTATTTCATTTTATTACACCTTCAGAGTATTTGACTGAACTGCAGCGCCACTTACCAAATGACAAACCGTTTAATCAAATCAGCAACAGATCAACATGAAGGCGTTTGAAAGGATCTGTAACGAATTCAATATTAATGTTAGACCAGATTTCGGACAAAAAGTTGGACCCTCTTAATCATGGGTCTAGGTACCCCCTTTATGTTTGGGGCGTGCCACAGAAAGTATAAATATGACTGTAATCCTCTTACACATCTATCTCTTCAGGCACAAAACTGTTCACCTAGGGTCCATAGAGCAAGAGCATATAAAACAGCATGGACCAACATTTCTCTTAGACACTTCTAAGGACTAACCTTAAAGCAGGAATAGAACGAATAAACGACTCTATTCGTACTTACGTTGGTGTGTTTGCTTAGGTTCGACAAAAAGCACAAACGGAGACGATGCATAATGATCCTACTCTGGCTATGATGCCACCAAAAACCATATTAGCAAATTTAGAGGCGCCATTAATTACAGTTGAATTTGCCTTAAAGTATTAAAGGTACCAAAATGTTTTCACAATCATGCAAGCTCGAACGTAGACTTTGCTGTTGGCACTGGTTTTAACATGCTACCTTCAGACCTCCGCTCCAGATAGGAACAATAATAAACTACAACAATGAAATCCTTGTGGCAGGCAATGAACGAAAGTCGGGAAAAAACGAAATAATTCTGAGCCAGTAATATTGCAAGCAGTAAACAAACACCAAGAATAAGTCATCCAATCCCAGTGGCCAAAGCCGAAGGCCGTTGAAGAACACGAAGTACACGAAGTCCACGAACCAAAAAAATAATCGACCATGAATCTGAAAAGACAGCACTGTTTTTGGGTTTACTGACCTAGGAATTACTCCTTCTTTATTTTACTAAAGAGTACCCAAACTATTACATGAAGAGAACTAATGCCTAAGTTGCTCAGCCATAAAGCCAACTACTTGCTAGCAGTAGACAAAGCCAGCTAACAACACCCCCTTAATTATACCAGGTAAAGAGTCTATAGCTTTACTGGCTAATTTTTTTACTAAGCCCACAAGCTGATCAAGCTGTTTTTTTACCCATGATTTATCAGGCGGAGGCGATGGTGGTGAGGCACTGACCCGGTACCACCGCCGCTGTAATAGCCATCACCAGTGTACTTAGTGCAAATCCTAAGGCTGTTATAAAACACTGCTAATGTGACTCCCTGCTCTCTAAAAAACATGTTCTTATTCGGTTGCCTAGTGTTGTGTCTTTCCATATAAAATTTTTGGATAGTTTCTCTTATTCTGCCTCACTTGAGTTCGTACGTCTTCTCGGTTAGTAGACAACACTTCTAGTCTTGCTGATCTCTCTTGTTTCAAGATCTTTAGTCTTTGGGTTATTCTTTCTTTAAACACCAGGCCCTTGGTGGCGTCCATCAGCCTCAACGCGTTTTTCTTTTTCTCTTTTTATATGCTCATCTAGTTACCTAGTTTGCTAATTTGTTGTTAATTCGCCTCTGATGGTTCTTAAAGCACGATCAAGGGGCCTCTAATTTCTCGCGTGGGTTTTTGGGGGGTCGCGTATAGTCTTTAATGCTGTTCTTCGGAAAAACTGTTTCTTGCTTCTAATTATTTTTCGCCGCTGTTTGACTTAATCTTGAAGTTCCATGTTTGTATTTGGTTATCTGTTGGGAGTTCTCGTAAGCGATTTGTTTTGAAGTTTAGCAACTGACTTCCCTCTCTACTTTTGGTTTAGTAAAGCCACGGAAGACTATGCTATACTTCCACCCTAAGTCTTTGTCAATTGTATTATGCTACAAAACTTTGATGAGTCTCGTTTATCTGGTAAGTGAAACAGTTTGTCCTTGCTTGTTTTTTTACATACAATGGTCATCTTTTACTTCAAAATCATTAGGGTCTATAAAAATCGGGGAGGTTCTTGCCTAAACTTTGGTATAATGATCTGTCCTTACTTTCTGTTAATTTATACCGAACCTTGTTGGTAATGTAACTCCCGATTTATTGCTATTCATCAAGCCAATTGAGAAGCCCGCCCGAGCGATGTGTCCCCCAGGGGAATCTACTATGTCGTCTCCAGGATCCAAAACATCATATCTTCTTCACTTCAATTCCTGCCATGTTTTTAAATAATAAACTTTTTAATTTGTTTTATAAAAAATGTCACAAACATATGGCTCGATTCTTGACCCCGCATTAGAAAGATGAAAGAACCCTTTTGGCGTGAAGGGAAATAAGCGGGCCTATTACTGTTCCAAATCTAATCCATCGACTATTGATGCGGATCAAATTCTTACTGTTAAATTTCCAGACCTAGGAGCGATGAAGTGATTGTGCCAGGCTCTGCGCGTCTTTACTTTCAAATAGAACTCGCTTCTAACAACAGACCCAAACAGGACGGTTGTACAGTAAATCTGGGGCGGCCAATCGTTAATAAAATTTCTATAAAACTTGAGGGGCAAAGAAATATTTTCTTTACTAATGCAGACATATTTTTCACTATTTGATCTAATGGCTAACCGCGACTGAAGGGTGATCTTGCGTTTAAGGAATCGAACATGAAGAAGCACTAAAAACCTAGAATAGGCGCCGCAAATCGCTAAAGACGCAAAAGGTTTGTAGCCGTAAGTTATGCGGTATGGAAATCGCTTTTTGCATACCCTAGATTTTGAGTTGTTAAAAGCGCCTGCCCCATACTTTCAAGGAGCATTAAAGAAGCTTGTCATATGAACTAACTTTTAATGAATACAAAACGTGTTATTATATCTACCGCACGGAAGCAAAGGACAGCATTTCTGACATCTCGTTAGAGTTTGACGTTGTTAGGCAACCCTAATTTAGCAGGCTAATTGAGCAAAACATATCAGTCAAAATTAGCAATATATACGAAAAGAAGTGATTCATCATTCTAAATATCCTAAAAAGCAAGGCAGACACTATATGGAATTTTAGATTTAGAGCCAAAGCAAGATCGGCTTAACGGTATTTTATTGCTGTGCGAAGATGAAGGCCCATTCGTGAAGACAAACTTGAAAATTTTTATTATCCTAAAATAACAAAGTGCAATGTAAAATTGAGGGTAGTCCTAACCAATCTACGCTTAGCGGGCTCTTAAACCTTATCAGCATTATTGGATTGAAATAAGAAAACTGTTTTGGGGGTGGGAGGTGGAGAATCCGAAGTTGACTTGTGGTCTAAAGATCTGCATCTTCACAGTGTTTAGACTTGATCATTATTTAACACGAAATACGGTTATGATTGACTAAGGTCACGGCGGATAATCAGTTACATGGAAGCGGGAGGGAAGAACTTGTTAGAGAATAATAAAACATTCAAATTGGCCAAAGAAGAAGAAGCCGTATACCACTTAATGTATATTTGTTTTTAATTATTGATGCGACAGCTGAATATTCACGATAACAGAATTTAGAAATATACATACTAAATTATTTTATTTTATAAAAAAGCATGTCTGTAAGCCATATCCAAAATGTGCCTGAAGCGCACCGGAGTTGTCAAGAGAAGTGATAGCCCCCGGCTAAAAACCTTTAGATTAACAACATTAACATATGCAACAAAAACTAGAGCAAGACCTGTCAAAATATAGCAAAGCCAAACGAAGGTATTCTGCTGCCTTTAATGCTCGTTACCTCTGTTAATTACTGGAGCATCAACTATAAGCGCTGCATCAGCAGGACGTGTGTTGGTCTCTTAGCAACAGGCGTAGGATTGCACCTGCAGCTTTCCTCTTAGGTGGTTTGTCTTTAGCTCTTGGCCTATGTCATTAGCGTTGGTGCTGCTAGCAAAAAAATAAAAACTAAACTCCAAAAGCACACAGCTATGGTTCAATAATAACGCAAACTTAGATCCTTCAAGGCTGATTATAAATACGCACTAGCTCTGGACTCAAAACATCACGGTGAAGAATTTAGTCGTTACTGGCGATTTTGATGACTACACAAAAGACAAAAAGTTTGATTCTTCAAAGAAAGCGCGAGGACAAGTTTTTCTCAACAGCCAGACCCGAGCAGATAAAAAAAGGAATGTTTAAAAAAAAGTAAACGAAACATTAAACTCTGTTCTAAACAGCTCCACATTAACAACCCTAAAGGGCGTTTAATACTTTAGTTATGGTCTAACACACCAAAAGACCTCGATATTGATTTGATTAAGCTTTTTTTTTTTATTTAATAAATATTTTGAGTTAGAAAAGAAACTCAAACATGGCTAAGGATATATGAAGGAAGATTGGACGAATGTTTGATGGAATGTTGGAGAAGAGCAGTTTGTCAAGTGCACTAAATGATATTGATTTAGTAGTCATTAATCCAGCAAAACGTACAGGCAAGTGTTTGCTCATGCTATTTCTAAGTTCCAGGTAAACTAACAATCGACACCGCCAGTTAAAGTAATGTTAGCTGTTTTAATCGACTATGTACAATAAATGCAGAAAATCTAGAATGTATGGGTCTCAACTAAACAAGACTATTCTTTCTCATAATGCCTTAACACCTGGTTGGGCAGACCAAATGCTTACACAGTTTGAGTGGCTGCTGAAGAAGCCAAAATGAGAGGCTCTGGTGGTCAGAGGAGAAGTCTTAGAGCTTCAGATTAAAACAGGCTAAGTATGCGCCCCGCGATTGTAGGCAGGTCTTACCATCGCTTCCCCAGCATTCGGTTTCAAAAAAAAGCAGAGTTTCATTTCTAAACATAAAGATACAGGACAACAAATGTTTTATGTGGTGTGTTCTTGCAAGGCTGCATTATATCCGCAAAAACGCAGAGAGAGTGTCTAACTATCACCCTTACATCAATGATCTTAACGTTAGTTGGGGTGTCCTTTCCTGTTAGCGTAGATCAAATTATCCAGTTGAAGACAACAAACCATAAACTGTTAATGTTTACACATGGGATGAGGAAACCAAATTACTACCATTAAAGTCGTCCAAGAACAGCCCAAACAATAGGTGCTCCATGACAGAAATCCTGATGACTTATACTGATGTTTTCACCAGGGGGGATACCGCCTCACATTGATACGAACAATGAGTAGATTATTGCGGCCATTACTTCAAAGCATCTACCATAACAAGAATTCTGCGAAAAATTTTAGAACAAGAATTCCAATCTGCTCAAGCCGCAAGGAAACCTAAGACACATTGTATCGGGCCCAGTTGACTGTAATACAGAACTAATTACCGCCCCAGAAGGCAGTAAAGTTGTTTTTAAGAACTGGAAACGATGAAAATTCTCCATACGTAGTTTACGCAGACTTCGAATCACGCATATGTTCCTTATCGAAGGGCCTGCACCACAAAAACTTCGAAAAACAGTCTTTATGAGTAATCACCAGATTTGTTCATTGCCTTCGTTATTGTCCCGGTCGGATGGCGTTTCATTCAAAGCCAGAATTATTAGAGGGCCCTAATGTGCAGTGAATATTCTTAGAACGCATGCAGCAGTGCGTAAACGCCTGTTCTAATAATCTGAAATTTATCTGAAATCATAATGAGCCTGCAAGACCAACAACAGTATGACTCAGCCACACATTGTTGGATTTGTGGTTTAGGCCTCTTATCAGACGACGCCATCCAAAAGTAAAGAGACCATGATCCACAATAAGTGAAGGTTTAGAGGAGCAGCGCCATACAAATGCAATCTTCAACTAAATTTGAACCAAAGACATGAAGTGCCCATTTCTTTCATAACTTGCGAGGTATGACTCTCATATTAAAATGCGCGCAGTGGACGATGCCTTCAGGCGTGTCATGCATTGCACAGTCATCAGAAAAGTACATGTGTTTCACTTTAAAATAACATGTCTTTTTATGACTCTCATGAACACATGATGGGTTCATTTAGAGTCACGGCATGTCCTTAAAGTCCTGCCAATCACGGAAGAAATATTTTGACCCAAACTCTGTTAGAAAGGGCCGTTTACCCTTATGAGTACAATGAACAGTTGGGAAAAGTTGATGAAGATACACTTCCTCCTAAAGGCGCGTTTTTCTAGTCTTAGAGGCAAAGGACATCAGTGATTCTGATTACCAGGCATGCTCAAGATGCGTGGCAGAAGTTAGAGTGTTGTCAAACGAAGGGAGACTATCTTGACTCCTACTTAATGGCCGATCACGATGTATGGTTTGTGGCGGATATTTTTGAAATTATGGAAAATAAGACTGCATTGAAACATTTATAGCCTGGATCGCCTGCGCATTATATTTCTGCGCCCGGGATGAGTTGGGATGCTTCTTAAAGTTTCTGTGAGTACAGATTGATTTGTTGTCGATTTACCAATGCTTCGGATGATTGAAAAACGGATTTTGTGTGGAGGACATTAGTTATGGCGTCGCACAACATTATGTAAAGCAAACATCACATACTTGGACGCTATGATCGAAGTAAAAGTCTAACTATCTCTGTATTTAGACGCAACCAATCTGTATTGGTGGGCTCTGGCGCAATCGACTTCCATTTACGCACCTTTAAAATGTACACAGGCGGTATTACAAACATTCAAGGCATTTGTTTACGAACATCTGCATACTCTTACAGCTGATCGTTAAAAGAGGTCTTATTCTAGAAGTTGACTTAGACTATCTCATGAACTCCATGACCTACATAATGACTACCCATAGCAGCAGAATGTCTAAAGACGAATCCAAGAGAGCCGCCTAACTTGTGCCTAATCTTCGACCGGCAAAAAAAATTATGTCTGTCATTACAGACTTCTACAATTTTATTTAAGGGACATGGTTTGAAGTTGACGCTGTTCATCGTATATTGCTTTTGATCAAGACCAGTTATGACACCATACATCATGAAGAAACCACTGATTCAGAACTAAATCCACCAGAGCTTCAGAAAAAAGACTTTTTCAAGTTGATGAACACAGCTGTTTCGGAAAGACTATGGCGAATCCGCACAAGCGCAAAGATGTTCCAGATTGGTCACCAAAGGAGAACGAAGGCAATCTAAGCTGACTTCAAAACATAATTATCAGGACTTCAGACGATTTTCATTGATCAGCTTTTGTGGCCCTAACGATGAAAAAAAGAACGTCAAATTGGACAAACTGTATTTTATTTGGGTTTACCGTTTTAGAAGTAATCAAAGCTTTTGATGTTAGATTCTTTTATGACTAACTTAAAACCCTGTATCAGAGTCCAACGTACTTTCACAGATACAGACAGTTTTGTTATAGATATCCTACTGAAGCGTCTATAAAGACATGGAAAATAGAAGTAGCCTAAAGGGCGAGTGGAGGTTTGACACGTCCGAAACTACCCTAAAGACTTCGCCTTTGCATTCAATTACTACCAGGAAGGTTTTAGGAAAGATGAGATGAATTATCTGGAAAGGTGATTAAGGAGGTTATGTTGGGGGTTACGATCGAAAATGTACAGTATTTCGAGCAGGATGAAAATCATTAAGAAAGCAAAGGAAATATCTCGCAGTGTAGTGCAGTCAAACATATCGCATGACACTATAAAGCAGCATTGTTTGAAATAAGACTTTTCATCTGAAACGTAAAACTACGATCTTAATCTACATGAAATCAACACAACCTGTTCGTTAACAACGATGTCATTAGATAGAACAAACACTAAACGGGTGTTTGTTATCCAGAGTTTTCATATGCAATCGGGGACAGGAGGCTGCTTATTGTATACATTCTTCGGGTTTATATTTTCAGCAAACTTTATCTATAAGATCAAGGAGAACAGGGAACTTCATCTGGGGCACTTTCGCCCCTCACCCTGTTTTCGGCGGAAGTGAGCCAGAATAAGGTTTCCAGTTTCTGACAAGTAAGACTTCAAAACTATGTTTTCCTAATCATTTTCGCGATACAGTCATTTTTAAATACCCAGCATTTTTGCGGAGACAGTCACCCCACCCCTTGGGCTGAGACACTGTGCGAACACCCCTAATTAGAGGGCTTGGGGATTGTGGCAGGCGTACCCTGTTACCGCGGGCCCTGGACGGATCCTATGGACCTGTTAATTATGGCGCCATACTTAAGGGAGCAAGCAATCCTTCGCCACCGGATTAGGTTGCGCCAGCCTGATACTTTTCATTTAGAACACTGGGCGCTATAGGCATACGTGTTCTGCGTTTCACAAAATACGTCGGCACACACACACTCACCACACTCACACTCACACACCACACTCACCACGGTACGCACGCACGCACACATGCACGCGCTGCTCGCCACACACACACACACACACACACACACACTATTTAAAAAATGTCTGCTCCCGGTTTACAGTGGGCATACCCCTCACCTACGGTGGCGTGCTCCGTCTCTACATGCAGGAGTGTCTCGGCCAAAAAATCAATTACTGCTGCACTTCCTCCCTACCCCCATTCCTTCCACCAGCCTGCTCGATTGCAACATATTCCATCAGCAACACTGCCCGCCCCGTGGCGGCGCTGTTCTAGCCTGGCCAATCAAGCGGTTGCGCTCACATGACTAGGCTAACCCACACATTCTTCCACTGACTGATGCAAGCACGGCGCGTTTTACTGAGCGTGGGGTTGTGTAACCGGTTTACCAAAGAAACCGAATTGTGTATCTTAACGGTTGTTGGTCAAAGGAAATGAAAACGTTGAAGGCTATCTGTTGGACAAAGAAAATGTAGCCAGTTTTAATACGTGTTTGGCATCGATGAGATGGTTCTTTATCTAATAAATGGCGCTGCATTGTGAAAGTCGGCCGAAGCAAAACAACCATCGCGCGTTGATTGTTGGGAGTGCTTGAGACAGCTAAAAAGGCATGTTTCAAAAACATGGCGTTCATTTCTTAAGGCGGAGGTTAAACACGGTGATTTGTATGTAAAACCTTATATTTGAAACATTTTTGCTGTTCTCCCAAGTAAAAATGTTCCCAGTTTGTATAGACTGATTGATTGTTAACTACAGATTCAGTGTTCATGTAGCAGCTTGATCTGTGTATTAAGATGGTGTATACTTTTCTACTATTCTAATCTAACCAGTTCATCTGCCTCAAGGTGTCCTTATGCAATGAATGGCGATTTTCGAATGTTCTGGCAAACAAACTAGATAGGGCTAGGCGACCTTAGTACATCTACCAGTATGGCAGAGGAGTAGTGCGTAGCGGGGAGTGGCGGCCTGTGGGGAAATCGCCTTGCTATACTAGCCGTTTATAAATGAACGGCTATTTTTTTAGCAGCAAGGAAAGGCCTGTGGGCCCAAAATCCGCCTTTGCTATAAATAGCCCGTTTATACATGAACGGCTATTTTTAGGCAGCAAGAGGACTGTGGGGAAACCGCCTTGCTATTAAATAGCCGTTTATACCATGAACGGCTATTTTTAGCAGCAAGAGGTCTGTGGGGAAATCCGCCTTGCTGGACTGCTACTATAAATCGCGTTTTATGTGTGGAACGCCCCTTTTTAGCAGCATGAGTCTAACTGAGGATGTAGTGGTGCTCGTAATGGGCACAGATGTGCCCACCCCCACCCCAGCATGCACACCCTCCCTCCTCTCACCCCCACCCCACGCATGCACACCTCCTCCTCCCACCCCCAACCCCACGCATGCACACCTCCTCCTCCCACCCCACCCCACGCATGCACAACTTAAGTCACTTTTATGTTCTAACTTAAGTCACTTCAGTCACCAAGTTACTAATTAAGTTTTTAAAATTAATGTTTTTAATTTAATACTTAAAGTTCTTAATAAGTTTTGATTAAGTTCTTGATTAAGTAACCTCAAGATCATAACTAAGTCATTCTCTAAGTACAACACGTTCTTTATTTAAGTTATCTTATATTTATCAAAAAAAAACACTCTATGTTTTTATTTAAATAGTAAATGCCTATATAAAGTCACCACACGCCTTCAAAAACGTTGTCATTGTTGAGAATGTCTTGCTCAGCGTTCTCTGCATCGATCTTAATGAAATCTTACATCCTAAGCAACCGCATTGATTACAATCTTGTCTAGGGAAATGTCTTTTATAGGACTCCCATGTCTTTATTTAATGACTTTATATTTTATAATACGCCATGATCTATTTTTATTAAACAATTTTAAATTAAGTTCTTTTAAAATTAATTGCATTATAAATGGATCAAAATGATCTTTGTTGTTGACGATTCTGGCGCCTCGTGCTGTGTTTTCTGTATTTAGTGGTTCAGATTTTTTTGATAGCTTTTGTTTTGGCTGCCATTTTTATATATTTTATAACAGTAATAACCGCCCCAGCAAGCAGCAAGGGCGCCAAAAATGGCAACAGTTTTAAGGTCAAATATTTCCATGAAGACTTTGGCGCTGTAGGTCTTGATACATGAAGTTTTTGTATAGCAGGCATTGAATCTAACTTGTTCTGGGGTGGCGTGTTAGTTTCATGATGAGTTCATATTCTGTAACATTAAATTTTTTTTGTCTGTTCCACTCTGCTACTTTTTTTTCCTGCTTCAACACGCCAGGATTTTTAATTGTCTCCACCTGATTCGTGTTTTCTGCTGATTTTCTGGCTTGGTTACTTTCTCCACTGATCCAGTGTTTTTCTGATTCTGGGCAGCTTTTTCTGGACTCGGTCATTTGAGGGAAATAAATCTCTATGATTAAACGTTATTAATCCCATGATTAATGGCGATAACAATGTTCCAAATCTGTAGTATAGATCACATCCTAGAGACTCTAATGACTTAGTTAAAACTGGATCTTGCGTTAATCATACGTAAGCTCTTGTTCAGAATCAATGGGCGCAAATCTACTGACTAGATTAGTGTACCAACTAAGAACGTTTGCCCACACTTTTCACCATTCTAGACCCGCTGCGCTTCATAACCTGTTATGATACTTTAAAATGTCTTGTGGCGCATCTGTTGAATCTGTTCCTATGCTGATTCAGTTCCGAGGAACTGTTTTGTTTTTCCACATGCTGCCAAAAGAATAAGCCTTTCTTTTTAGGGCATAATAGCTGGATCATCAACTTGTTTGACATTTCATAAGTTCAGGAAGGTTTTAGGCTGCCTTGTAGCTGTAGTGATCTCACTGTTCATGTTTTTTATTAATTATAATTATATTTATTTTATAAAAAATGAGCACCCGAAAAAAAACTGTTACAACCTTGATACCATTCTGCTGTTATTGGAGGCCTAGTGTCGGATACTCATGTTGGTAAAAGCCGTTAAGAATTAACCAGCAGATCTTGGCAAACTAGACTTTGAGGATTCAGCAAGCTGGTTGCTATCATTGCAGCTTCGGTTGCCACGAAAGATTTTCTAGTCAAGCAAGGGAATCATACCAGACCGTATAAATATGTAAATAAAAAATACATTTCAAAAAATGGCTTCACTAGTAATGATGCTAGGCGGCGCGGTGGTTAATGCGCTCGCTTTTAGCGGTAGTAATTCCGCCTTTTTAGTAAATGCGAGATGACGGCGTAGAGAAAAAAGACATAACAAAGAAGTGGAGCAACTAGCCGCAGCACAAGGATCGCTATGAGAAGCAGAGAAATGAGCAGTTAGATTTTATTAATAACACACTGAAAAAACAGGGGCATTGCAGCTTACACATTTAAAGATGTTGATCAAGCATAAAACATATTATGTAGTAACTGGCAAACCAATCGAGACATTGCCCCACCAAAATTTAGCAACTTTTTCATCCATCCAGAAACACAACGAGCATGCAAGGAAATTGGGTTTATTGTCTTGGTATGACTGTTTGTATTTTGTTGCATTATATTGGCTGAAATAAAAACAATGAACAAATCTATTATTCGCCCAAAGGATATTGGAAGGGAAAATAACAGCAATTAAAAAGCAAAGCCAAGCAGCTGGAGTCAGTGAAAACAGCAAATGAATGGTTATCTAAACACGCGATTTGGCAAATTTATTTACCTGCCCCAACACGATACAGAGACACACTTTGTGAATACACTCACCGACGACACCATCAAATGGATTTCTATATTTACCCTCTGATACGATTAGACGAACAGATTTAAGTATGCACTCACAGTCATTGACATGCTTCAAGGTACAAAGATGCGGAACATTAACACAAAAGAGTGCTTCTGCTGTTGCTTGTCGCCATTCAGCTGATTACCAACGAGGCCCCCGCCTTCTACGTACCCTTCGCATGATTCAAGTTGATGATGGAAAGAATATAAAGGACAAGTGAACCAATTGTTGTGAAAACATAGAGTTACCATTAGAAGAGGCATTCAGGAGGTGCACAGATCACAGGCTTAGTTTGAAACTTTAACAAACAGTTATCCGAAAAGACTTTTCTCCTACCAGTACTCACGAGAGCAATGATTGCAATTCTCGCAACACAGAATGGGTTAGAGACTGCCCTCAGTTTCGCGCAATGGAATAATGCAAGAATTTAAAAAGGCGTTAAAACCAGTACAGCAATCAAAAGAAAAACAATAGCATGTTGTTAGAAGGAGAGTCTTCTCCGGCAAACTATTACCGTTTGGTCTTTAAAAGTAAAGGTACCTTTATTACCGGGGGAAGCAGAAGGGGGACACTCGCATCGGAAACAGATCCAGTTTGGAGAGTTGATCCATATGAAATAAAAAGAATTGTAAAGATGAATCCGCCCGTGTATTATTTACGAGAAACTGACACCAACAAAAACAACCAGCTTCCTCAATGCTCTTATGCGGACGCAAGAACTGCAGATAAACCCACCAGAACAGTTCCAGTTGCTTTAGTTAATTTACGTAAATATATTTGACGTTATAAAATGGAAGCTCAGACGGAAAGGCAGAATGAACCGAATGGTAAAGTAAGAGACCTTGAAAATGATAGGGAATCATTCATGCGTGTAATTTGCTATTAAGGGGGAAACATTTTCGGGGATTAATCAATGCATGCTAAAACATCCAGATCACTACAACTTAAAACCCCCAAATTGGGAAAAAGAATATCTTGAAATAATAAAAAAAATCGAAGCTGTTCAAGCCAAAACATGGAAGCAACGATTTAAATGAATTGGATGAAGCTATGATTGATCTTATAACAACAAGTTGATGAAAAATATAAACCCCCCCTGTTTCTGCGCGGTCCTCCAGTGCCGGATTGTCATGCAAACTCCGGATTAACAAACACCCGTTTTGGGTTTGTTCTATCTAACGACTTCTTTAGTTACAAACTGTGTGTTGATCTCATGTAGATTGATCGAGTTTTACGTTGTCATGTGAAAAGTCCTTTATGCAAACAATGCTTCTTTGTAGTTGTCATGTGATATGTTTGACTGCACAACGCTGCGGCGATATTCCCTTTTCTTCGTAATGATTTTTCCTGGCTCGCAATACGTAATTTTTGACCTTAACCCACATACTCCTTGATCACCTTTCCCAGATAATTCATCTTCATCTTTCCTAAACCTTCTTATTAACCGGGATGAATGCAAAGGCGAATCTTAGGGCAATGGGACGTTGTCATCCCATCCCGCATGTCTTTCAGCTACTTCCATTTCATTGTCTTTATAGATGTCTTTCAGTAGGGTTATCTATAAACAAACTATCTGTTCTGTGTAAAGTACTCTGGACTCAGGATACGAGGGTTAAAGTAGTCATTAAAGAAAAACTCTAACATCAAAAGCTTTGATAATTCTAAAACACGTAACACCCAATAAATAACAGGTTTGTCTAATTAGACTTCTTTTTTTCATCATTATGCCAACAGCTGATCATGAAATCTTTTTTAAAGTCCTGATAATTAGGTTTTGAGTCAGCTTTAATGATACGGTCTCTCTGGGTGACTAATCTGAATCTTTGCGCTTGTGCGGATTCTCCCTAGTCTTTCCAAAACAGCTGTTGTCATCAGCTGAAAAAGTCTTTTTCTGAAGATTGGGTTTAGTTCTTAGATCAGTGTTCTTCATGCTGTATGGGTTTCATGAAAAACTGTTCTTGATAAAAGCAATTATGCCGATGAACTTGCTGTCAACTTCAAACCATGTCTTAAATAAAATTGTAGAAAGTCTGTAAGACAGACATAATTTTTTTGCCTCGATGATTAGGCACACGTTTAGGAGGATCTCTTGGATCCGGTCTTCGGACTTTTTGCCGGTAATGGATAGTCATTATTGCAGGTCATGGAGGTCATGAGGATATTCTAAGACAACTTCTTGATTGAAACGCGCTGTTGATCAGGCGGTTAAACTGCTCAACCACTTTAATGCCTTTTGAATATTTTTCGGATCACCGCCTGTGTACATTTTAAAGTTGGGCGAAAGGGAAGTAAATTGCGCCATTGCCCATCCATACAGTTTGTTTGCATCTAAATACAAAAGATATTTTAAAACCTTTTCCCTTGGATCTAGCGCCCAAAGAAATTTGTTGTTTTTGTTTACATTTAATGATGCAACGCCATACTAATTCCTCCCGCATCCTTTTTCCCAAATCACTGAATCTTTGGGGTAAATCTGACAAAAAAATCAATCTGTACTCCCTTTAAACTTTAAGAAAGCACCCCAAAACCCCCCGGGGCGCAGAAATGAATGCCGGATCCAGGCTATAATTTTTCCAGGCGGGTCTTTCTAAAATTTTTTTCAAAGAGTCCCCCAACAAACATACATCTGCCATCAATTAGGAGTCAGTTTGTCCCCACCCTTTTTAAACAATCAAAAAATTTTCTGCCAGGCCATCTTGGCATTGGGTAATCAACCATTTGTGCCCCTTTCCTCTGAATTAGAAAAAAAAACGCCCCTTTTTGGGGAAGTGTTTTTCTTAAATAAAACCCTTTTTTCCCAATGTTCATGTACTCTTAAGGGTAAACGCCCTTTTTTAACAAAGTTATTTAAAAAATTTTCTTTGTTTTTGGGCAGGATTTTAAAGGGGCAGGGCCCATTGACTCTAAAACCCCATCAGGGGCTGCTTAGATCGAAAGAAAGACAGGTTTTTTAAAAGGGGGAAAACACATGTATTTTTTCTGTTGACTGTGAAATGAAAGCACCCTGAAGGCATCGTCCACTGCTTTCATTATAAGGTGGGAGCCCGAAACCCGGGAAGTTTGAAAGAATACGGGCCCAGTTTCCATGTCTTTGGATCAAATTTTTGTTGAAGTTTGGGGGGCATTTGTTATGCGCCGCCCTCTAAAATTTTTACCCAAATGTGATCATGGTCTTTACTTTTGGATTTTCGCGTTTTGATGAAGGCCTAAACCACAAATCCAACAATGTGTGGCTGAGTCAACTGTTTTTGGGTCTTCGGGCCCCCGCATTATGTTTTCGGGAATAAGTTTAGATTATTAAAAACCGTCATTGCGCACTTCGGGAAAGGGTTTCTAAAAAAGAAATTCTGCAGCTTTTGGGGGCCCTCTATAAAATTTTGGCTTTGAATAAAAGCCACCCGCCCCTGAAAACGTTTGAAAGCAAATGAACAAATTTGATGATTACTCTTTAAAGACTTTTTTTTCGAAGTTTTTGTGGCCTGGCCCTTCAAAAAGGAAAAATGAGGATTCGAAGTCTGCGTAAACCCCTATGGTAAATTTTTCATCCGTTTCCAGTTCTTTAAAAATAACTTTAGATCCGGGGGAGGTTTTTAATTAAGTTTTCCCAAATTTCAGTCTACAGAACTTTTTCAATGTTTCTTTTGTTTGCTCGCGGGGTTGAACAGATGGCATTTTGTTAAAAAATTTTCTAAAATTCTTGTTTGTGCCCATCTTTTGAAGAGCTTCATTATTTTACTCATCGTGCGTATCAATGTGTAAAGCGTAGCCCCGCTGGGGAAAAACATCAGTAGAAGTCAACATGGGTTTTTGGGCTGGTTGCCTATTTTTGGGGCGGGTTTTTTGGGGCACTTTTTAAAAGGCACCAAATTTTTTTTTCCCCCATCCCCTGTTATACATTAAAAGTTATTGGGTTTTTTTTGGGTTTTTCAAAAATGAAACCCAAATTTTGGGCTACACTAACAGGAAAGGACAATCCCCCTAAAGTTAAGTCATTTAAGAAGGGGGAAAAATTAAAGGGCCTCTCTCTGCATTTTTGCGGGGTATAAAAGCAGGGCCTTTCGAAGAACCACCACATAAAACCCTTTGTTGTTTTGAATTTTTTATGTTTGAAGTATACTTCAACATTACTCTCAAACTTAACAATGCAAACTAAAAACAATATTAACATTCAAACCTGAAGAAGCAAATTACTTTTTTTGATAAAGAGCTAGCTAAAAATGTTAGCTTTGAAGCTAACACTCAGGACACTCAAAAGATTTATTGTTACACCAGACAAAACTACTTATGAGGGGGAAAGTCCGCTCGATCTTGCATTACATTCATTACTCTATGTTCATTTAGATGAGCTGAGCACTGATGAAAACTTATATGATGGAAGGCCCTCAACTGTTCTAAGAGCTCTTCCATCAGGGAAAGCTGCATATATTGCGATTATGAAATTATACAATTCCCTAATTTACAGTTTAAAAGATTAGTTTGTGGGAGGGTCGGATCATTTAATAATAAAAATCACAGACAAAACGGGGAAAGTCGTAAAATGTGATAACCTGCACATTGTTTTAGAAATAAAATAATACGCTACTAAAAAATAATGTCGCGTGGGCCAGAAGAACCAGGAGTTACATTAGCGCCTGTGAGGTGTATAACTTTAGAATTAAAAGACCTTGCAGACGTTGCGGACTTTGAACAGAACGGTGAGATAGGCGCTTTGTATGGTTTTGAGTACACTAAAGATGGTGATTATAAACGCAAAGAGGTTGGCGACAACAAAAAGTTTCCTAAACTAGAGCAACTGCGCAATCTAGAAGCAAATAATGTTGGCCAGTATGAATATAAAATAGTTCGAAAACCTGACCTCAAATGGCATTTAGAACCATATTTAGAATGGGAAATAACATTTGAATTCATAAGCCCATTTACATATTTTAGCCGTCAAAAAAGTTTCAGAAAAGCATTCAACTCTGGCCCTTTACATGTAAGTCTTATGCCGGACGACAATAGTCGGAAAGAAAATTGAAATAACGCCGTATGGGAAAAAACAGTACATCCTCCACAGAAAAGAAACAGTTGTAAAAAAAGCTTCTACAAAATTACAGTTCTTTCCAAGCAGAAAATTAGGAGACACGTTCACAATGATATTTGAAATTTCTGTCTTTAAAGATGTGGAGAGGGATGGGGTTGTGGGCGTTAGTGACGTCCTTATAAAAGGAATTAATATTAGCTGGCAAAACTTAGACGTTAAACGCCTTAACTTACCATCGTCGTTCTTCACAATGGGTGAGGATATTAAGATCATAACAACAAGCAACAAAATCAATGTTGACTTAAATAGAAACAATCTTACAGAACTGAATTGGATTAATCTTACACATTTAGGCCTCATAGGGTTTTATTATACTGAACAAGTTTTGACGGAGAGTATGATAAAAATAATAACTGGATTAGATTAAATCTGTTATAAAACTATGGAGCAGTTAAACTTTATGATAAAATCCCCTCATTGTTCAATGATTTGTGGGCAGACTGGTTGTGGAAAAACAATATTGTCCTAGACTTATTACAAACAGTTTATCGCTATAATTTTGATCATATTGTGATTTTCTGTCCAACACTTAAAGGAACAAAGCATATCATGATAGAAGGTTTACATGGACAGATGATGAAATATATTTAGTTGATCCCAGCAATAAACTGAGTGAATGTCTACAACGCTTTTTTATATTAGGTTGAGGGAACGCAGACGCTATTTATTATAGATGACTGTATCAACAGAAATCTACATAGTTAAAAAGAGAAACACTACACTTTTGTCGAAACTAGCTTTCAGACGGAAGACCAACTCCGGATAAGTGTGTGGATTTTATTCAGAATTATCACTCAGTTTTAAAAGACTTTAGAGAACAGTTAAAGACTGTAGTGTAATTTTCACACAAAGAAGACTGAGATCATTTGAAGAATGTTTGCGCTGAAAATGATGTTATTGAAAAACGATCACGAAAAACATAGGATTAAAACAAAAACAAATATCCTAAAAGTTTAGTAAATTAGTATTAAACACGATAACCCTGCACAGTATGTTTGTTTGGTAAGATAATCGTTATTTTTGGTTATTGACGTCTTACATGTCAGAGACAGGGAAAGGCGGCTTTAGGCCACTTTCGCCCAAAAACTCGTGAGGAGCAAGTGAGTTAGAATTGGTAAAATGCTAGTCTCTGATCAAGCATAGCTATCATCCCATTCATTTTAAAATCTTTTCTCATGTTTTGCCATGATGCGTTCGAAATTTTTGTTTATTATTTCCAGATATTCTTTTTCCCCCATTGGGGGTTTTAAGTTGTAGTGATCTTGATGGTTTAGCATGCATTGATTAATCTCGAAAAGTTCCCCAATAGCATACCACCATCAAATGGATTCCCGTATCATTTCCAAGGTCTCTTCCTTTAACCATTCTTGTATTCGTTCCTGCGCAATGCCTCTGTCTTCCTTTTTAAACCCAAATATATTTACGTAAATTAATTAAAGCGGAACTGTGTCTGGTGGTATTATCTGCCAGTTCTTCCTTCAACAAAAGATCTTTGAGGAGCTGGTGTTTTGGGTTTGTGTCAGTTTCTCTTCTCGTAAAATAATAACGGGCGGATTCAGTTTTACAAAGACTTTTAATTTCCTATGGATCAACACTCCAACGGATCGTTGCCCTGATGGCGAGTGTCCCCTTCTGCTTCCCCCGTAACTAAAGGTACCTTACATTCAAAACCAAACGGTAAAGTTTGCTGGCAGAAGACTCACCTTCAGCAACATTTATTGTTTTGTTTTTTTGATTGCTTGACTGGTTTTAGCCCTTAAATTCTTCATTATTCATTGCGCGATAACTAAGGGCAGTCTTTCTAACCCAGTTCTGTGTTGCGAAGAATTGTCAATCAGCTCTCAGTGAACTGGTAGGGAAAAAGTCTTTCAGCTAACTGTTTGATAATTTTCAACTACAGCCTGTGATCTGTGACTCCTGGAATGCCTCTTTTAATATGGTAACTCTATTTTTAACAATTATTGATTCACTTGCCTTTAAATTCTTTTCACTCTCTATCATCGACTTGAATCATGCGAGGATAAGTTAGCGGGGCCTCGTTGGTATAGCAGTTGTTAGCGACAGCACACAGAAGCACGCTTTTGTGTTAATGGTTCCGCATCTTTGTATCTTGAAGCTATGTCAATGACTGTAAGTGCGTACTTAAATCTTTTTCGACTAATCGTATCAAGGGTAAATATAGGAAGGTCCATTGATGGGTGCGTTTGGAGTTTATTGACAAAGTGTGGTCATCTGTATTCGTTTGGGGTGGCAGGTAAATAAATTGGCCAATCGCTTGTTTAGATATCCATTCTTTTGCTGTTTGTTCACTACTCCTGCCGCTTGGCTTAAGCTTTTTTTTTGCCGGATCCCTTCCAAATCCTTTGGGCGAATAATAGATTTTGTCCATTTTTTAGTCAGCCAATATTTATGCGCAAACAAAATACACAATGGTCATACCAAAGTTACCAAACACGATTCTTGCATATTTTGTTTTTCTGAGGGTTGATGAAAAAGTCACTGAATTTTTGGTGGGGCAAGTCCGATTGGTTTGCCTGTCAAGATAATATTCTTTTGTACTTGCCTGGTCCTACGTCTTTAAATGTGTAAGCTGCATGTCCCTGTTTTTTTTCAGTTTGTCGATTTAATAAAAACTACATGCTCAATTCTCTGCTTTTCATAGTGATCGTGTCTGCGGCTAGTTGCGCCCCAGACTTTGTTATGTCTTTTTCTCTCGCCGTCATCATACCCGCAGTTTACTATATGCGTAATTACTTCCGCTAAAAGCAAGCGCATTCACTACTGCGCGCGCCTATCAGCACACTAAAAAGTGAAGCCATTTTTTAGTAAATGTATTTTTTTAATTTTACATATTATACTGTCAGGAATTATTCCTTGCTTGACTAGAAAAATCTCTCGTGCAAAACGAAGCTGCAATGTAGCAATTAAGCTTTGCGAATCCCCTCAAAGTCTAGTTTGCCAAGATCCGCCGGTTTTTATTCTTAACCAGCTGTTACCTAAGCATTGTGTATCCTAACACTTAGGCCTCCATAACAGCAGAAGGTATACAAGTTCGCGACAGTTTTTATTTTTTCGGTGCTGACGTTTTATTTTAAAAAATAAAATAATTATATTTAGTAATAAAACATGAACACGACGATCTGCTAAAACATTCCTTGCGAACTTGTGATTACTAATTAACAAGTTGATGACCAAGCTATTATGCCCAAAAAGAAAGACTGTATTCTTTGGCAGCATGTGGAAAAACAAAACAGTTCCTCGGAAATGATTCAGCATTGAACAAATTCAACAGATGTCGCCGCAAGACATTATAAAGTATCATAACAGATATGAAGCGCAACTGGGATCAAGAATGGTAAAAGTGTCGGGCAACGGTTCTTGTTTGTACACTAAACTAGTCAGTAGATTTGCTCCCATTGATTCTGAACAAGATTTATGTATGATTTAACGCAAGATCCAGTTTTAAACTAAGTCATTAGAGTCTCTAGGATGTGATCTTATTACAGATGTTGGAACATTGTTATCACCGTTAATCATGGGATTAATTATTTTAATCATATAGATTTTATTTCCCTTCAAAAGAACGAGCCAGAAAATCAGCAGAATCAGAAAAACACTGAATCAGGTGAAAGTGGTCACTAAAAACACTCATCCTGGACGCATTGCGGCAGGAAAAAAATTAGCTGAGTGGAACAAACAAACAAAATTACAGTTACAATACAAAATATAACTCATCATGAAAACATAACGCCGCCAACGCCAACAGTTGATTCAATGCAGCTATAAAAACTCCATATGATTCAAGACCTACAGCGCCAAAGTCTTCATGGAATATTGAACTTAAAACTGTTGCCATTTTTAGCGCCCTTGCTGCTGTTGGGGCGGTTATTACGGTTATAAAATACATAAACAACGCTGGCAAAAACCAAAGTCCAAACAATCCAACCATTAAATGCAAAAGACGAACACAACAGCACGCCAGGAACGCCAATAACAAAACATCATTTTGATCCATTTATAATGCAATAATATTTTAAAAATTTTTTGATAAAAATAGATCATGGCGGATTATTATTTGTTGAAGTCAATAAATAAAGACATGGAGTCTATAAAGACATTTCCATAGACCAGAATTGTATCAATGCGGTTGCTTAGATGTAAAACTTTATTAAAATCTATGTACCGTTTCGCCGCAAAATTTGGTTTGAAGAGGGAGGGGGTTGTGGGGCCGTTTAAGTAAAAACTTTTCCTTTTAATTTTAAAAAAAGGGAATTTAAATTAATTTAACTGGCAAAAAACTTGGGCCCTTTTAAAAAAAACGGCCGGTTTTAAACCCTTAAAACCATCGTCTTCTTCACAAGGGTGAGGTATTAAGATCATAAAAACAAGCAACAAAACCCAATGTTAAACTTAAATAGAAACAATCTTACAGAACTAAATTTGGGATTAATTTTAAACCCCCTTTTAGGCCCCCATAGGGTTTTATTATACTGAACAAGTTTTTGACGGAGAGTATGTTTAAAAAATAAAAAACTGGATGAGAAAAAATCTGTTATAAAAAAATGGAGAAATTTTAAATTTTTATTTAAAACCCCCTCATTGTTAAATGTTTGTGGGCAGACTGGTTGTGGAAAAACAATTTTTGTCCAGATTTTTTACAAACATTTTATCGCTATAATTTTGATCATTTTGTGTTTTCTGCCCAAAACAATTTTTAAAGGAACAAAGCTTTACATGATAGAAGGTTTACATGGACAATGATAAAATATATTTAGTTGTTTCCCGCAATAAACTGAGTGATGTCTAAAACCCGGCCTTTTTTATATTGTTTGGGGGAAACCCGGGACGTATTTATTATAGATGGGGGGTTCAGCAAAAAAAAGAAAAGGGAAAAAAAAAGGAAACATTTTGGGTAAAAATACCTTTCAGGGGAAGACAGGGCCGGATAAGTGTGGGGGATTTTTATGTCAAAATATAACTCAGTTTTAAAAGCCCTTTAGAAAAACAGTTAAAGACTGTAGTGTTATTTACATGAAAGCAAGGCCCTCATTTGAAAAATGTTTGCCAAAAAATGATGTTATTAAAACGATAAAGGGAAAAAACATGGGTTTAAAAACAAAAACAAAAAATCTGAAAAGTTTAGAAATTAGAAATTAAAAAAGGATAACCTGCACATTTGGTTTTTTTGGGAATAATTTTTATTTTTTGGTTTTTGACGTTTAAAACTTGTCAGAAAACCCGGGAAAAAGGGGGCTTTTGGCCCACTTTCCCCCAAAAAACTCGGTGGAGGAGCAAGTGGGGTTAAGAATTGGTAAAAATGCTGTTCTTGATCAAGTGGGTTTCACCCAAATTTCCTTTTAAATCTTTTCTCATGTTTGCTTGAGGGCTTTTTCGAATTTTTTTTATTTTTTCAAGATATTTTTTTTCCCCAAATTTTTGGGGGTTTAATTTGTAGGGGGATCTGGATGGTTTAGCATGCATTGTTTAAATCTTCGAAAATTTTTTCCCCCTAATAGCATACAGGGCATCAAATTTTCCCCGTATCATTTCCAAGGTTTTTCCCTTTTTTACCTTTTCTTGTTTCGTTTTTGCGTTCCCCTTCTGAGCTTCCTTTTTAAACTCAAAAATATTTACGAAAATTTAAATTTAAAAGCGGAACTGTGTCGGGTGGGATTATCTGCGTTTTTTCCTTTCAAAAAAAGATCTTTGGGGGGCGGGTTTGTTTTGTTGTGTCATTTTCCCTCGTAAATAAAAAAACGGGGGGTTTCATTTTTACAATTCTTTTTTTTTCAAAATGGTTTTCAACACTCCAAACTGGATGGGTTTTTCCCCTTTGATGCAAAGTCCCCCCTTCTGTTTCCCCCGGAAAATTTAAAGGAAACCTTATTTTTAAAACCCAAACGGAAAATAGTTTGCTGGATAAAAAGACTCCCCTTTCAGAACATTTATTGTTTTTTTTTGATTGTTTGGACGGGTTTTTTCCCCCCTTTTAAAAATTCTTCATTATTCATTGCGCGAAAAATTTGGGGCGTTT
Organism: Conus ventricosus; assembly: GCA_018398815.1. NCBI lineage: Eukaryota > Metazoa > Mollusca > Gastropoda > Neogastropoda > Conidae > Conus > Conus ventricosus. The sequence goes on from CM031613.1 coordinate 70,852,053, forward strand.
TCAACCCATTCTGGGGTTGCGGGGAATTGTCAATCAGCTCCTGGTACGGGTGGGAAAAAAAGTCTTTCAGCAACGTTTTTTTAAAAGGGTTTTCAACTAAACCCTTTGTGATCTGTGAACCCCCGGAATGCCTTTTTAAAAGGGAAAACTCTATTTTTTAAAACCAATAATTAAATTCACTTCCCTTTTAAAAAATTTTTTTCCCCATCATCGACTTAAAATCTTTGCAAAGGAAAAAGGGTTAGGGGGCCCCTCGTTGGTATACCCGTTGAAAGCGACAAGCAACGCAAAAACACCCCTTTTGTTTTAAAAAGGGTTTCCCCGCTTCTTTGTATTTTGGAGCTATGAAATTGACTGTAAGTGCGTACTTAAATTTTTTGTCTAATCTATCAGAGGGTAAATATAAAAGGGGCCCATTTGAGGGGTTTGTCTTTTTGGAGTTGTATTGACAAAGTGTGGTCTCTGTATTTTTTTGGGTGCGGTAAAAAAAATTTCCCAAAAATCGCTTTTTTAGATAACCATTCTTTTGCTTTTTGGGGTTCACTGACCCCCTGCCCCCTTGGGCTTATTTTTTTATTTTTTTGTTTTCCCTTTTCCAAATACCCTTTTGGGGCGAATAATAGTTTTTGTCCTTTTTTATTCACCCAATATTTGCCCCAAAATACCCCAATGGTCATACCAAAGATAAAAAACACGATTTCTTGTTTTTTGGGGTTTTTTCAAAGGGTTAAATAAAATCACTGAATTTTGGTGGGGGCAATGCCCCTGGGATTGGTTTGCCTTTTTACAAGAAAATATTTTTTTTTATTGCCTGGTCAACGTTTTTAAAAGGGTGTAAGTCCCTGCCCCTTTTTTTTTCATTTTGGGTCTTTAAATTTAAAATCAAACTGCCCCCAATTCTCTGTTTTTTCTAGTGATCTTGTGCTGGGGCCCTTTTGCTCCCCCGCTTTGTTATTTTTTTTTCCTTCTCGCCCGTCTTCCCGCATTTTTAAAAAAAGCGTAATTACCCCGCTAAAACCCAGCGCTTCACTATGCCGCCCCCTATCATCATTAAAAGTAAAAGCCTTTTTTATAAATGTTTTTTTTTTAATTTTTACATATTGATACTGTCAGGAATTATTCCTTGCTTAAACTAAAAAACCCTTTCGGGGCCCAAAGGGAAGCTCCCAATGATAGCAATTGTTTTGCTGAATCCTCAAAGTCTAGTTTCCCAAGGGATCTCCCGGGTTTTTATTTTAACAAGCTTTTACCAAGCATTTGTATCCTACACTTGGGCCTCCAAAAACACGGGAATGGTTATAAAAGGGTTTTGGGGCGACAGTTTTTTCGGTGCCTTTTTTAAAAAAAATAAAATAATTATATTTAAAATTTAAAAATGAACGGGGACAAATCTGCTAAACTTTCCCTTGCGAATTTGGGGGTTTAAAAAAATGAACAAGTTGATGCCCCAAGCTTTTTATCCCCAAAAAAAGGAAAAGACTGTATTCTTTGGCCCTTTGTGGAAAAACAAAACATTTCCTCGGAAATGAATTCGGCATTGAACAAATTCAAAGAGTTCCGAAGACATTTAAAGTATCATAAAAAATTGAAGCGCAAATGGGGGTCAAGGGGGTGGTAAAAGTGTCGGGGGAAAAGGTTCTAGTTTGTACACTTAAAATAGTCATAGATTTGCTCCCCTTGATTCTGGAAAAAAAGATTTTTTTTGAAAGATTAACGCAAGACCCAAATTTTAACAAAACATTAGAGTCTCTAGGGTGTGATCTAAAAATTTCAGATTTGGAACATTGTTATCACCCTTAAACAGGATTAATTACTTTTTAAACATATTTGATTTTAAATTTTCCCCTTTAAAAAGAACGAGCCAGAAAACAGCAGAATCAGAAAAAACTGAATAGGTTAAATGGTCACTAAAAAAACCTCAAACCTGGGGGCAAATTTCGGCGGAAAAAAAAATTTGCTGAGTGGGAAAAAACAAACAAAATTACATTCCCAAACACAAAAATATAAAATCAAATGAAAACATAAAAACCCCCCAACGCCCCAAATTGGGTTCAATTTCCAGCTATTTTAAAAAATCCATTTTGAATTTAAGACCCCACAGCGCCCCAAAATCTTCATGGGGAAAATTTTAACTTAAAAAATTTTTGCCCCAATTTTTTGGCCCTTGTGTTTTTGGGGGCCCGGGTTTTTTAAAGGGTTTTAAAAAAAAAAAAACCCAAAGCTGGAAAAAAAAAAAAGTCCAAACAATCCAACCCTTAAATGCAAAAGACGAACACAAAGCAGCCAGGAACGCCAAAAACAAAAACATCAAATTTTTATCCATTATAAAAGCAATAATATTTTTAAAAAAAATTTTTTATAAAAAAAGACATGGCGGTTATTAAATTTTTTGAATCAATAAAAAAAGACATGGAGGGCCCCAAAAAAGACATTTCCCTGACCAGAATTGTAATCAATTTCGGTTGCTTAGGAGTAAAAAACTTCATTAAAATTTTATGCTGAACCCATTTCGCGGGGAGGGGGGACGTGAGCAAGACATCCCTCAACGATGACGCGTTTTTTTTTAGGCGTGGGGTGTACTATAAATTTGGGATCTACTATTTAAGATAAAAAAAATAGGGTTGTATTGTGTTTTTTTTTGATAATTATAAGGGGTTTAAATTAAATAAGAACTTGGTTGCCCTTTAAAAGGGTGACTTAATCAAAACTTTTTAAGAACTTGATCAAGAACTTATTAAGAATTTTAAATTTAAAAACTTTGGGGTTTAAGAACCCATTAGGGGAACTTAATTAAGAAAATTGGGGTGACTTAAAATTTAAAAAATTTAAAATTTAAAGGAAATTTGGGTAACTTAATTTAAAAAGGGCTTGGGGAAAATTGATTAAAAACCCTTTAAAAAAGTTAACGGGTGCATGCATGGGGGGGGGGGAAAAGGGGAGGGGGGGAGTGGGAGGTTTGGGGGCCCCACCCTTTTATTTATTTTAAAAAACAGTGTCCAGAAAATTTAAAATAGTTTTTTTCCGTAAAAAAACAAAAAAATGGCAGCAGCGACAACAAAAACAATAACAGATATATACAAGCACAATCCACGCACGCACACACAAGATAGGGAGGTGCTTGCATGGGAAAAAGTAAAAAGGGGAAAAAACCCCCGGTTTGTTGGTTTGGCCCAACCCGGGGCCCAAAAGGGCCCTCCCTGCACGTTTGACCCAGTTAGGGGGTTGGGAGTTTCACTACTCTTAAAATAGACCAAACGGCATCCATGCACGTTTTTACACAGTTAAAGGGCTTTTGGGAGTTTTCACTACTCTTAAAATGTGTCCCAAAAAGGCAAACCTTTTCACGTTTGGGCAAGTTAGAGGGCTTTTTCGACCCTTTTTATCTATTTTAAACGGGCATGGATGCACGTCTGTCCTAGTTACGAGCGTTTCACTACATCCCGTTAGACTCATGCTGCTAAAAAAGGTCAGTTATAGAACCGCCCCCATTTAAACCCCTTTTTTTTTAAGGGCCCACGTCATGCGTTTGGGGGCTTCAATGGAGGGTTGCAGGGGAGTTGTTTTTGGCGGGTTTTGCATAACCCCTATTTTTAACCCCCGTCATGTTTTTTGTGGGGGTTCCTGAGAGCCCCTTTCAGGCAGTTTTTCGGAGGGCCCGTTTTCGAACAGGCAAAACCCCCTAAATTAGGGCCCGTAACAACACCGGGCCCTTTTGGGCCCGCCCGAAAATCCTTTTTCCCGCCTCGTCTGCTTTGCCGTTTTTGTAAGAACACCCCCAAGGGGGGGAAGTTTTTTTGGAAAATTTGGTAGTACCCTGTCACTGAACATTTGGAACTTTTGAATAATCATTTTTCAAAAGTTAAAAACTTTTCAAAGTTTCCCCTAATTAAATTAAATTTAAAAAAATTTTTGAAGGGAAAAAAAAAACGAAATGCTTCCCTTTTTGGGTTTGAAAAAAATGCTAAATTTTAGACCTTGGGAAACAATCAGCAAAGTTTTAAAAAACCACAACGCCCCTTTTCCCAACTCCCGAATCCCCCACAGGGGCACGTCTTCACACCACCCCCAGCACCAGGAGGAAATGGGCAAAATCACTAGGCTAGGGTTTCTAACAACACAAGTGTTGGGGGGGAAAAAGTCTTTACTGTTACAATCAGCTGATTTTTTCTAGGGCTTGTGATTGGGGGGAAAGGGAAGAAAAAATGTTTTGGGTATTTTTTTTTAAAAGGGGGGAATACTGAGCAAGATCCCCTTTTAGGCCCCCTTATAGAAATCTCGCATTCAGAACTGCACTATGGGGTTTTTTAACTCCGCTTTTCATTTTGCTAAAATGGCTTTCCCAAAACCAAAAGGTTTCATGAGTGGAGGGCTGCTTTGCTTGGGTCTAAAGGGTTCTATTGAAATCTCTGGGGAGTGCCCCGCTTTCCCGCGCCTTTAAAAAACAAAACCCGCATAAACCACTTCTCTCACCTGCAGTGGATTTTTGGATTTTATGTCAAAAAATTAATTCGGTTTTTTTTAAAAAACTTTAAAAAAGGGAGTTAAAAAACTTTTGTTTTAATTTTTCCCCTGAAAGACCCGAGAAGCATTTGATGAATGTTTGCGTTTAAAAAATGATTTATTGGGAAAAAGATCAAGAAAAACATAGGATTAAACAAAAACTAAAAAACTGAAAAGTTTTTTAAATTAGTATTAAAAAGGTTTAAAACCCCAACAGTAAGTTTGGTTTTTAGGGGGCGTTATTTTTTTTGGTTTTTAAAAATCTGCTTATTTGAGAACGGTATTAGGGGCCCCTTTTTGGTTTTTTTTTTTTACCCGGACGGGGACCCGGGCCCTTGGGCCCGGGTTTAGAGCGGGGGAGACCCGAAGCGGCCCTAATACCGTTTTCAAAAGTCTCTCTTAAATAATACACCGGGAAAGGGGCTGTTTTCCAAAAATTTTTTCAACTTCATATACGTCTTCGCTCCATTTAGGATCTGTGGCTCTAATTCTTACATCACCCTCTGCCTCTCCAGGAGCATACAAGTATCTTACTTTTAGTCCAAACGGTAGGAGTTTTTGATTACCTTGCCCATCTTCAGTAATGCTAATTTTTTTTAATTTGATTGCGTTTACTGGTTCAAGACCTGTTGCTTTAAATTCTTCATTGTTCATGGCACGTAAGACTGATGGCAATCTTCTAACCCATTCTGTGTTGCGCGTTCTATCCATAATTTCTCTGTGATATTGATAGGCAAACAGGCGTTCAGCTAGATTCTTATTAAAGTTTTCTACTGGGGCTTGTGATCGATGGTTGCCTGGGATCCCTCTCTTAACTGTAACATGATGTTTTAAAAACAGCTGGTTGGCAGAGCCTTTAAACTCTTTTCCATCATCAACTTGAACCATCCTAGGATACTTTAATGGACCTCGCATGTATATTTGTTGTAAAGTCACAGCCACAGCAGTTGAGCTTTTATCCGTTAAAGGTTCGGCGTCTTTGTATCTTGAAGCCATGTCAACAACTGTCAGAGCATACTTAAACTTTTTTCTTCTAACTTTATCATGTGGAAGATACAGCAAGTCCATCTGGTGGGTGTCATTAGGAACTGAGTTAACAAATCTAGGCCTTATTATTCTTTTTGGGGCAGGTAGATATATTTGCCAAATTGCCTGTTTTGAAAGCCAGTCTTTCGCATCTGATTCAGACACTCTAGCAGCTTTACTCAGTTTTTCAATAGCAGTCTTTCCTTTCCAATACCCTTTAGGAGAATAATATATTTTGTGCTTGTCCATAAGAAGGACTGTTTTTTAATTGGATTTTAAATTGTTGTGCAAGAATATAGATTGCTCCCATAGCGCCCACAATGAAACCAATTTCTGCTATTTTCTGTTCTTCTGATGGCTCATAAAAGTCAGACAGTTCTGGCGGTGGCGATGTTAGAAACTTCTTTCCTGTCACTAAGTAATACTCATTCATTGCCTCATCAACGTCTGTAAATGTGTGCTCTGCATGACCCTGTTCCCTTAACTTTTTATTAATAAAGTCTAAGTGAGCAATTCGCCTTTTCTCATAAGCGTCTCTTGCTTTGGCTAAATCTTCCATTGCTTTGTTATGACGTTCTCTCTCTTCATCGGACCACAATTTACTAAACATATATATATATATAATTGCTGCCAGAGAAGGCCAAGGAATTAACAATAGTCCTCCTACCATCATAACTACTCCTGCCATCTTCTTATAAATTAATATTTTCTAGATTAATCTTTCTATGAACTAATATTTTCTGGGATAATTCCCTGCGTAATAAGAAAGTCTTTTGGCGCAATTCCTGTTCTCTTAACTTTTTATTAATGGCGTCTAAGTGGGCAATTTGTCTTTTCTCGTAAGCGTCTCTCGCCTTAGCTAAATCTTCCATTGCCTTGTTATGACGTTCTCTTTCTTCGTCGGACCGCAATTTACTAAACATATAATTGCTTCCAGAGAAGGCCAAAGCATTAACAATAGCTCCTCCTACCATCAGATCCAATCCAGACATCTTTTTATAAATTAATATTTTCTAGATTAATCTTTCTATGAACTAATATTTTCTGGGATAATATTCTGTGCAACAAGAAAGTCTTTGACGCAATCCCTGCAGTAATTAAAACTATAACCTTAACAACGTCCTCAATGTCTAACCTCCTAGATCCGCCGGCTTCATCTTAAACATGTTTTTTGCTAACACGCTATAGCCTATACTAAGGCCGCTAATCACAGCAGAGTGGTAAATCGTATTGATAATCTTTTTTCACTCATCTTTTTATTAACTAAAAAATAATTAAAATAATCATAATACGAAAGACTGTCTATGTGCTTTTTAATCAAATAATCTTTGTTGTTAAAGCTAAAAATAAAGTTGCAACTAGTTTTGGCGAATCTTCTATCTTTCCCATGTTGGGCGGTTTTATTCCTAACAAACATTTTGCAAGGGTAGAATAGACTATAACACCAGCGATAGGCACTGCATAATTAACCAACGTTAAACTCATGGTTTTAAAAGTATTATATTATTTTTTATTGTTTTTAAAAATGGATTGTGACGAACTATTAAAGTGTGAGGAGCAAGCAGGCTACTCAACAGACAACTGCCATAAAGAAAGATTATACTCTCTGGCTGCGTGTGGAAAAACTAAACAGTATTTAGGTGTTGAACTAAGTATTGAGCAGATCCAGCAACTGTCTACTTCAGACATTGAGAAGTACTACGCTAGGTACGAAGCGCAGTTAGGGTCAAAAATGGTTAGATCAGTGGGTCAGACAATGATTAGTTTATATGCTAAGTTAGTAAGTAAGATGGCACCAGTTGATCAGAAGAAGATTTAAAATATGACTTATCACAAGATCCGGTTTTAAACAAGTCCCTAGAAACTCTTGCATGTGACATGTACTACAGATTTGGGACGATGTTATGTCCATTCATCATGGGATTAATTACTTTTAATCATATTAATTTTGATCATATTAAATTTAATCGCAATAAAAAAAATGAGCGATCAGGAGAAGAAGACGCTGCAGGACAATCCGCAGGACAGACCGAAGGATCAAGTGAATGTACCACAAGTGAATGTACCGCAAGTGAGTAGTGTTACTAAAACTAAAAATCCTGGACGTATTGAGGCTGGGCGTAAACTAGCTGAATGGAACAGACTGCAAAAAGCAAACCAATCAGCAAAACAAAAATTGTTAGATAGTAATACAACATCGCCACCAGCACCAACAGCTCAATTAACAACAACACAATCACAAACAAACAATAAGATGTATTATTATGTATTGGCTGCTGTTGTTGTTGGTGGGGGAGTTTTGGCATACAAATGTCTAACGCCATACTTAGCAGCAAAGTCGCAAACCCCCACAGCCCCAGCAAAAGAAGAAGAGCCATCTTCTGCAAAAAAAGAGCAACCTCCTGTTGTAGACCCATTTTCTATGTAATAGTTTTTAAGAACTAGATAAAGTACAAGTTAAGAACTAGATAAGTACAAGCTAAGTTAGTTATAGAAAGTACTTTTTAAGTTAAGTGCAAGTAAATTACAAGTTAAGTGTAAGTAAATTATAAGTTCTTGTCAAGTACTAGTTAGGTTCTTAAATAAGTTCTTGTTAGGTTCTTAAATAAGTACTAGTTGGGTTCTTAAATAAGTTCTTGATAGGTTCCTAAGTTAAGTACTAGTTAAGTCAGTCAAGTTAATCTTTTAAAGTTCTCCAATGCCCTACAGCATATGAAAACCCAGGATTGACGTAAGTTCTCTTGTTATTGTTAGAGACTAGTGATTTCTTGTTAACTGCAGTTGTGTTTACTTGATGAAGAGTAGAGCGCAGATTAACATTTGTGTAATGAAATACTTTGTTTTCAAAGAGAGCTTGCTTGTAGTTATCGTGAGATATATTTTTTTGACAACTTCTTTACTTATGCCCTTAGCCTTCTTCATTACAGAAGTCTGGCTAGCAACGCTATACATCTTTGACCGCAACCCAACATATTCTTTTATAACTGTCCCATTAAGTTCATCCTTCATCTTTCCAATCACTTTCTTGTTCACAGTTGAATGTAAAGGACTGTCTTTTGGATAGTCGCATGTGTCGTACCATCCATCAGCTCCTTTAGCCACTTCTGTTTCTAAATCCTTATAGAAGTCTTCTGTTGGTACGTCTAGAATAAAAGAGTCAGTGTCTGTGTAAAGGACTCTTGTTTCTGGGTACCGCGGTTTAAAGTAGTCATACAGAAATTCTAACATCAATAACTTTGACAACTCTAATACGGTAAAGCCGATAAACACCGCTTGTCCAACTTAACATCCTTTTTCTTCATCATAATGCCACTAGGCTGTCGTTAAATCTTCTAAAGTCTTGATAGTTAGGTTTAGAGGCAAACTTAATTGCTTGGTTTTCTTTTGTAACTAATTTTACATCTTTACGTTTGTGTGGATTTTCCATAGTTTTACCAAAACAACTGTTGTTCATCAGTTTAAAGAAGTCTTTTTCTGAAGCATCAGTGGCTTGGGTTCTAAGATCAGTATTCTTCTTGATGTATGGTCTCATAAAGGGCTCTTGATCAAAAGCAATGATTCTATGAACAGCAGTCAGTTTCAGACCGTGTCTTAGGTAAAACTGTAGAGTCTGTAATGACACACATATTTGGTTTTGTTGCGAAGATTGGTACAAGTTTAGGAGGTTCGATAGGACTCATCTTTAATCTTTCTGCGGCTAGGGGATAATCGTTATGAAGATCGTGTAGTTCATAAGGATATTCTAAGTCTACTTCCAAGATTAGCCCTATTGGATTATTAGCTGGAAGCTGTGACAACATACTTAACACAGTATTGACATCATGAGGTCCTTTTATCATTGTAAAGTTTCTCAGTGGGAGTGGTTGACTCATAGCCCATCCATACAGATTGTTGGCGTCTAAGTACATTAGATAGTTGGATGGTTTAGTAGGATCATAGTCGTCTAAATACTTGTTGTTGGCTTTGCAGTAAGGATGTGAGGCCATGCTAATACCTCCCCTCAACCCATCTTCAATCATCTGAAGTGTGGGCAGATCAGAAATTAAGTCAATCTGGATGTTTGTAGACTTTAAGAAGGCGTCCCAAGAAAGGCCGGGCGCAGAGATGTAATGTGATGAGTCTAAGCTGTAATGTTTCATGCATGTAGTTCTGTAATTCTGAAAGACGTCTGCTAATAAACACACGTCAGCCAATAAATACTGATCATGATAATCGCCCATTGTTTCACAGTGTAATTCTGTCCAGGCTTTCTGAGCGTATTCATATTCAGAATCAGTTATGTCTTTGCCTCTAAGACTAGAAAGAAAGCGCCTTTAGGAGGAAGCGAGTCTTCATCAAACCTGTCCCACGAGTTCATGTATTCATAAGGATAAACTCCTTTGCGCACTAAAGATGGATCAAAGTATTGTTTAGTTATTGGATAGTCTTGTAGAGATCCTGCTAACTTATCTAAACTCCCCATCAGATGTTGGGCAGAGTCATAGAAGGATAAACAGTCAAGAGTAAAAGTCATGTACTTTTCTGAAAATTGTGCAATGCAGGTAACCCTCTTATATCAGAAGTCACTGCTTGCATGATGAAATGAGAATCGTAACCTCGAAGGTTATGAAAGAAGATAGGCAGTTTCCATGTCTTAGGATCAACCTTAAGTTGAAGATTACAATTGTTGTGCGCAGCCCCTCTAAACTTTCCGCTGATGTGATCGTGGTCTCTTACTGTGTCGCCTAATAATTCTCTGTTACATATCCAACAGTGTGTAGATGAGTCATAACGTTCTTGGTCTTCAGGAGTCATAACAATGTCTGAAAGATTTAGTTGGTTGGAGTAGTGATTACAAACTAGTTTCATCTGCTCTAAAAATTTACTAGCTGCGTTGTGGCCTCTGTAAATCTCGGGTGTCGTGTGTTGACCATCTGACCTAACAACAATAAACGCATAAGAACAGATCTGATGGTGGGTTAATAAGGTTGTTTTTGTTCTTGCTGTTGTGGGCCATAGTACTGTGGCAAGATTGATTCAAAGTCAGCATAAACCACGTACGGCTCATCTGCATTTTGTGTAAATTTTTAAAACTAACTTTAGACCCTGGTTTAGGCGTGAGTAGTTTAGTTTCACAGTCTACAAAACTTTTACAATGAGTTCTATGACTGGCAGCTGCTTCTATAGTGGGGATTCTGACCAAACATCTTCTACAAAGCCCTTGTTTAGCATGATCCTTTGATGTAAAAACCATAAGTCTGCTTATTGTTCTGATTAATACATAATGACTCTTTGTACTATCTTCAAACAGTATCAAATCTACATGTTTGCAAGTGGTTCGCCTAAAGTAGGAGCGTTGGGAGAAACCCTTAGAGGCACTAGATTATCTACTACAGACCATGTATATACGTTTACAGTGATTGGTTTGTTTTGTTCTTCAAACTGAGATATACTGTTTATACTTACTGGAAAGGTTATGTTATCAAAGTTTAGCTCTTGTTTATATGCTTCATAATTGGAAACTCTGTTTGCATATTTTTAACACGATGTAAATGCGCTAAAACACCCCCATAAACACATGTTGTCAGAATTATGTATGTTTAAGACTGCCCGTTTTAACTCTAACTCTTTTGGAGAGAAATGTAAGAATTGCCAACTATAGGATAGAACTTTGTTTGTCTCAATTTAATTTCAAGGACCGTTCCTTCAGACCAGCCAAACCCTAACTTTGCTTCTCACTTGCATGGTTAAACTGGGTAAGCATGTAGTCGGCCCAGTTAGAGTTAAAGTCGTGATAGCTGATTACTTCTTTCTGCTTGTTGAAACCCAGACTGGCATGTTATATCATCAGGCGTTATATAAACAATCAGAACGGCCACAGCACTTTTACTGGCGCTCCATCTGAAGAGACCTGGGTTTTAGAGATAGCATGTGCCACGCTTTCATGAACATTTTGGGTTAATGATGTCCATGCCCACCTCATAAACATATTGCTTATTTGTTTGTCACTACTGAATATTTTTTCCATCGTATATAGTTTCTGTCCCCGGATTTACTTGTGGCCGTCATTTTAAAGCCAAAATATTTACGTAAATCAAAAAAATAAATGTAAAAAAAAGTAAGTAAAACGCGCTTTTTATCTCCACCTAAGTGCTGCAACACGTCAAGACACGTTAACCTCACAATAACACCTGCTAATATTTTAGCTTTTTCTGATCACTACAGTCAATGTTATCACATTGATTGCTTCGTTAAATAGTTCACTATGATCTTTATTTATATTGTTACATCATTCTCAACACCAATTCACTAAAAGCATGTTTAACATTTTCATTGTTTCGTCAAATAGTTCATTACAATCCTTTAAATCAGATTCACTGAGTTCGACAGCCATTTTGAATCTAAAATAAATAAAAAAAATAATTGTAAATTCAACTGTTATTTATACCTTTTCTAATTGTAAAACTGTTCAGGTTAAAGGTAACATTACTCCTTCAGATCGTCGGACACATGCAAGTCAGCATCTTCAGGGGCAATATTATCAAGTAAAATGGCAAAAAACTTTATAATTGGTTTAGGACAAGACTCTGAATTTTACTAATGTGCTTCATTACGCTTTCTCGTATAGTTTAAACTTAAAAGTTCTGTTATAAATTCATCAACACGGTCTTTAACTCTTCTTTATCAAATCTGCACTAATCGCCCACCCAAAATCATCAAATATTTCTGTAAGCGTTATAACTACGTGGGGTTCATTTTTTAAAAGCCAGATTAAAATCATAAATACAAAATTAAGTAAGTAACCGCTCCTCTTTAGTGAGCATTTTTGTTGTTGTCGTAAAAATTGATCTTCATTAAAGCAAATAGTTACTCCTTCGGGCCAGTAGAAACAGTTAGATTAGCATCTCAGAAGCTATATAATCAACTAAAATGGCAAATAACTTTATAATTGGTTTGGGGCCAAGAATCTGGCATTTTACTATAAGCCATTAACGCTTTCTCGCATGTCTATGCGATTAAAAAGTTCAGTAATTAATTCTTCAAACCTGTTCTTTAACTGATCTTTATCGCCTCCCCTCTCCCAATCCAACTCGTAAAGTATATTAATAAGCTCTGTAGCTAGTTCGGTCTTCATTTTTAACCCAAATAAAATCATAAATTAAAAAATTAATTAATTCTGTAAACCCTTAATTCTTATGTTCTCGGAGAGAAGGTAAAATATCTTCGTTCACGATCACCAAATCTTATCTAGCACGTAAGCCCCCGTTTCAATGTGCAAAATACGTCAATATTTAGAGGTTTTGAGGTGTTAATTTTGTTTAAAAACAGGTGTTAAAATTGGTCAAAACTAATATGAGATGGACGTGATTTGTATGTGAAAAGGGGGGTTTTCGTGCAGAATAACATGGGTGGTCTTGAACGAAGATATTTACCTTCTCTGGTGCATACAGATGTAAATTTAACATCGTCCGTGTGTATAGCCACAAAACCGGAAAGTCGTGGTCCGTGAAAGAACAAAAAGCATTGACGAACGGAAACCGGGCAATTTGAAGCCTGGCGTAGACCCGACGACATCGAAGAGGCTGCACACAGTGCCTTAAACGGCTTGCTCCCTGCTGTGTGTGTTGTCGCTGAATTGTTCCATTGAGTGAATGAGCCACACGTTCCAACGAACCAACACCACTTGACTACACATACAAAACTGAATGCCAATTAACTGACAAAGATCATGTAGATATAGAATACCATGACTCGCAGGATAAAAATGTAACGTTCTTTTGGGATGAAAACTCGGATATGAAATTCCTAAGGGTATTAAAATCTTCAGAAATGAAAAAGCGCATTGAGTCAATTAATGACATTATGATAACAGATGACAAGAAGCATTTTAATTCACGACAGTGGTGAATAATGTCGTTCAAGAGTTCACACAAATGCTGCATGACACTGGTAAACAAAGTATTGCCTATAGAACAAAAAGGAAATGGAAGAAAGAAAAGAAAGAATAAAAAGTGGGTTTGATAAGGAATGTCAGTCACAACGTCGAGAAACTAAATCTTTGTTAAACGCACTAAACAGACAGCCATTTAACAAAATACTTCACCAAAAATATTTCGTTGCAAGGAAAACATTATAACAAAATTATTAGAAAGAAAAAGAGACTGTACAAAGCCAATTTAATAACTTTATTGAATAGAAACTTGTCTGAAAATCCAAATGCAGTTTGGAAAACCTTAAAGGAATTACAAACCATGGAGACTCAAGAACACGCACAACACCTACCAATCAAAGATGGATGACACATATTGAAAAACTAATAGGAAAAGAAGTTGAAATGGAAAATAAAGAAGTAATAATAGAGGAGAACCAAGAGAATAAAGGTATGAAAGCAGCTCTGAGTGACGTTCATGTAGATTATGAGATATCAGATATAGAAATCCTTAAAGTAATCGAGAATTTAAAAAAGAACAAATCTCCTGGAATGGATGGGATAAGGAATGAATTTTTAAAAACTGGGATTTCAGAATTGCTACCCACATTGAAAAACATATTTAATTAATTTTAAAAACTGGTCAATATCCAGATTTATGGAAAAGGGGCCTTTCGGTTCCTATTTACAAAGGATGAGACAAAACGAACCCTAGCAACTACAGGGGAATAACTCTTAATTGTGCATTAAGCAACGTATTATGCCAAATACTAAATACTCGAATAAACAATCATTTGGAATCAAATAATCTTTTATCTAATGTACAAGCAGGTTTCAGAAAAAAAACACAGAACTGCAGATCATATTTTTGTCTTAAAAAGTATAGTAGACCATACATTAAAATCGCGTAACGGCAGATTGTATACATGCTTTGTAGATTTTCAGATAGCATTTGATAACATTTCCCACGAAGGGTCATTAATAAAATTACAAAGATTTGGCATTCGGGGTAGATGGTTTGATTTAGTCAAAAACATGCACACAAATGCACAAATCTTTTCAGTTGGTAAAACCGGAGCCTGCTATTCAGTATATGTACGAAGAGGAATTTTGCAAGGAAACTCCTTGGGTCCAACATTATTTAATATGTTTATAAACGATCTAACAAACAAGATTCCAACTGAGGATTCACCATCACTGAATCATTCAAGCAATGCAAGAGTATCTGCTTTATTGTATGCAGACGACCTTGTACTCCTTGCAACATCAAAACTAGGTTTACAATCAAAATGAGACCAATTACATTTATATTGTAAAGAGTGGGGGTTACTAATTAACATCGAAAAGACGAAAATACTAATATTTTCCAAAACAGAACCCAAAAGTCGTTTATTTTTTAAATGTAGTACAAATTTCATTGAAACAGCAAAACAATACAAATATCTTGGAATAATATTTCATAAATCAGGAAAACTTGACATCGCAGCAGAACATCTAAGTAACCAAGGTAATAAAGCAACATATTCCTTAAAAAGAGCGTTTAAAAATCAAAATATTAATTTTAAACTTGTTCTAAAGTTGTTTGATAGTCTTTATTTCACCAATATTAATGTATGGCGCGGATGTATGGCTACCTTTTTGCTAAAAATTAAACGATAATGTCAATTTAGATAATCTGTTTAATCATTGCCTTTCAAATAGTTTACCACATGAACATACTCAACACAAGTTCTTCAAGCAAATGGTAGGTGTACACAAAAAAGCTATAAACCTAGCTGTAATTGGAGAACTCGGAAGTTTTCCAATTAGCTTAACAATAATCCATCAGATAATAAAGTTTTGGCATCATATTTTAGAATCTGAAGACAACTCGCTTATTAAAATCATATACACTAACATGTTAAACAACGAAGATCAGCAAACACCTTGGTTTAGATTTGTCAAACAAATTCTCAGCCTAATGGGATTGAAGCATGCTTGGAATAACCAGCATACTTTTAATATCAACAAGTTGTGTTATGTGATCAAGAATAAACTAAAAGATGAATATGTATTATTTTGGAAAAGAAAAAATCAGAAACAGAATCAAAACTAAAATTTTATGACAATATTACTACAGATTACAGAATGGAACCATATTTAGCTAACTCTTTCATAAGCTTCAATCAAAAACAAGCACTATGTAAATTAAGGATTTCTTGTCACGATCTTAAAATAGAAAAAGGTAGATATACTAAGACACCAAGAGAAAGAAGACTGTGTTTGGAATGTAATGAAGTAGAAGACGAAATTCATTTCTTAGATAAATGTACTAAATATAACGATATAAGGCGGCAGTGTTTAGAACACATCAAAGACAAATATGATATACAAAATGGCTGCCATCGATCTTAATATCAAATGACATGCTTATCAACGAGATCTCAAAATATGTGTATGCTATTTTAAAGTGTCAATAAGGTAAATGTATGACAAGGACAACTTGATATAACATGATGATAGTTGGATACAACAACAAGCATGAATATTTCTATTTCGTCATTTGGTTTCGTTTATCTTTTCTCTATTTATTTGTGTCACATAAAACCTGTTACGGTTTTCAAAGGCATTAAACTATTGAATCTTGAATCTTGAATCTTGAATCACACACACACACACACACACACACACACACACACACACACACACACACACAACACACACACACACACACACACACAGACGCAAACACGCACGCACACGCACACACACACACACACACACACACACACACACACACACACACCACACACACACACACACACACACACACACACACCACACACGCACGCGCGCGCACACACACACACACACACACACACACACACACACACACACACACACACACACACACACACACACACACACACATATATATATATATATATATATATATATATATTATATATATAAATATATATATATATATATATATATATATATATATATATATATATATGTACACACACACACACACACACACACACCACACACACACACACACACACACACACACACACCACACATACGCTCGCACTTGAATGTATGCGCCACTGAGAGAGAGAGAGAGAGAGAGAGAGAGAGAGAGAGAGAGAGAGAGAGAGAGAGAGAGAGAGAGAGAGAGAGAGAGAGAGAGAGAGAGAGTGACAGTGAGACAAAGAGAGAGACGGAGACAAAGACAGGACCTGACACTGACACTGACACAGCAATTTTTTATTGTCATTAACAAAAAAAATAAAGCCCTGTTGGCAAGGGGTTAGAATTAATAGATTGTAGAAAAGACAAGACACACCCATACAAACATGTAGATGAGAGAGAGAGAGAGAGAGAGAGAGAGAGAGAGAGAGAGACAGACAGACAGACAGACAGACAGACAGACAGACAGAGAGAGAGACAGACAGACAGACAGACAGAGACAGAGAGAGACAGAGAGAGAGCGAGAGAGAGAGGATGGGGTCGGGGTAAAAAACCAACCAAACAAAACCGCCTCTTCTTTACAACTGATTTACAGGGATGGATCACACATGTGATGTGGACTCACGTCCGGGTATTCTTCTCACCAATCCAAACCTCCACCACCACCACCACCCGCCCCCCCCCCCCCCCCCCCCCCTCCCCCCAGTTTCATATGAATCAAGTTCACCCTTTTTGTGTTTAAGCTCGCCAAGTCATGAATTGTATGCTGTTTTTGTTTAGTGAAATTTCACAGAGTGAAAAGAACACACACACCACAACACCACACACACACACACACACCACACACACACACACACACACACACACACACACACCACACACGCACGCACGCAAGCGCGCACACACACACACACACACACACACACACATCACACACACACACACACACACACACACACACACACACCACACACACACACACACACACACACACACACACACACACACACACACACATACCCCAAAACACACACACACACACACACACACACACACACACCACACACACACACACACACACACACACACACACACACACACACACACCACACACACACACACAGGTAAGTATAAGAATCAATTCAAAACAAAAGTAAACGTAATTTATTAAAGAAAAACAAAACCGAAACGGACAGAACTTCACAGAGAAAGATAGCTTCGCACCTGTTTCAGAACCAGAGGCAAGAGGCCACCCGCTACCACAGCCACCCAGAGCGTGGGCTGGCAGCCAGCTCCAGTGCCGGGTAGTTTCCCCGTCACTGACCCACTGGACGTGGGGCCACTACCTTCAGCGCATTTCCTGTACTGTTTCTGCAGGATGAGTTGCACTGCGTGTGTGTGAGCGTTTGTGTGTATGTGTATAAAATGGTCCCTAGCACTGAAGAAAGTTACCTGGCACAACAGGCATCCCTTGAAAATGTGGGGGAAACACTTTAGAGTAAATCAATAAACACATCCCCCCCAAAAAATAGGAATAAGAAAAGAAAGGGAAAAAAAAGGAGAAAAAGAAAGAGAGAAAGAAAAGAAGAAACGAACATACACACGAAAAGAAGAAGAAGAAGAAGAAGTATAAGAAGAGCAAGAAGAAAGAAAGAAAGAAAGAAAGAAAAGAGCACGCTGTTATGTAAGATTTTAGAGGATTTTCTTTCTGCTGACCGAACGTTTCACAAAGAGGGAAGACGGAGCCAGAGTCATGTCCCAGCCCATGACCATCAAAGTGTTCCATTAACAACGAAGACAAGACCCTGTGTCTCACCGAAAAGGAAGACAGGCTCTAATCACACACACACACACACACAACACACACCACACACACCACACACACCACACACACACACACACACACACACACACACACACACACACACACACACACACCCACACACACACACACACACACAGAGGAAGAGTGAGAGAGAGAGAGAGAGAGGAGAGAGAGAGAGAGAGACAAGACAAGACAAGACAAGACAAGACAAGACAAAATTCTTTATTTACGAGGATAATAGATAAGCATGACGTGCTTTTTACATCCAGTCCTCGCCCTGAGTAGGGACTACAACATGCAGTGAAATCAATTAAATGTAAGAAAGCAAGAAGCAAGCAAAGCGGTCATGTAATCATACAGGAACATCAAATGAAAATAGAAGAAAAATGAAAACAAAGCAAAAAATAAGAATACTAATAAACAAAACAAAACAAAAAATAATAATAATAACAAGATAAAATAAAATAAGAATGAGAATAACAATAATGAAAGAGAGAGAGAGAGAGTCTTTTTCTTCATCTTGATTATAACGAGCGCGTTAACACAAAAATGATGCGACGATTTCAAAATATATTCAAGAAATGACTCCTACACTTAGTCCCCCACTAAGACATTCATTTTCCTGTTTGGTTTTCATTATTTGCTGGGCTTCGTCATCAACACAAATACAACAAAACGCAAATACAGAACAGAAAACGAAAACGGAGAAGGGAAGCCACCCTGCATGTCAAAAACACCCTTTGCGTAAGGGTTGCGCCTCATCATAACATCTCCCCACCCCACGGTTTGTTTGTTTTTTTGTTTGTTTTTTTTTAAACATTCTTGTTCTAAGCACTTCACCTCGCAGTCAACAGCTATTTCTGGCATATGGGAGATCACAATCAGAAATAATTTCCTGTTTGATTTCTAGCCTGCCTTAAAGACAACAATGTTTGTTTCACAGACAAAGCAGATTTTAATTTTTTTTTTTTTTAAACGGAACGACGTTAAATCATAAATGTTCTGAAAACTTCGCTTTTCTTCGTCTTTTATTTGTAAATATTGATATGTCAGATTGCGTGACTTGCCGATCTTCATAAACTTCCTCGTGATGTCAGGAAAAACACTATGAAATCAACTGTTGCATGAACATTCACACACGCACGCTCGAGGCACAGGCACTCGCGCGCGCCCATTCACTCACGTGTCCATGATGTAATCACACACATACACTGTGTGTGTGTGTGTGTGTGTGTGTGTGTGTGTGTGTGTGTGTGTGTGTGTGTGTGTGTGTGTGTGTGTGTGTGTGTGTTCGTTCGTTCGTTCTTTAATTTAATGTCTATCCACTTTACAGTGATCTTAGACAAAAACAAGAGACAAACGAACAGGCATACAAACAAACAAAGACAAAACAGAAAAACACATGTAAAAGGGGCCGGTGTGTGTATGTCAGTGTGTGTGTGTGTGTGGGGGGGGGGGGGGGGGATACATGTGTGTGTTGTTTTAAAAATGTCATTAAAAGTGTATGGAGTGTGGAGGTAGTGTAGTATACTAATCTTTGCATGCATAGTCTATTTAATTAATTAGATACCAATAAGTGACAATCACTTTAACCCCATTCTAATCTACCGGCATAACGGTAAACTGCTTTAGCCTGGATTCATATCTGAACATTTTTAAAGAAACAAAACATTTGTAACCACTGAAGTAATAAGAAAATAATTCAAACAAATAACTCGAGAATCAAAGTAAATGTCCAACTGGACTCTTAACAATTGCCCTAACAACTTCTACAGCCTTCGCTTCGTTCCCAAAAATGTCCCAAAAATTCGCGAGTGTGTGTGTGTGTGTGTGTGTGTGTGTGTGTGTGTGTGTGTGCGTGCGTGCGTGCGTGCGTGCGTGCGTGCGTGCGTGCGTGCGTGCGTGCGTGTGTGTGTGTGTGTGTGTGTGTGTGTGTGTGTGTGTGTGTGTGTGTGTGTGTGTGTGTGTGTGTGTGTGTGTGTACAACCTTGAGTTAATCTGACAATAAATTGGTTTCAGTCAGTCAGTGTGTGTGTGTGTGTGTGTGGTGTGTGTGTGTGTGTGTGTGTGTGTGTGTGTGTGTGTGTGTGTGTGTGTGTGTGTGTGTGTGTGTGTGTGTGTGTGTGTGTGTGTGTGTGTGTGTGTGTGCACGCGCGTGCGCCCGCGCGCGTGATATACATGTAAGTATACACCCATCACGACACTCTTCTTTCGCACAGAGTCTGACCCCTTGATGTTTAGGAGATAATTATCACTTATCTTAAAGCGTGGCAGGTTAGCTGAGTGGGTAAGGCGACAGACTAGTGTTCAAAGGTCCGGGGTTCGATTCCCACCTGAGGCAAGTTTCTCTCTTTCTGTGTGCCTGTTTCTCTCTCTCTTTCTGTGTGTGTCTGTTTCTCTCTCTCTCTCTCTCTCTGTTTCTGTGTGTCTGTTTCTCTCTCTTTCTGTGTCTGTTTCTCTCTCTCTTTCTGTGTGTCTGTTTCTCTCTTTCTGTGTGTCTGTTTCTCTCTCTTTCTGTGTGTCTGTTTCTCGCTCTCTCTGTCTGTCTGGGACATGGCGGACACCAGGGGCTCTCTCCCTCAGTGTGTGTGTGTGCGTGTCTGTCCTAGGCGGAGGCAAGATCTGTAGTGACGCACGGTTTCTGCGCACATAGGCGAGCTCAGCGGAAGTGCACCTCGCGTGAGAAGTGTTCACTGACAGGTAAACAAGCAGACGAACTCCGGCAGTACGACACTAGGCCTTGAAGAGAGCGAACATGCTAAGGTTTAGGGAGTTTGACACTCGGACTTGAAGGAAGTGGACTGGCTAGGACTAACTTATATAATTAGTGAAGGAGCTTCGTCGTGCTACAGTAAGACTAATGACAGACCAGTGCTAGGGCCTCCAGTTAACAGGAGGATAGTTTAGCCCCTAGCACTGAGACAGAATAATTAATTATCATGGTATTTATAATGCGCAAAATCTTGATAAAATCAACTCTAAGTGCAAGTAAAAAAAAATCTGCGCAGACACACTAACACACAACTGCACATGCGTTATGGCTCTAAACAAAGGAATAGAAAGGAAAATCATGTACAAAATAGATATTAAACCATAAATATTTAATACACGCACACACTGTGGGCCATATGGCTCTGAACACAACTAATTCAAAATAAGAAACATGTACAAATATTGACGGATGCACCCCCCGCCCCACACACACACACACACACACACACACCTACATGCGTGTCATAAATCTAACCAAAACTATCGAAAGAGAGGGGAAATATAAGCATTTCAGGTTCCCATGCAGTTGGATGAGTAGTCGTAGAGAGGACTATTAGGAAGGAGAAAAGAGATGAGTTTTAAGAGCAGTCTTAAGAGAAAGTAGGCAGTTAACGGACAGAGAATGGAAGTTTGTTCCAGGAGAGTGGGCCAGAAACAGAGAAGGCACGTGGGCCAAAAGGTACTGAGTTTGGTACGTGGAATCCGGAAAGTGAGAGGATCAGAGGAAGACGCGTGAGGGTGTGTAGATATTGAGTAAGCTGGTTAGACAGACAGGGGCTGCATTGTTGAGGGACTTGTAACAGATAGTGTTAGTTCATAGTGTATGCGTTTGGATAAAGGAAGCCAGTGAAGTTGTGACAGAAGAGGGGAGATGTGGTCAGTCTTTTTCTTCTTGAGTACAAGGCGTGCGGCATTGTTCTGAATGCGTTGTAGGGTGTGAATAGAGGATTCATTGACACCAGAAAGGAGTGAGTTGCAGGAGTCGATACAAGACGTAATGAAACAGAGGACAGAACAGCTAGGACGGCTTTGTCAGTGTCACTGCTGGGCCTGGACACTGACAGAAAGACAGTGACTGTGACAGACTCAACTTGGTAGTTCATGCCAGTGAAGAGCTTGGGTAAGAATCCTAGAGAATGTAAATATGTTCGTTCACGACCACCCATGTGATTCTGCCCGAAAACCCCCTTTTTCACATACAAATCACGTCCATTACATATCAGTTTTGGCCAAAATTAACACCCATTTTACAAAAAAATTAACACCTCAAAACCTCTAAAAATTGACAAAATTAGCAAATTGAAACGGGGGTTTCCGTGCAGAATAACATGGGTGATCGTGAACAAACATATTTACATTCTCTCCAGGGATATAAAAATTAAGAACGTCCGCGGGACTGAGCCCTCCCTACTTTTCTAATATTATCTTCTACTTCTAGCTCTATTAACAAATCAGTACAATTAACTGGCTTTCCATCTTGATTAGTTATTTTTACATCCAATGAATTTAAAGAACCCTCAATTAATTCTTTAAATTCACCGTCCCCGCCAAACCTGTATAACTGATAATCGCAAAACCCTTCCTTAATTGACGGAAGTGCTCGTAGAATTGTAGATGGATAGCCATTAAACAAATTAACATCTGTTCTTAACTGTTGTAAATGGACATACAAAATTGGGTTTACGAGAAAATCAGAAGGTTTATTACCTTCAAATTGATGAACATCTTCTCTTGTACTAAATCTATAAGTTCTATCACTATTGTGGAAGCCCAAGATTTTAGCCAGGCCTTTAGGGAAAGTGTACTCTCTTCTTTCTTCTTGTGGGAAATGTATAGTAATTTTGAGGTTTGCTTCGTTGATTGTTAGCAATATACCAAATTCGCTAAGTACTTTTTTAAAAAACAAAAATTGTAATAACCTTCTGGTATTTTTACATGACTTGCTTGACCGCCTTGTTCGTTACTAATATTAATCCAATTATTTTGAGTCCCTTCAGATATGTTAAACCATTTTACTTTAAAACCAATTTCTTTAAGGGCAATCCTACAACTCCCGCGCCAATTGACAATTGGGTATGTTAAGAACACACGCTCGTTTTGTTTGGTTATATAGATGTACATCTTTTTTATAACTATTTTAAAAACCTTTAAAAAAACTAATTTAAAAATGGTAGCTTTTCAATATATTGAACATGTTACTTTACAATGTAGGAGCGTTTTATAACCCCAAATCTTTAGACTTCAGCAATTTAACCATTGCAGTAGATGGATCATACGGCTTCCGGGTTAGACTTGTAAACCCGCTAACTAAATATTTAAATCCGCCACTAAAGAGCGACAGAGTGCCATCAGCATGGTCATCCCACCCTATGGCATTTTTTCAGAATCAGTTAAATTTTGCCGTTTACTGCGCAACTACTGGCTGCGGTGTTTCATATGCAAACCATTTAAACCACCCTAATCTCTTGGTAAGGTCAGTATATAACTTTCATGTTTATTACCAGTACAGACGAATACTAACTGAACTAAAAGTGCCCCTCCCTAACGACAACGCGTTTTATCCATTTAACAGCCCAATGGACAATAATGCATATGAAAGAATCTGCAACGAATTTAACATTAAACCCTCAACTGATTTTAAACAAAAGTTAGACTGCAATCATGGGTTAGGCACATTGTATTTGTGGGGTGAACGTAGAGAATATACTTATGACTACTGGCCCGGCCACACCTCTTTTCAACCAAACGCACAAGTTCGATTGGGGTCCATAGAACAAAACACCCTAATGCCTGGACAACATTTATCTTAGATAAAAGTAAAGGTCTAACAATGCCAGGCGTGCAAAGACTTAATGACTCCATACGGACATACGTTTGGTGTCTTTTAGGAGCACAAGCCCAGACCAAGTCTAGCATAGTAGATCAATCTACAGGCTTTGATGCTAGAAAACAATTTCTGGCTAATTTAGAAGATGCTATTAACTCTGCTGTTGATTTGCCTGCCAGCATACAAAGGTATCAAGACGTTCTTGCACATGCTAGGTCAAAGGTTGACTTTGTTGGGGTTGCGGATTATACATGCTGCCCTCTGACCTTAGACTACAGATTGGTATAATACAGAATTATAACAATGAAATCCTCATAGCTGGAGACGACCAAGACTTAGGGCACAATAAATACTTAAACACAAGGCCCCGCTCCATCCATTTTAAAGAAAGTACCTACCCCTGAAGAAAGCGATCCAGTTTTTAAACACCCCAGAAAGCGATCCACCACCAGTTATAAGCGCCCCACAGCCAGAAAGCAGCCCAGAAAGCACGCCGCCTGTTGATCTACCTCGCACTGACAGTCATACTAGCGAAAAGACAGCCCTTGTTGTGTTTTTAACTTTTACTGGATTAGCTATGCTTTATTTCACTAAAAATTAACCAGCAGCTAGCACTCCTAACGTCTACAGATGGTCAGCCATATAACCGGCCACCTTACCTATAGTAGACAAACCCAACTAACAGCACTGCCTATTATGCCAGGCAGAGCATCAAGCGCTTTAGCAGCTAACTTTTTTAATAAGTTTGCTAGATGATGCAATTGTTTTCTAATCCAACTTTTACCAGGCTGAGGTGTTGGAGGTGTTACTGGCCCTGTTGGCGCACTGCCGGTTAAAGCATAAACGAGTGTAGAGATAGCAAACCCAACAGCTGTTAATATGCTAACTATTGTAATCCCCTGTTCCCTGAACAGAATCCTTATTCTTTCAGCTAACGTAGTGTTTTCATAAAGTATTTTGTTTATAGTTTCTCTTATTCTGCTTGTTTGCGCTGCTAGCTGCACTCTGTTATCAGACAACACTTCTAACCTGGCTTTTCTTTCTTCCATTAAATTTTGTATTTTCTGCTGTATTCTAGCCTTTTCTTCTTGCCCTAAATTGTTATCATCTGCATCAGCCAGCTTATTTTTTTCTTCTTCTATCTCTCTATCTTTCTCGGTAAGTTTTGTTAAATTGTTTTCTAGTTCGCCTCTTATTGCCTTTAGGCGTTCATTAAGAGCTAGGAGGTCACGCATAGGCAATGGAGGATCGTCAATTGTTTCTAATGTTTTTCTGACTGTTTCCTCATTAAAACTCGTTTCAATTTCTGCTATTGCTTCATCTGTTCTTGACCCTAAGTCTTGAAAAGAGGTCATTTCTATTTCAGATCGTGTTGGCAACTCTTGCCCCAAGTTCTGTAAAAGACTAACAGCCTCAGGCCTTAAATTTAAAATGTTTAATCGCCTTTGGTCAGCAACAGGGATTCTCTGTCTAATTGTGTTTAGTTTTAAAAACTTAGTTGGGTCTGGCTTTGTAGTAACTCTTACAAAATTTCCTCTGCTAGTTCTTATATATAGATGGTTGCTTTTATCTATCTTAAAATCAAAAGGACTATGGCCTTCTGGTGGTTCTAGTCCTAAGCTTATGTAGAATGAGTTAATTCTATTTGTTAATAGTTCTGCACGAGATGCGCTAACTGAAGGGGGCGTTTCTGCTTCTTCTAATGAAGGGGTTGAAGAACCTTCTGCTGCTCTTTCAAGTTCTTCGCGCAATGAAGGGCCTAATTCTGTTTCATCTTCATCAAATGAAGGGCCTTGCAGATCTCTTTCTTCTTCAACAGGATCAATTGCGCCAAAATCTTCATCCATATTTTTTATTTATATTCTTTTTTGTTTTATAAAAAATGAACTCATACGGTTGTGACCTCGATCCATACAGAAAAGAGAAGGAACCCCATGGCGTGAAAGGTATAAGGCAGACTGTAATTAGTGTAAATACTCCATCAACAATTCAACCTGGACAAGATTTAATTTGTTATGTTCCCTGATCTTGGCGCAGGCGATGTTATAATGCCAGGCACTGCTAAATATCATTCAAAATAGATATTACATCGACAGATCCTAATGCTACTGTTGTTGCTAATTTGGGCAGGGCTATCGTTAAACATATAACAATCAGTCTGGAGGGCGCAGCAGTCTTTGCACTAAGCGAGGCAGACATTTTTGCCCTCTATTCTGATTTATGGCTGCCTAAAAAAGAAAGAAAAGAGAAAGTTTATCAGGGAATACAAAGTCCAAACGGTCTCAAGCACAGGCTTAAAGCGGAGGATGCAAAGAATGATATTAAAGATGAGGCAGTAGCAGAAGCATTTGGCAACAGATTCTGCATCCCTCTAGATTTTGAGCTGTTAAAGACGCATATGCCATATTTACCAAGGCGCACTAAAAGAAAACTTACTTATAAACTGACATTTAATGACAGTAATTCTGTTGTTTTGTCAGAAGACCCCTTAGCTACATACGCGGTTAGTGACATCTCTCTTGAGTTTGATGTTGTTACTAACCCTGAACTGGCCAGAACAATCTTAACCCAGTATAAAAGTAAAACGGTTATTTATTATGAAAACGTTATGCACGCCATTACAGAAAATAGAAACAAGCGAGACACTCTCTGGAACATACATCTAAATCAGTCTCTGAAGTCTTTAAAAGGAATTTTGTTCTTATTTACTGAAGGAACAACTCCTTTTCAGAGAGAATCAGAAGCGTTTTATAATCCAAAAATTGAGAAGGTTGACTGTGTAATAAATGGCAAGTCTGATCGGTTGTATTCAGGACGCGGACTTTTACCTCACCAACACTTTGATGAAATAAGAAAGTTGTTCGCCGGAGGTAGGCAAAGGGATCCTACAGTTGATCGCGTATGTAAAAAACTTCGCCTTTATG
The DNA here is from genome assembly GCA_018398815.1 of Conus ventricosus. Classification (NCBI taxonomy): domain Eukaryota; kingdom Metazoa; phylum Mollusca; class Gastropoda; order Neogastropoda; family Conidae; genus Conus; species Conus ventricosus. The sequence goes on from CM031613.1 coordinate 70,878,791, forward strand.
ATGTAAGACTTGAAGACTACTTAATAAGTAAATATGGGCTGTGGCGGGATTTTAGATCCACATTGACAACAGATTGTTTGGAAGTGGAGAAAGGGTAGGGCAAGATGGTATAAAAATAAATATTCACAAGAAAGCAGACGGAGATGCCCCAATACAAATGCATGTTTTTATGGTTTTTGATGCTCAGTTAAACATTGAAGAAAACAGGTTAAAAGACGCGGCTTATTAAAATGCAGAAGAAATATTCTAATAAAAACAGATGGATAGCTTGAAGTTTCTACCAAAAGATCCGCACTGTTCTCTTATCTGTGGATTACTGGATGTGGGAAAACTGTATTCGTAATAAAAAAAATGAGCGAGAAGAAGACGCCGCAGGACAATCCGCAGGACAATCCGCAGGGCCCTCCGCAGGAGCAGAATGTACCACAGGTGAATGTGCCGCAAGTGAGTAATGTTACTAAGTCTAAAAGTCCTGGACGTGTTGAGGCGGGGCGTAAACTAGCTGAATGGAACAGACTGCAAAAAGCAAACCAATCAGCAAAACAAAAATTGTTAAATAGTAATACAACATCGCCGTCACCAACAACACAATTAACAACAACAACACAATCACAAACAAACGATAAGATGTATTATTATGTATTTGCTGCTGTTGTTGTTGGTGGGGGAGTTTTAGCATACAAATGTCTAACGCCATACTTAGCAGCAAAGTCACAAACCCCCACAAACCCAGTAAAAGAAGAACCAGCTTCTGCCAAAAAAGAGCAGCCTCCTGCTGTAGACCCATTTTCTATGGAATAGTTTTTAAGAACTAGATAAAGTACAAGTTAAGAACTAGATAAGTACAAGTTAAGTTAGTTATAGAAAGTACTTTTTAAGTTAAGTGCAAGTAAATTACAAGTTAAGTGCAAAAAAATTAAGTTCTAGTTTTAAGTACTAGTTAGGTTCTTAAGTTAAGTTCTTGTTAGGTTCTTAAATAAGTACTAGTGAGGTTCTTAAGTTAAGTTCTTGTTAGGTTCTTAAGTAAAGTACAGGCCAAGTCAGTCAAGTTAATCTTTTAAAGTTCTCCAATGCCCTACAGCATATGCAAACTCATGATTGACGTAAGTTCTCTTGTTATTGTTAGAGACTAGTGATTTCTTGTTAACAGCAGTTGTGTTTACTTGATGAAGAGTAGAGCGCAGATTAACATTTGTGTGATGAAATACTTTGTTTTCAAAGAGAGCTTGCTTGTAGTTATCGTGAGATATATTTTTTTTGACAACTTCTTTACTTATGCCTTTAGCCTTCTTCATTACAGAAGTCTGGCTAGCAACGCTATACATCTTCGACTGCAAACAAACATATTCTTTTATAACTGTCCCATTAAGTTCATCCTTCATCTTTCCAATCGCTTTCTTGTTTACAGTTGAATGTAAAGGACTGTCTTTGGGATAGTCGCATGTGTCGTACCACCCATCAACTCCTTTAACTACTTCTGTTTCTAAATCCTTATAGAAGTCTTCTGTGGGGACGTCCAGAATAAAAGAGTCAGTGTCTGTGTAAAGAACTCTTGCTTCTGGGTACAGTGGTTTAAAGTAGTCGTACAGAAATTCTAACATTAATAACTTTGACAACTCTAATACAGTAAAGCCGATAAACACCGGCTTGTCCAACTTAACATCCTTTTTCTTCATCATAATGCCAACCAGGCTGTCGTTAAATCTTCTAAAGTCTTGATAGTTAGGTTTAGAGGCAAACTTAATTGCTTGGTTTTCTTTTGTAACTAATTTAAATCTTTACGATTGTGTACGTTCTCCATGGTTTTACCAAAACAGCTGTTGTTCATCAGTTTAAAGAAGTCTTTTTCTGAAGCATCAGTGGCTTGGGTTCTAAGATCTGTATTCTTCTTGATGTATGGCCTCATAAGGGGCTCTTGGTCAAAAGCAATGATTCTATGAACGGCAGTCAGTTTCAGTCTGTGTCTTAAGTAAAACTGTAACGGTCTGTAATGGCACACATATTTAGTTTTTGTGTCTAAGATTGGGAACGAGTTTAGGCGGTTCGATAGGACTCATCTTTAATCTTTCTGCGGCTAGGGGGTAATCGTTGTGGAGATCGTGTAGTTTATAAGGATAATCTAAATCTACTTCCAAGATTAGTCCTATTGGATTATCAGGTGTAAGCTGTGACAACATGCCTAACACAGTATTAACATTATGAGGCCCTTTTATCATTGTAAAGTCTCTCAGTGGAAGCGGTTTGACTCATGGCCCATCCATACAGATTGTTGGCGTCTAAGTACATTAGATAGTTGGATGGTTTAGTGGGATCATAATCGTCTAAATACTTGTTGTTGGCTTTGCAGTAAGGATGTGAGGCCATGCTAATACCTCCCCTTAGACCGTCTTCAATCATCTGAAGTGTAGGTAGATCAGAAATTAAGTCAATCTGGATGTTTGTAGACTTTAAGAAGGCGTCCCAAGAAAGGCCAGGCGCGGAGATGTAATGTGATGAGTCTAAGTTGTAATGTTTCATGCATGTAGATCTGTAATTCTGAAAGACGTCTGCCAATAAACACACGTCAGCCAATAAATATTGATCGTGATAATCGCCCATTGTTTCACAGTGTAATTCTGCCCAGGCTTTCTGAGCGTATTCATAGTCAGCATCAGTTATGTTCTTTGCCTCTAAGACTAGAAAAGAAAGCGCCTTTAGGAGGAAGTGAGTCTTCATCAAACCTGTCCCACAAGTTCATGTATTCATAAGATAAACACCTTTACGTACTAAAGATGGGTCAAAGTATTGTTTAGTGATTGGAAAGTCTTGTAGAGATCCCGCTAACTATCTAAACTGGCCATCAGATGTTGGGCTGAGTCATAAAAGGATAAAGGTCAAGAGTAAAAGTCATGTACTTTTCTGAAGACTGTGCAATGCAGGTAACCCTCTTATATTCAGAAGTCACTGCTTGCATGATAAAATGAGAATCGTAGCCTCTTAGGTTATGAAAGAAGATAGGTAGTTTCCATGTCTTAGGGTCAACCTTAAGCTGAAGATTACAATTGTTGTGTGCTGCCCCTCTAAACTTCCCAGTAATGTGATCGTGGTCTCTCACTGCGTTGCCTAATAATTCTTTATTGCAAATCCAACAGTGTGTAGATGAATCATAACATTCTTGGTCTTCAGGAGTCATAACAATGTCTGAAAGATTTAGTTGGTTAGAGTAGTGATTGCGAAGTTGTTTCATCTGCTCTAAAAATTTACTAGCTGCATTGGGGCCTCTGTAAATCTCGGGTGTCGTGTGTTGGCCGTCTGACCTAACAACAATAAACGCATAAGAACAGATCTGATGGTGAGTTAATAAGGTTGTTTTTTGTTCTTGCCGTTGTGGGCCGTAGTACTGTGGCAAGATTGATTCAAAGTCGGCATAAACCACGTATGGGCTCATCTGCATTTTGTGTACATTCTTAAAACTGACCTTAGACCCAGGTTTAGGTGTGAGGAGTTTGGTTTCACAGTCTACAAACTTTTACAATGAGTTCTATGGCTGGCAGCTGCTTCTATAGTTGGGATTCTGACCAAACACCTTCTACAAAGCTCTTTTTTAGCATGATTCTTTGATGTAAAACCCATAAGTCTGCTTATTGTTCTAATTAATACATAATGACTCTTAGGGCCGTCTGCAAACAGTATCAAGTCTACATGCTTGTTAAGCGGTTCGCCTAAAGTAGGGGCGTTGGGAGAAACCCTTAGAGGCACTAGATCAGCTTCTACAGACCATGTGTATACGTTTACGGTGATTGGTTTGTTTTGCTCTTCAAACTGAGATGCTTTCTATGCTTACTGGGAAGGTTATGTTATCAAAGTTCAGCTCTTGCTTATATTGTTCATAATTGGAAACTCTGTTTGCATGATTTTTGACAGGATGTAAATGCGCTTAAAACACACCACATAAAACACATGCTGTCAGAATTATGTATGTTTAAGATGCTCGTTTTAACTCTAACTCTTTTGGGAGAGGAAGGTAAGAATTGCCAACTATAGGATAGAACTTTGTTTGTCTTAATTTGATTTCAAGGACCGTTCCTTCAGACCAGCCAGAACCCCTTAACTTTGCCTCCTCACTTGCATAATTAAACTGTGTAAGCATGTAGTCAGCCCAGCCAGAGTTAAAGTCGTGATAACTAATTACTTATTTCTGTTTAGTTGAAACCCAGACTTCCATGTTAGTATCATCAGGCGTTATATAATCAATCAGAACGGTTAACAGCACTTTTACTGGCGGCTCCATCTGAAGAGACTCTGGGATTTTAGAGATAGCATGTGCCACGCTTTCATGAACATTTGTGGGGTTAATGATGTCCATGTCCGCCTCACTAAACATATTGCTTATTTGTTTGTCACTGCTAAATATTTCTTCCATCGTATATAGTTTTCTGTCCTCGGATTTACTTGTGGTCGTCATTTTTAAAGCCAAAATATTTACGTAAATCAAAAAATAAATGTATATAAAAGTAAGCAAACGCGCTTTTTATTCTTCACCTAAGCGTTGCAACACTTCAAGCCACGTTAACCTTACAATAAACACCTGCTAATATTTTAGCTTTTTCTGCATCACTACAGTCAATGTTCATCACTTTGATTGCTTTGTTAAATAGTTCACTATTATCTTTTATTATATTGTTTACATCATTCTCAAACCAAATTCACTAAAATCAATGTTTAATAATTTCATTGTTTCATTAAATAGTTCATTACAATTCTTTAAATCAAATTCACTAAGTTCGGCAGCCATTTTAAATCTAAATAAATAAAAATAATTGTAAATTCAGCTGTTATTCATAGTTCACCTTTTCTAATTGTAAAAACTGTTCAGGTTTAAAGGTAACAGTTACTCCTTCAAGATCATCAGACACATGCAAGTCAGCATCTTCAGGGGCAATATTATCAAGTAAAATAGCAAAAAGCTTTATAATTGGTTTAGGACAAGACTCTGAGATTTTACTAATGGCTTCCATTACGCTTTCTCGTATAGTTAAACTTTCAAAAAGTTCTGTTATAAATTCATCAAACACGGTCTTTAACTCTTCTTTATCAACTCCTGCACTGATCGCCCACCCAAAATCATCAAATATTTCTGTAAGCGTTATTAACTACGTGGGGGTTCATTTTTTAAACCCAGATTTAAAATCATAAATGCAAAATTAAGTAAGTAAGCCGCTCCTCTTCAGTGAGCATTTGTTGTTGTTAGTCGTAAAAATTGATCTTCATTAAAGCAAATAGTTACTCCTTCGGGGCCAGTAGAAACAGTTAGATTAGCATCTTCAGAAGCTATATAATCAACTAAAATGGCAAATAATTTTATAATTGGTTGGGGCCAAGAATCTGGTATTTTACTTATAGCCTGCTTAACGCTTTCTCGCATGTCTATGCGATTAAAAAGATCAGTAATTAATTCTTCAAACCTGTTCTTTAACTGATCTTTATCGCCTCCCCTCTCCCAATCCAACTCATAAAGTATATTAATAAGCTCTGTAGCTAGTTCGGTCTTCATTTTTAACCCCAAATAAAATCATAAATTAAAAAATTAATTAGTTTCTCTATCCCTCATTCACTCCCCACATCTCTCTCTCCCCCTCATTCGCTCCCACATCTCTGTCTGTCTGTCTGTTTACTTCTTTGTCTGTCTGTCTGTCTCCGCCTCTCTCTCATTCACACACCCACACACACACACACACAATAGGTGGGATAGTGCTTTCAGGGGAGTGTGGCGAGGGCTTTTGGGTTGCACTTAAACGATGTAAATTCGAGACGGCCACTAAATCACTTATCAGAGTCCTGAATCAATAATCACAGGATCTCTTTCAAAGGTCTCTCGGCGGCCGTCTCAATAGACAGCCTTTAAAGGTGAGGGGGGTGTTGGCGCAGCTCCAGCAGGCGGGGTTAGAGGCGGGCTTTGTAGGTCAAACGGCGCTTCTGCCGATTGGCCCAGTTTTGTTGGGCGCTTTCTGGCGGCCGGGCTAGTAAAACTACCGCTGTGGAAGTGGCTCAATTACTCCTGCCACGCAGGTTCAAGCACGTCATGTGTATCATGCCAGAATGCTTTAAAGTTGGGGTTGGATTGCATGTATTTCAGAATGAGTTTTCGTTTGCTGTATAACTCATTGAAAGAAATCGCGAGTTTGTGAAATTTTGGATAAGAATAGAAACAAAATGACACTTCAATTAGTCTTCTCAGCCAGCGCCTCCTCAGACTGCAGCAGCCACTGCATGTGGCGGTGAGGGAACTGACTAGTATTATTGATCAGTTCCGCCATTTTTACTGGGATTGTTGTTGTTCACAGTCGGGAAAAATTGACGGTGTCTTCTCAACCCAATAGCGTCTGATCTCCTCACTGCTTTCAAACATGGTTTTAAGCTCTTTTTTCATGTTAAATACTTCATAGAAAGACAGTCCAACAGTGCTGAATTTAGAAATGTATGGAGATAACAAACGAAATATCTCTCTCAGTCTCCGCGCGTAGGAAGGGCAAATTCCAATCTTTGTTTTCAACCACTCATTCCACATTTCACTGTGCATTCCTTTCCTTGTTCTGCTTCAAAAACTTAAAAGTAGTTTCCAGAACACCTCCATATTGCAGATTAAACATCATTTCACGTTTTCGTTGCTTCATTTCTAAAAGATTTAAACTCTATCTTTTGGCCGGTCGGCTTTAAGCAACAGCGAACTAAACACGTCCTCACGGGCTGAATAATGAGATCTGGCTGGGACCGGCCAAATATGATGTCATACCCGCGCAGCAGGCCGTGCAAAGCGGTCCAGGCAATCAATATTGGTTGAAGGCGGTCTAGAATGAGACGGTTAAGCCATATACATTTTTAGTTCATTTCATGTCCCTGTAAGAGAATGTAAATATGTTTGTTCACGATCACCCATGTTATTCTGCACGGAAACCCCCGTTTCAATTTGCTAATTTTGTCAATTTTTAGAGGTTTTGAGGTGTCAATTTTTTTGTAAAATAGGTGTTAATTTTGGCCAAAACTGATATGTAATGGACGTGATTTGTATGTGAAAAAGGGGGTTTTCGGGCAGAATCACATGGGTGGTCGTGAACGAACATATTTACATTCTCTATCCTGACGAAACCCCCAAGCCAGAGTCTGGACTGACCAGGTAAGGTAGAGTGCGTGTGTGTGAGTGTGCAAGTGCTGGGTATATAAACGAACTTCTCAAGAGTGTAGGGAAAACACTTCAGATCTCTCTCTCTCTCTCTCTCTCTCTCTCTCTCTCTCTCTCTCTCTCTCTCTCTCTCTCTCTCTCTCTCTCTCTCTCTCTGTCTGTCTGTCTGTCTCTCTTCTGTGTGTGTGTGTGTGTTTCTCTCTGGCAGACAAGACTCCCCTTCCCTCTCTCCGTCCCTCCCTCCCTCCCCTCCATCCTTCTCTCTCCGTACCTCCGTCTCTTCGTCCCTCCCTACGACCACATCTCCCTCCCTCCGTCCCTCTCTTATTTGATCCCTCTCTCCATCACTCCCTACGTCCCTTCCTCCATCTCTCCGTCCCTCTGTCCCTCTCTATTATTTGATCCTTCCCTCCCTACGTCCTCTCCATCTCTCCGTCCCTCCATCCCTCTCTCTTATTTAATCCCTCCCTCAATTCCTCTCTTATTTGATCCCTCCCTCCGTCCCTCTCTCTTATTTGATCCCTCCCTCCATCCCTCTCTCTTATTTAATCCCTCCCTCCATCCCTCTCTCCTATTTAATCCCTTCCTCCGTCCCTCTCTATTATTTAATCCCTCCCTCCATCCCTCTCTCTTATTTAATCCCTCCCTCTGTCCCTCTCTCTTATTTGATCCCTCCATCCATCCCTCTCGCTTATTTGATCCCTCTCTCCATCACTCCCTACGTCCCTTCCTCTCTCCGTCCCTCCCTCCCTCTCTTCGTCCATCCCTCCATCTCTCTCCCTTATTTGATCCCTCCCTCCGTCCCTCTCTCTTATTTGATCCCTCCCTACGTCCCTCTCTCTTATTTGATCCCTCTCTCCATCTCTCTCTTGCTTCCTCTCTCTCTCCCCGCTCTAATTTACCTCTCTCCCCCTCCCTCCTTCACTCTTTTTCCCTCTACCACACTCTATCCCTCTCCCTCTCTCCTTTCCTTTCCCCTCTCTCTGTCCCTGACTCCCTCTCTCCCTCTCTCCCTCACACACTCGGTCTTTCCCTCCCTCTCCGTTCCCTCTCTCTCCCTCCCTCTCTCTTTCCCTCCTCCTCAAACCCTTTCTCTCTCTCTGACTCCCTCTCTCCCCTACCCTGTATTTCTCCCTCTCTCCCTCTGTCTCCCTACGCCACCCTTCCTGTCTCTCCTTCGCCCTTCTTCATGTCTCCCGCCCTTATTCTTTCCTCTCTCTTTTCCTCCTCCTCCCTTTCCCGCTCTCTCTTTCTACCTCTCTCTCTTCTGCTTTCTCTCTCTCTCTCTCTCTCTCTCTCTCTCTCTCTCTCTCTCTCTCTCTCTCTCTCTCTCTCTCTCTCCCTTCCCTCTCTCTTACTTTGTGCCTCTCTCTCCCTCTCTCTCTCCCTCCTTCTCTCTTCCTTTCTCTCTCTCTCTCTCTCTCTCTCTCTCTCTCTCTCTCTCCCTCTCTCTTTCCCTCTCTCTCCCTCTTCGCCTTCCTCTCTCTCCCTCTTCCAGATTAAAATGGCAGAAGAAGACAGGGATGGATCGGGCATACACTTCGAAAACCTAGCATCAAATATCACCAGACAGGCTGTCAGCTGAAACCCCCATGACAAGAGAGGAAGCTGGAGACGGGATCTCCGGGCTGACATTGGAAGAATGGTCTCCACCTGAAACCAGCAGAGAAGTGAAGGCCCAGGACAGAGGACTCTGGCGAGCTCTAGTCGGCGATCTACACCCCAGGGGGGATTACTGGCCCAAATAAAGCCAACGCGAAACGAAATGCATGGTGGTGGTGTCTCCTGTCCAGCTCCCTTAAAGCAGGCTGGTAGTACTTCTGATGGAGACTGGTATAATTGTTTCCTGATGCAGACCAATGTTGCAGGCTGGTATTGGCTCAAACGATGCAGGATGGCATTATCTCTCTTGATACAAGCTGGTATTATCTCCCCTGATGCAGGTTCGTCTTAACCTCACCATTTGCAGACTGGTATGACCTCCCTGATGCATAATGGCAGTGTTTCTACAATCCAGCAGTTACTGACTTGCATCACAGGATTTAACGTGCATACTTGATCTTGTGCCAGTGTCTACAAAGGGGAAGGGGATGGGTGAGGAGGAGGGGGCGTGGGGGCGATTCGCTCAGTAGCAACTCTGCGCGTGTGCTGACATGGGGAAAAAACAGAACAAATCTACCCAACCTTTCAGCCACCTGCGGATAGAAAAGCTCCAAGTTAATCGCTCATAGTCATGCCACAATGTTCAAACCACTCAGCTGCGCAACTAGACAGAAACCTTGGTGTAGAAGCCTCTCAGGTATACTTTGTAGTCAAGGGCTACTGAAGTGTGACTGGATTTCCTTCAGCGTAGTACTCGGACCTGCCTCACTCACAGCTCAAATGGTCATGTCCTTTGCTGTGCTGTGTTCGTGGTGGTGGCTGACCTGCAATACCTCCAGCACTTCGTCCAGCCTGACACCTCTGATGGAACTCAAATAGGCCAACCACCACCTCTTCCATAATGTCTGGAGCAAGCTTAGGAATCTCACTCTTGAGATCGCCCAAGATTCTTCTCGACTTCTGGTTCATTTTCTTCATCTTCCGTTGTGCCCTGACAGCACTGAATGTGTACAGAAACGGATTCAACGCCGAGTTGACGGGCAGCACAAAGACGGCCACCCAGACATTGACCACTCTGGGGATGGGGAGGCCAGAGAAGGCCAGTCAGACCGACAGGAAACCAGCAGCAGAAGTCCGTGAAAGCCACCAGGAACAGACGCCGGGCAGTGACACCGTCTTCTGCCTGTCGCCTGGTTTTCATAGCTGCCTTTGTCTGGCGGAGCACCAGTAAATGGCTGCCTGCCCCATTCCGATGAGCAGGAAGAGGAGAAAGTTCAGCACGATGAAGACCAGAAAGGCGTAGACCTGTTTTTTCCCCATGTCAGCACACGCGCAGAGTTGCTACTGAGCGAATCGCCCCCACGCCCCTCAAAGGAAGACGGAGGCTGCTCTCCCCATAGAACTCCAGCTGGCCCATGAAAGGCACACCGGCCAGCAGCACTCCCAGTGCCCAGGCGCCACAGGCCAGCTTCATGAAGGAGGCAGCACTCAGATGGAGGTGGGCTGTGAAAGGGAAGCAGAGCATCAACAGACGGTCTAACGTCATCAAACAGACAATGAATGCCGACATCTCACTGGAAACCAAAGCGGCAGCAAGGCATGTCTTGCTTCGCTTCCATTGTATTTCATTGTCCACGTAATGACCGTGAAATAATCAGCGGCTGCACCGATGATGATCATGTAAATGCCCATCAGCAGGTCAGCCATGCACAGGTGACTCACCAGGATGTGGTAAGAAGTGGATTTCTTTGGTACCCTTTCAAGCTGTCTGTAAATGAAGACGGCGCATAGCCCTTAATGTGACTGACGTGTGTATTCGCCATGACGAGGTGTTGAATGTTGGTCAGTCCAGCCTGTGTGAAGAAGGCGGAGAAGTGAAGGAAGCACCAAGATGGATGACCAGTGCATTGCCAGAAACACTGAGGTGTGTCAAACCGACCAGATTTTCCATCAACTTAGAGGATAGTCCTGATAATGCATTGTAGGTGAAATCCAGAACCCTAAGTTGTGGCATGTCCACGAGAGTGACATTATTCAGCTGGCAGAATGAGGCATTTAAAAACCACAGAAAGGGCAGTATTGTGAGCTCACTGGCAGACGGCTGCTGCACACCGCTGAGATCGAATGCCGTAGGTACCAACAGTCGGACAGCGGGGAGGGCAGATTACTGCAAGAACAAACATACCCCTCACATGTGCAGTTGGAAGGATGAGTCAAACAGCAATAGTTCTCATCATCCTTATTGGGGCAGTAAGGCACACCGTCACACACAACGTCAGGATGAACGCAGGTACCATGATACTGGCACCGGTGAAAGCCATGACAGGTGAAGTGTCTGAGTGGAATATCTTCATCCTCGCCTTCAGGACAAGTTGATTCCATGTTGTTGAGCAGAAAAGTGGGGATGTAGAGTCCATTGTTGCATGGAAAGTATCCGGCGTTCTGTTCTACCCGTGTGAGACTGGACATCCCAAATCCATCCAAGGACGCAGCAGGCACGTATGACGCGTTGTGCTGACCATACGCCCTTGTGTAATCAGCAGCATACACGGCTGGCTTAGTGCAGTTTTCAAAGTACTCCACAGAAGAAACGGAACACAGCCTACCCCCTTACAGTGACTTCCCTCACAAATGGAACACTGTTCCTCGTCGGAATTATCCAAACAATCTGGAACACCACATAGCGATTTTGGAAGATAACTTGCCAGTTGTCACAGAGAAAAAGATTGTTCTTCGCTATCATTTTTTTTTGGATTGAGGCACTCTACTTCATCACTTCCATCGGTACAGTCTTGGAATCCATCACACACCAACCAATGAGTAGTGTGCATGTGGACCACAGCGACAATGGAAAAGGCGAAAGTCGTTTAAAGACCAGGCCGAAGACAGGACATATCCCTGCCACTGGCTTTGATGGAAGGTCTGAACCAGTGATCCATCTTCACATTGTTTGGTCGGGAACTGCTGTACGCTGCCTGTGGCTTTGGGCAAATGAATACCACGAGCAGGCTTTGGGTCAGTACTGGATAGGTTAGAATTGTCTCATGCATTGCCGAGGGGCTATAGATTTCAGGAAGCGCACCTAACGGGTTTGAGATGAATAGAAGGAAAAAGAGAAAGCGCAGCGCAATCAAACATTATTCCTGTCCTTTGTAGCTGTGTCTGATGATAAGCCATTGGACCGCCCCTAAATTTCCACTGTCAGATATACCGGTACAGGTGATTCTGCTTCTCAGAGTCTGGATCAGCTCTGTGTCAGCCACAAGGCTGATGCCCTCTTCATCAGGCAAGAAAGCAAGCATTGCTCCTTGCAGATTGTTGCGTACAAAAGAAAGTCATCAGGGACAAAAGGGGGACGCACAAAACCAAGCTTCAGACAGTGGTCACGGTAAGGAACCCACCGCCCACATCCTTTCAGCTGGTGCTCGCATCCCAAATCATCTTCCTCACCGACACAGTGGCTCACTCCATCACAAGCCATGGCTTCAGGTACTGGGTTTGATTGTGAACAGTGGAAAGCGCCTTGCAGACCATACATATCTACCGGGACCAGCTTCTTAGGCAGGCTGCTCTCAAGGTCCACTGAACGAGATACATGAAAGAAAGACAACGGGTAGGTTTTCCTCTTCGGCGCTTCTGCACTTAGGATCATTCCACCCCACACTGTTATCATGCCAGCAGAGCAGTCCTGTTCTCGCCAGACATGAAGATCGTGCCCACTGTCGTTAGTGCCACCCGAAGACCAGCTCTGCAGTTTTACGAAGGACGCTTTGCTGGGGTGCATGTATTGCGCGTGGGGAAAAATGCCATGAAACGGGGGTACACTCAAAGTCCATGTTCTTGACTCATGGCAAGTGAGGTTCTCTTGCTCAGTCCAGCGTGCATGCCCGGTCCAGCCATGGGGGGTTTCTTGTACAGGATCACAGGCAGAGTGGGGAGAGAGAGGGTCAGGCAAAAAGTGGCTAACGTTAAGCCGTGGACCCCCCGTCAACGACAGCACTGGCCAGCCACAGCCACAGCTGTGTGAAGGTTTGGCAGTGGACCCAGCTCCTCATGCTGCTCTTGGGACAGGCTCCTGGGAAACACTTCACACGGACGTGAGTGCCAGCCCGGTATCACATAGCACAGCACAGAACACACAGCAGACACACATCTTATGCACATGACTGTCAACCCTTACTGTCACATTGCACGACACAGAGCACACAGCAAATACACACCACGCACATGACTGTCAACCCTTACTGTCACATTGCACGACACAGAGCACAGAGCAAATGCACACCACGCACATGACTGTCAACCCTTACTGTCACATTGCACGACACAGAGCACTGAGCAAATACACACCACGCACATGACTGTCAACCCTTACTGTCACATTGCACGACACAGAGCACTGAGCAAATACACACCATGCACATGACTGTCAACCCTTACTGTCACATTGCACGACACAGACCACAGAGCAAATACACGCCATGCACATGACTGTCAACCCTTACTGTCACATTGCACGACACAGAGCACACAGCAAATACACACCATGCACATGACTGTCAACCCTTACTGTCACATTGCACGACACAGAGCACAGAGCAAACACACATATTACGTTCATGAATGTCAACCCTTAGTGTTACATAGTACAACACAGAACACATAGCAAACACACTTTTTGCGTTCATGAATGTCAACCATTACTTTTACATAGCATGACACAGAGCACACAGCACACATACATCATGTGTATATGACTGTCAACCGTTACTGTCACATAGTACGACAGTGCAAACACACATCTTATGTATATGACTGTCACCCCATACTGTCACATAGTGTGACACAGTGCAAACACACATGTATATGACTGTCAACCCTTACTGTCACATAGAATGACACAGAGCAAACACACATCCTCTGTATATGACTATCAACCCTTACTGTCACATAGTATGACACTGAGCAAACACACATCCTCTGTATATGCCTGTCAACCCTTACTGTCACATAGAATAACACAGAGCAAACACATCTTATGTATATGCCTGTCAACCGTTACTGTCACATAGTACGACAGTGCAAACACACATCTTATGTACATGACTGTCAACCCTTACTGTCACATAGTATGAAACAGAGCAAGCACACATCTTATGTATATGACTGTCAATCCTTACTGTCACATAGAATGACACAGAGCAAACACACATCTTATGTATATGACTGTCAACCCTTACTGTCACATAGAATGACACAGAGCAAACACACATCTTATGTATATGACTGTCACCCCATGCTGTCACATAGTATGACACAGAGCAAACACACATCTTATGTATATGATTGTCAACCCTTACGGACGCATAATATGCCACGTAGCAAACATGCATGCTATGTATATGATCTCAACCCTTAACTGTCACATAGAATGACAGAGCAAACACACATAATATGTATATGACTGTCACCCCATGCTGTCACATAGTATGACACAGCAAACACACAACGTATGCATATCACTGTCAACCCTTACTGTCACATAGTATGACACAGAGCAAACACACATCTTATGTATATGACTGTCAACCCTTACTGTCACATGGTATGACACAGAGCAAACACACATCTTATGTATATGACTGTCAACCCTTACTGTCACATGGTATGACACAGAGCAAACACACATCCTCTGTAGATGACTGTCAATCTTTACTGTCACATAGAATGACACAGAGCACACACATCTTATGTATATGACTGTCAACCCTTACTGCCACATAGTATGGCACAGAGCAAACACACATCCTCTGTTTTTGACTGTCAACCCTTACTGTCACATAGTATGACACAGAGCAAACACACATCGTATGTATATGACTGAAACCCCATGCTGTCACATAGTATGACACAGAGCAAACACACATCTTATGTGTATGACTGTCAACCCTTACTGACACACAATATGGCCCACGTCCAACAACAAATGAGATTAAAAACGCTAATTCAGCTTGGTGTCAACCAACAGGCTGAATTCATCCAGGCGTCATTTAAATTCCAAACTGCGACAAACGCCACACTATGTTACACGAACAGCCTTCTCTATTTTCAAGAGATTGCGAACATGTGTATGTGGACGCCTGCAATCAGGAAGTGACGTCATTTAGTAGGGGTAGGAGAACTACCCAGTGTTTGAATGTGACATGCCCGGAGTAACCGCTCTGCACATAAATGATAAAGAAATGTGTGCAGTGGTGACAGGGGTGTCCATCTACCAAAATGGCAGGGAACAATGATAGTGCCTCACCCTGATAGTATACTCATAGAAACTACTAGCGCAATGTTCATAGAGAGATGTTTTCAATACGCTTACATCTGTTCTCTTCGACAGCATGGGCCTTTGAAGCTGAAGCAATACGTAGACGATGGTGGTGTAAATGCAAAACCTGGTAGGATGTTAAGATTACATGAGACTCACAAGCTATCCCTAATCCAGTTGCACCACCAGTGGCACCCAGTCCCCATTCTCCTTTCTCGCCTGCTGGATCACATGTCACTTAGAGAACGTTCCTGTTTTCTGTAACAGGCATGGGGGAACCATTCCTGAACAACTGCAGAAGGAAGAGAACCATTACAGGGGTCAAGTGTTTGCTCAAAGGGCAAAAACACATTTACTGGACACATTTGTCTTCCTACCTTAGAATCTGTCTTGACATATAACATTAAAGCCAGGTGGGGGGTGGGAGATGGGGGTCGCTATTAAAGGACCAGAACGATTAGCCGTAGACTTGGGAGTCCAGATTAATAATACACCAATTATCATGTAGCATTTTGATTTGTCTCTCAATGCTTTAAGTACTTCCTACTTGAAAATAGTCACACACAAAAACCCACGTCCAAAACAAATCGTGTCTGTACCCCACAATATACAGGTAACCCCCGGCCTGTGCAGATTTAATCAAATCCTCTGACTGAGTCTTCACTGCGTTTCTTGTCGGGAACAGCTGTTTGCAAACACTGAGTGAAGGCACAACCACTGTTGCAAATGACAGACAATTTGACATTAACAGCGAATATCATTTTGTGGCCTGCCTGGTCATGCATACTGGTCTTATAAGGCCAAAGTACCACTGAGTAAGAATACCGCATCTTAATCATCAACCTCACAGCTAGGACACCAGTTCAAGTGGAATCAAGCACAGGCACTGGACACCCGTTCAGAGGCAAAAAAGGATAAATGTGTTTCAGTTTGGGACGTCAACACAAATAAAGTAAGACTACGTGTGTCCAAAACCAATCTCTGGCTTCTGAGCACGACTAGTTATCTTGCCACTCCACTTCTCTGTGATTGTAGCAGTTGACTGCAGTTGGTCTATGTATCCTTAAGGACCTTTGGCCGACAGGCAGTTAACTTCACCTAGAACCTGGAATCTGAACTGGATTTGAAAAATCATTTCAAACCTCTGACCAGTGTCTGTCACATGTCACTCTAACACTTGCTTACAAATCTTTGCAATACAGAAGTTGAGGTTATAAAGACTCTTTGTTACACTTTATGATATAAACTCTTCAACACACACACACACACACACACACACACACACACACACACACACACACACACATACGCCCACACACTTACACATATACACACAGATAGAGAGAGAGAGAGAGAGAGAGAGAGAGAGAGAGAGAGAGAGAGAGAAGAGAGAGAGAGAGAGAGGGGGGGGGGGAGGGAGGGAGGGGAGAGAGAGAGAGACAGATAGGGACAGAGAGAGAGAGAGAGAGAGGAGAGAGAGAGAGAGAGAGAGAGAGAGAGAGAGAGAGAGAGAGAATGGAGCACATTAGAAGCCGAAAAGCGGCCGTTATATCAGAGGACTTGTTGGACAATGATGATAGTGACCGAATAACAATCTGGATGTCCAAGTTTGTATAAAATGTTATGGTGCAATTTACTGGAATGGTGGCATTTGCGCCTGACCTGTTTAGATGACCCACCCACGCAGACAGAACAATGTTAGAAAGTTCTTTGCACTCCTAGCTTTTTTTTTTCTTTTTTTTTTGCCAACAATTGAAGTTGTGTGTGATTTTGTAAAGCTTAGCGTAGCAAACTTTCTCATATGCAGGATATACTACGTGCATTCATACCTACGGTGTAATCTGGCTATGCATCATGAGAACGTTGTAGTATGTATACTTCTGTCCACCAACAGCGCTTTGGAAGCATCAATCTGGACAGTGCCCAGAAAACGATTAGAGAAACGGTTGACGCAAATGAAACGTCTGCTAGTTATCTAATAGGTCAGTTTTCTGTTCAAGTCCCAGTCTTTTTCAAGTCCATAGTATTACAGAAGGGTTTACACCCATTAGGAAAGCACCGGTAATGGAATCATTGTGGTACGACACGAACACATCACAGGCGATCCCTTTCAGCCTGAGTGCGTCAGATTCATTGCCTGTCTTGTGCCTCACAATGAAGTGGCCTACGTCTCTGGATTCTAATGAGTCCCTTGGGCACAATACTTTTCAAAAGGAGTGCAATACTAGCAGCTGTGTTCTGGCATACACACAACACAGTCTACCTGTGTATAGCGCTCCTTCTGCATGTCTATGTTGATTTTTCAACTACAGTGCACATATGAAAAACAGACAGACAGACAAACAAAGAGATGACGACGTGGTCTGCTGTTCGTGGAAGTTTGTCCAGAAGAGAAAACAGACTCCAGGCTGGCCTCTGCTCACACTATGGTGCCAGAGCATCAGCAGTCAGGAAGAATGTATGGTCTTAACAGGGGACTGGAGATGCACGAACAAATGCACAGTAATGTGCCGAAAAAACTGCAAAAAAATAATTTCTTTGCGTAAGTACCAAACAAAAATTTCAAATGATACGCTTCTGGATGATGTCACAGCTTTTGCCAATTTTTTCCCCACTAAAACACATACATACATTCACACGCGCGCACACACACACACAAACACACGTGCAGTGCCATTTAAAGTTGTTGTCAACTGTTATTCCTAGCTCTTTCTGGTATGTAACTTGTTCAACGGGTTCGTCGTTAATATGTAGTGGATGGAATTTAATTGTGAACTTTGTCTCTATGCCTGTTTTTCAAGAACAGAAACATCAAAATGACTGGTGTGTATTGTTGTATCATCCACAAAGAGTTCCCATGTGGATCTGATGTGGAGAGGTAGGTCATTGCTGTAAACTGTGAATAGTAAGGGACCCAGGATACAGCCTTGTGGGGCGCTATAAGAAAATGTTGTCAATGAAGAGACAGTTGAATTCAATGTTACACATTGTTGCCTATTCGTAAATGATGAGTGGAAAAACTGAGGAGTACTTATGGATAAGCCACACAATTTTAATATTCTAAGAAGGTTATGGACAAGCTCATAAAATGCTTTTTTAATCACAATAAATAGGACACCACTATATCTGTTGTTGTTGATGCTATTTATCCAGTCATCAACCATCTTGATTAGGGCCATGTGACATTTTTGTCGACACTCAGACTGTCCAGGATGAAGCAGCTGGTATGTATTGAGGTGTGTAATGTGTGTTTGTTTAGGTGCTTTTCCAAAAGCTTTGGAAAGAGTGAAAATGATTGAAACTGGTCTGTACTTTGCAGGGTCTGAGTTGTCACCTGCTTTGCATAACTTTCGCTCTTTTTGAAATTATTGGAAAAATGAGTTTTGTCGATGCATAAATTAAAAAACGTATGTTAACATATCTGCAATTAATGGAGCTGATAGTTTGAGGAATTTTGCTGTCTAGACCAGCCACTCTGCAGGCACTCGAATGTTTGAGGTGTGTTAGGTAGTGATAAACCTTATATACTGTCATTGCTGAAATGAAAGTTCAGACGTGAGGTTTTTATCATGGCAAAATTGTTGCAGTTCCTGAAGGTCGTTAGATCTGCAGGAATCTGTTGTGACAACTTTATTGGGTATAAAGTAGAGGTGGGTGTTCAGCTGTTTAATAGAATTGTCCTCAATTACAGTTGACTTCGATGAAAATTGATTATTTGTAAGCTCATTTATAGCTCTCCGTACCGATTTTGGGTTCTGGTTTGATGACATTAGTTCTCAATAATTTTTTTTCTCTGCGCTTCTGTGAATTTATTTCATTTTTCAATACTCTAGATTCCCCATCATAGCCATGTTGCTTAAAAAAAATCTCTAAGATAACCTGCCTCCTGTAACTCTTAAGTGTACCATGCCGGCTTAAAAGCATGTAGTCTGATCGTTTTAGAGGAACGTGTTTATCATATATTTCGGTAAATGTTTTGATCCATCATGCGACAGCTAGATCAAGATCAGTTATGTTGAATACCGAAGAGTTTTCAGTTGAGCAAGGCGAGCAGGAAGTGTTGGTTGTTAAAGTTTGTAAAGCTACAGTACATTATCGTCTTGTGTCCCGGTTTGGGAATTTCTTCTCCCTTTTTTGACCATATGACACTGTCAGGCTTCCCGGAGTCGTGCCACACACGCTCGCACCACCGCCAAATGCAAACTCCACAAACGCGTGCAATCACTCCTTTCACCCAAGGCGCGTTAAATAAATACACAACACCGAAAAGTTGTTGTTTTATCCTTCCCCTCCTCGTAAGGGAGAACAAATATAATTAGTACATACAATTCTCAAATTAACTTATCCACACCTCCTCTCCAATGGGGAGGTGACACCAAATAAATTCAAACACACCTCCTCTCCACTAAGGAGGTGACACCAAATAAATTCAAACACACCTCCTCTCCACTAACACCAGGTACTGTTTCCCCTTCAATTGAAACATTCATAAAACATGGGGGTTATGTCACTATCCATCATCACAGTATTTATACTATATACCATTATTTTGTAACCTCAGCACAGGAGATCAATCAGATCACGATTCACAACAGTTGAGGTTATATAGTAGAGTCATAACATCATGGGGGAATGCCCCAGAGTCATTCTTCATCAACACAGGAGAATGCGCCAAAGATATTCTTCATCCACATGAATCCTCCTCTGTGAGGAAGGGTACTGCGGGCGAGGTCCGCCACCCGTCCCAGGTTGGGGTCAGGTCCGGCACCTCCACCACTTCAGTCACCGCCACCCGTGGCCCGGCGTGAAACAGGCAACCTGTCAACACACTCGGAACCACGTGCAGTTCTACAATAACTAAGGAGACTCACTTCAACATAAAGATGTAAACAGTAACCTTTTCTTATACGTTTTTACTTCAAATATTACTTTTCCTTTCTTTTCCCCATTCTTTTATAAAGAAATGTTACAGGTGTAACCACACTGGTTCTTATTCTTTTCTTTTCTTTAGAATACAAATGTTTTCTTTAATTTTTCCCCAAAAGATTTCACTTCTCTCTAGTTAAACATTAATGACAAAAATACCTCAACGATGCATCAGCCTTGCATCGCTCTTCAATCGCCGTAATCAAACAGACCATGCGACTCCCCCGGCTGGTGTAGAGCAAGTGATTATAAAATGTTCTAGCTAAGTTAAATAGCGCGCGCAGCGCTCCTAAGCAGTACTCACCCGCTGGGCCACTACCAACAGAACGACGCCGTATCTCTTTTCTCTCAATACCCCAATACCGCTGACGTTCAATCTTAAGACTGTTAATATATACATAACAACATGTGCACACGACACCTTCACACATCCTGTGCACATGACAGACACAGACTGGGTAATGATCACCACAGTCTAGGGCTGGGACGCAGGCGTCTAATATGTTACTTTTATCTGGAATATAAATATGGTCAATAACTGCCTTTAAGTTAGGCGTGGCTCTGGTTGGAGATTCGCTAAGTTGATGCTGATTAAATAGACTGTTTGAGTCGATTAGTTTTGCAATTTTAGAAGATCAATGTTAAAGTCTCTGAGTGTAATAAATTTCTCGGATTCTTGTGAGACTCCTTTAGATGGGTTCCTGTTACAGAATCCAACCAAAATGGAAGGGTTTCTTCTCGCTTAACTTCCATCCAGATTAACTCCACACCATCTCGTTCTAGGTGTAGAAGTAGTTTGAAGCTAAGGGTTTCACGGATGTAGAAAAGAAAACCCGTTTCTTTTGCTTGCGTTGGATCTTTTCGGATGGTGTTATATTCTGGAACCTGTACACCATTGTCACTAATATGTTCAGTTAATCTTGATTCAGAGAGCCCTACAATATGGAAGGGTTTTCCCTGATTCCAAATCAGTGTTGTTTTATCTGAAGTCATGATCCCCGCATGTTGGATATTAAGTTGACAGACTCGAAGTCCTTCTTTGCATGGCCATGCAGTCTGGTTTCTGTTCATTTCTAGTTATGTTCTCATG
Source organism: Conus ventricosus (assembly GCA_018398815.1). Classification (NCBI taxonomy): domain Eukaryota; kingdom Metazoa; phylum Mollusca; class Gastropoda; order Neogastropoda; family Conidae; genus Conus; species Conus ventricosus. Next base: position 70,899,887 of record CM031613.1, read on the forward strand.
GGAAGATAATAGGTGACGACGATGACGCACGTTAAGTGACAGGAAGATTTGTACAGTCATCAAGCAGAATAAGAGCACATAGAAGGAGAGAGACTGGGGCTGGTTTGTACACCGTTACAACTTTTAGGAAAGTGGAAGCGTATGAGAAGAAAAATTGTTCTCAATGTATGTCCACAGTTTCCTCGTGTTCAGTTTATGCACTTACAGATACACTTGTTTGAAACGAAAATATACACGTACGAAAATACACATGAAGAAGAAGGGGCAGGAGGGAAAGAAAGAAGGAAGGACGGACGGACGGGTAATAGTTGTTATTCAATTTAGTGCTCTTAAGCAGCTTTCCTTGCTTGATCTACCATGGTGTTTTAAATGCTGCTGAATGTTCACTACATTTATGTTTCTGAGTAAACTCAGTCGAGGAAAGATCTGAATGGTCTCTGTAAATTTAGCATCCTGAAATGTATGATTTTGCAACTTGTTTTAGATGCTGACACAAGGATGTTAGATCTTAAAACAAACACTGCCACTTGTCTCCCTTTGTTCCCTCCCTCCACACACACACACACACACACACACACACACACACACACACATACACGCACGCACGCACGGACGCACGTGCACACGCACACACACACGCGCACGCACTTACACACGCACGTACGCACGCGCACTGAGTATAAACATTGCACAAGGCCAACCATTGCACCGAACAACCGACACATGGCAGGTGCACAGATACACTTTTGTTAACCACACAGTAAAATTTTACTTTTTTTAAGGAATGAAGTAGCTACTAGTGGCCATTAATAAGCGATCAAGTCATGATGGGACTGCAGCCATTTTAATAGTTTTGCTTTGTTAATTTTGTTCCTCTTTTCAGACCAAACGCTGAATGTGTACAAAAATGGGTTTATGGCAGAATTTAAAGGTAAAACAAATATAGCCAGGGCCACATTTACTTCCCCTGGTATTGGAGTACCAACCACTGCCAATATTCCACACAACCCAATTGGAAACCAGCACATAAAATCTGTTATAGCAATGGTTATCAACCGTCGAGCAATGGTCATGTCCTTTGTCACTTTTGTGGAGTTGGTTGTCAGAGCATTGTGCTGTATTGACCAGTAGATGAAAGCCTGCCCAGCAGAAATAAAGAGAAATAAAACGAAGTTAAGTACTATTAAAATACCGAAAGAATAAAGTTTTCCTTTGAAATCTTGCCTCGTGACTGGCAAAGGAATGCAAATGCCTGTCTGGCTATAAAATTGCCAGTGTGATGCCATTGGTAACAGAGGCACTAAAGCTAAAAACCAGCCGGCACACCAAATGAAGAGACAAGTCAATGCTGCTGAAGTTCTATTAAATTTCATAGTGGTGAAAGGAAAGTGAATAACTATAAACCGGTCGAGTGTTATAAACCAGATGATTAAAGCTGATACTTCACCAGATACCAAAGCTAACAACCCTGCCATCTTACAAGTCACGCTGCTTTTCCACGAGTCATCGTAATGAAGATATCGACCACGGAACTGCTCGTCAGCCACTCCAATTACAGCAATGTAGACACCCATCAGAAAGTCAGCTATAGTCAGGTTGGTGACAAACACACTGAAGTCACTTGAAGATGCCACGCTCTTTGACAAAAGACGTGCACTAAAACAGAAGACGTTACCAGTCACTGACAGACAGGCGACCAGCCACAGAAACACGCGGTACGTCCATGATTGCAACAGATCTTTACAAGAAGAAATTTCATCGTTTGGAGCAATGCAAACTGATGCCTCAATGTTGTATGGAAATATATCTTTACAGCATAGTTTATAGTTCTGTGCTGATACAAAATGCAGATTGGAGAGACCTTCAAAAATGTCATGTGGAAAATGTTTCACAGGGCTGCCGTCTATATAGAGATGAGTTAACAGAGGTATGCCCTGGAAACCAGATTGGCTGATTGTATGAATGGATGTGGAAGTCAAATTCAAGCTTTGGATGTGAAGAAAGAAGGACAAAGCGTTGGCGTCAAATACAGTCAGCATGGTACAGGACAGGTCTATCACTGTCAGTGCATTTTGGTGGACAGATGACGGAGCAGTCTGGAGGGTGGTTAGAGGATTGTTGGACAAAGAGAAAACTTGTAGGTTTTGTAAACCATGGAAAGAAGTAATGTTGATGTACCGTAGTTTGTTTTCACTAAGATCAAGAAATCTTAAGTTTTTCAATGTGACTTTAGGCAATGAGGTTATACAGCATTGTGACAAATCCACCCCAATGAGGAGAGTGCTGTTACTCACATCAGCCAATGTCATACCAGAACCTGTAGCGTCCAGGAAACGGAGCTGACTGGTATATGCTGCTGTAAAAGGCTTAGTGCACCTGAATGTGGGACCTTGACAAGCACAAGCCATGGGACACGTCACGCCACACACTAATTCATCGTCATGTCTGGGACAGTGAGGCCAGCCATCGCATATTTGGTCTATGTGCAAGCAAATAGTTGAAGTTCTGCATCGAAAAAATCCCGAACATTTTCTTTGATCACACCCCTCTTCATCCTGGTGGTCAAGACAATCGTACAGTCCATTGCACCGGGTATAGACAGGCAGGCAGTCGTTGAAGTCACCAGGACAACGATAGTGGCTCTCTGGACAGGACTCTGTCGTGTTCATTGGGGTGGAGATGAACACCTTTCTGCCATCAAAATTGACAAGAGCGGGAGGAGAAACACTATAGCCTCTAAACATATAGTATCTTAATTGTTCACAGTTCTGTTCATCTGATTTGTCGTGACAGTGGTGCAAAAGATCACACACATGAGCAAAGTGCACACACTGCCCATTACTACATTGAAACGTGTTGTGACAAGGACGATATTTGCAGAACAACTCATCACTCTCATCCTGACAATCAGCGATTCGGTCGCATACCAGTGCATATGATATCACTATAGAATCACCACTGCATGTGAATGCGTTCAGAAAGAAAACAGGACGGCCTGTCGAATCTGGTGTCTCTGTGTATGCCAAACTGCGCGGAAACCTGCAAAGGAAATTTATGTTTCGCATACACGTTGAAAACGGGGTGGAATCACACGGAAGGAAGTTGTGTGTCACATGACCATCAGGGCATTTTATTATGGACTGCTGTTGTGAGAAGAAAGGAATGTCCTTGCTTTTTAAAGGAGCATCCCATGAATGATAAGCATTTTGTTCTGTCCTGTTGTCTCTAAACTCACAAAATGCGCTGTAGTGGAAACAGCCGTAGTGATTCCTTACATCAAGATCACCAGATAAACGAGATCTCTGTCTGAATACTAGACATTTCTTCTGGTCAGTATAGCTCACTGACAAAAGCTCAGCCGAGTGATGAAGAACTGTTCTGTCGCCATGTATAACACTACGTTTATACATGTTTGACTGTGATATGTCATCAGTATATAGACCCGTGTACATGTTGAAAAGTCTTCTGTCATGCATTTTGGTTTTGTTCAAAATTGTACGAATAATGTCAACATCACATTTCGGCAGACATAAAACGCCCCCTAGTGAAGTACAAGAGTGATCAGCTTTTTTGAAGTATTGACAGGTCAAGGCATAATTCTTTTCTATTTTGTCCATGTTACCCACAGCACTGACTATTTTGTAGCAGTGCCCATACAGTGCTAACATCCCACGACACTCGGGGCTGCTGTAGGGACACTCACCTGTTTCATCCCGCCCGTCTTCACACTCTGTCTTCAGGTTGCAAGCCAGGTGGTGATGGAAGCTGGAGTAATGCTCCACAGAACAGTTCCAGAACCCATTTGGTGTCTTACGAGGCCTTTGCCTCTCCACAAAAAATGAAAAGAACAGTCTGAAAGAAACAATATCTGCCCAATACCCTTTACTAACCAAAACGCCAACATGGGTGACATTATACAGGCTAGCGAAATCAGAATCATGCTCTTGATAACCCCAGATTTTGGGATTCAGCCTTGCTAAGTAGTCTTTGTGGATATTGTAACCTGTAAACTTAGCATACAAAGAGACAGCTGGTCTAAAAAGGGTAGTTTGTTTAAAACTGATCATGACTGAATTGTTAGTAGGTATTGCCATATTCATAATGTAATTACAGGGTTCTGCGTCACTCATATTTTTGTTTTCAGTGATGAATCCAGAAGACTGAGATGTCATTACAATATCAATATAGGGTGATGCGTGATAAAAGTTGAATCTATAATCGCAACAATCACATCGCCTATCCTCAGAACCTTGAACAACCCAAAAAGGAACAAAAGCTATAAATTTCTACATATCATATCTGCAACGCAAGGAAACGAGGAAGAGTCATAAAACTCTGTACTTTAGACAGCTTCTGTAGATGACTTCTGATCCAAAAGTGTAAGTACCTTTTTCTTGCAACGTCCACTTTTTATAATACAGATAATTATTATCATTTCTCTAATAACTGGATCATTTTGCTGTTTCATACACACATTACGGTGTACACATTGATCTAATCTGTTCATTTTGCTCTTCTCCCTCTCAGACTTCTTCCTGCTCAATGTCTCCTCTCTCTCTCTCTCTCTCTCTCTCTCTCTCTCTCTCTCTTTAGAATTTTAGATTTGTTGAACGCATTCTATTAGAATGTGTTAATTGTATTGCTGTGAAACTAAACAAGCGTTTTATCTACCGACACTATACTGTTAGGCATTTATGTTCCCCCAGCATCAAGCCCGTATTATTTAGACACAGAAATAAAAACTGGAATATATCTGCTTGAACACTGTCTGCTTGATATTTGTTGACAGTATGGAGAATTACCTTTCATTATTATGGGAGATTTTAATGCCTGGGCAGGTAAATCAAATGCTGCTGGTACTTATGTTTGGAATGATCATGACAATAATACTGAAGTAGATGAAATATATCTTAGAAACTTCAAAGATGAAATGATGAATGAATTTGGATGTTACTTATTGAAATTATGTGAAGAATTCTCATTAATGATTCTAAATGGTGTTACCTCAGTTGATAACCACGGAGACTATACATATATAGCACATAATGGGGCAAGTGTCATTGATTTTTTTTCAAGGTGCCTTTTTGAACATGCTCTAAGCATGAGAGTCCTCAACATTGCAGAATTTAAACATTGACCTATTGAATTAAGTTTAAACTTACCAAGAAATATAAAACACATTCAAAATATACCTGTAAAACGTGTCATTCAAAGGTTCATTCGGAACAAGGATCGTTTAGATGAATATCAACAGGCCTTCAAGTCACAGAAGATACTAGATATTTTGAACGAAGCTGTAACTCTGATGACTACTGATGTTAACCTGGCATTGAATAAGTTTTATGAATGTTTGACTCTTGCAGGCCAATGTATGAAAAAACATATTGTTATAGGTGAAAATAATTACAATTCCTGGTTCGATAAGGAATGTCAAAATGCATGATCAGACTTATTACAATCCTTGAAAAAAAAATAATTTTTTTTCTGGGTTTTTTTTTTCAACGCTTTTATTTGCTTGTAAAGAAATTCACAAGTGGAAAAACTCGAAGAGAAAGAAAAAACAAACAAGCAAACAAAAAAACAACAACAATAAAAACAGCACTACAAAAAACAAAAATGACAGTAGATCTTATCTTACATAAATACATTACAAAGCTGCAGGAAGTTCGCAAAAGAACAGCGATTCCTATTTAACATATACATATTACAAATAAGCACAACATTGTGTCTACACTGTCAGTGTCACACATTAAACTTACTATTTTGGAGCGTTTTCCTTTTTTTTCAAAATCAATAGTCAGAGAGAGAGAGAGGAGAGAGAGAGAGAGAGAGAGAGAGAGAGAGAGAGAGAGAGAGAGCAAGACAGATAGACAAAGAGACAGACAGACAGACAGAGACAGAAAAAAAAAACCAACAACAACAACACAACCCTAGATTCCTAAAGTTTTCTATACAGAAGCATAGGTATCGACATCAACAGTTCAAATAAATTACTTATCCAGAAAAGACGGTTGACTTTTAGCTGCCACGCCAGGCTTTGCTCAGGACTACACATATGCATACACGTGCGCGCGCGAGCACGCGCATACAAATCTTAGTTTTCAATAAAAAGAAAAAATTCATATTGTTGCCATTTGTTTGCAAAATCAACATAGTTCAAATTCATTTTTTGCAATGCATTTTTCTACTTCGTATTTGGTTTTAAATATTTCCTGAAGACAGGAAACAAGAGGAAGCACCTTTTCAAGTCTGGATTTATATACAAAGAATTTTGCAGAGATAATAATGTAATCGAGTATGATGTCAGTTTTTATTCGAGAGTCAGTGCCAAACAGAACAAGTTCCTTTGATAATACAATTTCAGGTACACTAGAGCAATTGTCTTTAAGAAATTCTGAAGGTCAGTCCAAAAATGTGTTGTCACTTCGCATGTGAAAAATAGATGATCTATAGTTTCCTTTTCAGACTTACAAAAAGTACATTTGTTTTTTCAACGATGTTCATTTTTTTTCAAGAACAATATTTGTAGCCAGGATCCTGTGAATTAGTCTTATCTGAAACCATTTCAGTTTAATTTCTTTTATTTTGTGTGTGCGAAGAAATACATTTTTCCAGTTCAATTCTTTACCTATCTCATTGTTCCATTTCTCACAGCACCTTGGCTGTGAGTTATCTGCATTTAAGATATCATAATAAAGTTGAGCGCCTTTCTTTGCGCTCCAGATGATACTGAGAGCTTTTTCAGTGGTCGTAGGCATATTACTAGTGAATCTGATATTCTTCGTTCGAATATATTTTCTGACAGACTGTACACAACCTAGGTATAGCATAAAGTTTGTTTGAACGGTATGCTTTTGCTTGAATTCTTCATATGTTATGAGCGACCCTGCTTGGTTTATTAAATCCGCAATACGATATACACCTTTGTCTATCCAATCCTTGAAACATATACTTTTCCCGTCTATTTTAATGTTTTTATTGTAAAAAATGTTTTCAGCCAAAAAGTCACTAGGATCCTCAATACTTACTTTGTCACCAAAGATTTTATATGCTTGGAAAGTGCCATTCCAAAAGGCATTAGTCTCTTTTCGACTAACTGGTAAAGCATAACCATATTTTTCGAGATCTTTTACCAAAGGATACGTTTGTTTCTATCACAGACTTCCATTTATGATTACTAAAGTTAAGTTTTCGGATCCATGTTAGTTTCAATGCCATTATCATGTGTTTAAGTGAAGGTATACCTAATCCTCCATTTCTAACATTTTTTACTGTGATTTTCGGGCTATCCTATCTTGTTTGTTATTCCATACGAATTGAAAGCATTGCTTTTTGAAGCTTATCCATAAACTGTTTGGTAGATTAGGTAACAAGATCCAAAGATATATCAATTTTGAGAGAATCAGTGATTTTAAAACGGCTACTCTGCCAACAGGTGTAATAACTCTCTTACTCCAGGCGTTGAATAACGATTTATTTCAAGAAATTTGTCTTTGAAATTCAGTTCTATGCAGTGTGATAGTTCTGGGGTGAACCATATTCCAAGGATCTTAAACTGTTTTGGATTCCAGTCTATTTTTAGGTGGGGCATATATCTAGTCTTTGATAACACTTTGCTCCTAGCCAAACTGCCTTCGGTTTTTCGATATTCATGTACAACCCAGACACTTTTGCAAATTGTCTAAAGTCTCTATTGAATGTTCAAATGATATTCTGTCCCCTTCGTTTGTCAACTGTGTATCGTCTGCAAACATGAGAGAGCTTGTGTTCAGTTTGGTTAATGTATATTCCCTTTATGTTTTTATTTTCCCTGATCATAATGGCTAATATTTCTGTGGACAATATAAATAAATAGGGAGATATGGGTCACCTTGTCGACAACCTCTTTGTATTTCAAACCATGTTGAGCTCTGACTGTTTTACTATTACAGATGACTTGATTCCCTTATGAAAGGTCGTGATCCAACGACATATATCTCTACCAAAACCAAATCCAAATGATTTTAATACCTTCAAATAAATTGCCAATTCAAGGAATCAAACGCCTTTTCAAAATATATGGAGATAAGCATGCCTGGGAGTTTTTCTTTTTTAAGTAATGGATTAGATCATAGATTAATCTGATGTTTGTCCCCTATATATCTATTTGCCATGAACCCCGTTTGATCTTCATTGATTAATTTGGGAAGAACGGATTTAATACGATTTGCTATGCAAGAAGACTCTATCTTATAGATAACATTGAGCAGAGATATTGGTCTCCAGTTTTTAATGAATTCTTTAGGTTTGTCTCCTTTTGGGATACATGTAATTATTCCTTCTTTTTGTGTATTGGATAATTCCTCTTTTTGAAATGACTGGTTTAAAGCTCTGACTACAAAAACACCCAGCTGTTTCCAGAAGACTTTAAAAAAATTCCGATGTGAAACCGTCTGAACCAGGAATTTTCCAGTTCTGCATGTTTTTAAGAGCATATCCTGCTTCCTCAAGTGTTATTTCTCCCTCAAGCGATTCTTGTTCTTCCTCTGTTAATTTTGGCATTTCCTCGATCAAGTCCGTAATCTCACATTCTTCCACTTTTCTCTCTGTGTATAGGTTTTCATAAAAAGCTTTCACTTCCATCAGGATTTCATCAGATTTGTATACTATCCTGTCATCTGTTACTAATTCAGACATATTTTTACTTACGAAGTGTCTCTTTTCTAGATTACAAAAATATTTAATTACCTTTTCACCCTGGGCCACCCATCTTGCCTTTGATCTTATTAAAATTCCTTGCATTTTTTCATCTCTTAACGTGGCTAATTCTCTGCCTAAGCAATCCAATTTCAGTATGTTATCCTTATCTACATATTGCACGAACGCAAGACAAGTCGAGGAACTGAGGTTTATTTACACTAATAAACGAAGTGAATACAAACATTTGCTCGTTAGAAAAAAAAAAGAAGATAAATTACGCATACTGGCTACTCTTGAGACAAATAAAAATGATCCCAAGAAATTCTGGGGGACTATTAAATCAAAGGTAGGTACGAAAGCACTAGAAAACTCCATCACAATTGAAGAATGGTATGATCACTTTCATAAAGTTTATAACGACTTTGAACAGGAAAACGAACTATATTCTGGAATTAGCGATTATTTTGTACCTTTAGATAATCAGATGACCAACAATAATAATAGTGACACTAGCTTCTGTTGTAATTTAGATACTTCCACTTTAGACTGGGAAATAACAGAATTAGGGGTTAAAAATGCAGTACGATCACTTCGGAATGGTAAAGCTGCTGGAACTGATGGATTTAGTGGTGAATTTTGCAAGTATGCTCCTCCATTAGTCGTTTCTTTTTTTTTAACCATTTTTTTAATAGACTGTTTGATTCCGGGACATTTCCACTCATGTGTTCAGAAGCAATTATACATCCTCTGCATAAAAAAGGTAATGTTAATTTTCAGGACCGTTACCGAGGCATCTCATCGTTAGATATAAGTGGCAAATTATACACCTTTATTCTGAACAAACGTCCTTCAGAGTGGGTGGAAGAAAATAATGTAATTAATGAGTCACAGGCAGGATTCAGAACGAATTACAGCCCTGTTGACAACATATTTACTTTAGTATCACTTGTACAGAAACAATTATCTTCTGGCAAAACGCTCTATGCAGCATTTATCGACTTAAAAAAAAAGCCTTCGATCTAGTGAATAGAGATCAATTGTGGTTAATGCTGAATGAAAATGGTGTGCAGGGTAAAATGTATTATGCAATTAAAAGTATGTACCAAGTCGTTAAAGCTAGAGTTCGGACAAACAATGATTTTACTGAAGCCTTTATGTGCCCTCGCTATTCATAAATGAACTCGCAAATGACGTTGCATTATCTGGAAAACATGGAATAAGCTTATCCCCCAATATTCTTCACATTCTTATTATGCTTTTTGCTGACGACGTTGTTCCCCTTTCCCACACTGAAATTGGTCGTCAAAAACAACCAGATATATTAACTAACACTGCCAATAAACTAGGACTGATCGTGAATGAGGAAAAAATCTAAAATCGTAATATTTCGTAAAGGAGGGCATGTTGCCTCATGAGAAAAATGGTTCCACAATGATATAAAATTGCAAGTTGTGAATGAGTATAAATACTTAGGTGTCATTCTCTCTACCGGTTTTACTTTTCGTATTCTTTGGAAGACAAGGCGCTCAAAGCTAAAAATGTGTTTTTAATATTTTGACATTTTTATGCTCTCTAGGCGAAAATAATCCAGACTTTTATGAAATGCGTACAATTTTGGCTGAAATTAACCCGTATGGAATATAGCCGTATCCCAAGAAAATCCTATAAAATGTTATGTTGTCTGCATTATAAGGGCAAAGAGAACTGGGTATGTTTGACATTATATAAGTATGGTTTTGGATTTGTGTGGGAAAATCAAGGGGTGGAAAATGTTAAATGTTTTGTGGATGCTTTTAAACAAAGACTTGTTGACTGTTATTTACAAGTCTTAGACTCTGCTAGTGACACAAAGGAGATATTTCAGTTCTGTTCTTCGTTTCGACAACTCTACGGTGTTCCAGAACATTTGTCTAGAATAAAAAAAAATCCACCTCTTAGAAAACACTATTAAAATCCACCTCTTAGAAAACACTATTAAAATTCCTTGCATTTTTTCATCTCTTAACGTGGCTAATTCTCTGCCTAAGCAATCCAATTTCAGTATGTTATCCTTATCTACATATTGCACGAACGCAAGACAAGTCGAGGAACTGTTGTCTGCATTATAAGGGCAAAGAGAACTGGGTATGTTTGACATTATATAAGTATGGTTTTGGATTTGTGTGGGAAAATCAAGGGGTGGAAAATGTTAAATGTTTTGTGGATGCTTTTAAACAAAGACTTGTTGACTGTTATTTACAAGTCTTAGACTCTGCTAGTGACACAAAGGAGATATTTCAGTTCTGTTCTTCGTTTCGACAACTCTACGGTGTTCCAGAACATTTGTCTAGAATAAAAAAAAAATCCACCTCTTAGAAAACACTTGACAAGAATAAGACTTGGAGTTTCACAACAAAGAATTCATAATAAGTCTAGATTCTAAATTATACAAGGATGAATAATGACTGTCCACTTTGTCCTGCTATTGAAGAATCTGAACTGCATTTTATACTAGTGTGTAATGAATACAGTTCTTTACGGAAAAACTTCATCCCAGCCAGATACCATAGCCATCCAAATGCATTCAAACAGACTTTATTACTTTCAGATATCAGAATATGTAACTCTTGATGTGTATTTATCTAAAGCCTTTAATACCAGAAACCACTTCTTGTAAATGTTTTATGTTTGATTCATTTGAAGATATACTTTTGCCTTTCCAATTTTATTGTAGTATTATTGTCATTTTTTCCCTTCAATTCCCAATTTTCATACTCACTGATGACATAAGCAGATTGGCTTATCATTAAATTATGTTCGTTCTCTCTCTCTCTCTCTCTCTCTCTCTCTCTCTCTCTCTCTCTCTCTCTCTCTCTCTCTCTCTCTCATACACACATATACACTCTCTCTCGCGTTCTCTCCCTCTCTCTCTCCCTCTCTCTCTCTCTCTCTCTCTCTCTCTCTCTCTCCTCTCTCTCTCTCTCTCTCTCTCTCTCTCTCTCTCTCTCTCTCAGTCATCATTCATTCTCTCTCATTCTCTGCATAATGCTACATGGTTCGCGTCTTTAACGTAGGTAGGAAGCGCTGCAACCACAGGCTGAAAGACAGAATCCAAGAACTCAGAGATGAGACTAGTGGAACAAGAACAGGCTGCAACGATCGGTCCACCAGAATTGTTGGTTTGTGGATTCTGATCATCCGGAAAATGTAAATTATCTGGAATGTGATTGCCAATTGACTATCAGGTACACTGGCTTTAGCATTTTCTGTTTTGGTACTTGGTAGCAGATACAAAGAAGATGTTTTTTCCTTACCAAGCAGTGATTTAAATATCTTTTGTGGCTTTGAGCTATTGAAAGAAATCTTCTTGGTTGGCAATTCGGGTGGTTTGAATGGTGAAACTACTGATCTGAGAATCACATAATGATCTGAATTGATTTTTGTGGTGTTTCAGTTCGGCGTCCGTCTGTAGGAGTTGGATGTTGTTTGATCAGAGAAAAGCATTCATCACTATGCAACCAAAATCCATCATGTTTGTTACCCTCTACCACTGCCATCGTTTCTTCAGGCGACTCCGTTTAGCTGTCCATTTTCACAGTTTAGAGCCTCATTCGAACACTAATGATCCCAGAGATATTTTTCATTTCTTCTCCAAAGAGTCCAGCACCTGGACTCCAAGCCCTAGACAGTTTGGAACCTGGACTACTAGAAAGATACAAGTTGAGTTTAATACCCCTCCAACGTTCCAACCTCAATATCCAAGAGCTAAAGGCTCTTAAAGAAATCAAGCATCAGGCATCATGATCAGACCTGCAGACAAGGGCAGGACAATTGTGGTGTGGTATGAAGACTTGTATTTTGATGAAGTTGAACATCATTTACCAGTTGTTACTTTTTACGAACATATTTCATCCTCATCAACAAAACAAGACAATTCTCTTGTTCGCAAAACTATTAAAACAAATGTTATCTTTTCGAGACACCTACCCTCTGAAGCCTTATCTGTCATTACAAGTGCATCCCATTAACCCCATTTCTATTTCTTTTTTTTCTGAAATCCACAAACTCAACTGTCATGTGTGCACAGTTATGTGACACATGACTCAACCTCCATGAAATGGACAGCGAGTTAGGTGAACCTTGTTCATGCTGACCGTGACAATCCAGTTGCACACTGCTGGGTCAGATGCATTGATGTCTGTAACCCCACATGTATAGTAATAGCATCAGATGGGTCAGATGCATTGATGTCTGTAACCCCACATGTATAGTAATAGCATCAGATGGGTCAGATGCATTGATGTCTGTAACCCCACATGTATAGTAATAGCATCAGATGGGTCAGATGCATTGATGTCTGTAACCCCACATGTATAGTAATAGCATCAGATGGGTCAGATGCATTGATGTCTGTAACCCCACATGTATAGTAATAGCATCAGATGGGTCCATCGCCGAGAGTAAATCTTTTGTCCTGGAGGTCTTGTTTTTGTTTTTTTAATCATAATTGATCGGCCAAATCTAGATTCATCAACTCGATTCACGACAGAATCGTGAAAACATGACTTTGAAGCATTAGTGTTGTGTTCTTGTTAAAGCGAAAGACTTTGACGCAATTTTTGAGGAGGCTTCGTGACGTCTTTACAATTCTGGACGTCACGACTCTTTTCCAAGAAATGGTTGAACTGCTGCCGAGTGGTGTTTGGAAAATCTGAACAGAGCTGACTGTTGCTGACTTGATGTCAAGACCGTATTCCATCTTCAATCCTATGTATCTGTTGTCAGTCTGTGCCAGTGATTTTAAGTTTATTATGATGTGTTTAAGTTTATTATTTGGTGTTGCGGTGCAGAAATTAAAAAAAAAAGTGAATTGGCAGCGAAGTGCCAATG
>CM031613.1:70918434-71055934 GCA_018398815.1 Conus ventricosus
ATCAATGCGGAGTTTCCACACACTTCGCTAAAGATCTAAAATGCCCCACAAAGGGAAAAATGTGCAAACTTTGTCACCTTGAAGGACATTTTGCCCGATGTTGCAAGACTAAAAAGAAACATCCGAAACCTGAGAAGCTGCACTCATTTACCGAAGATGCAGAAACAAGCAGAAACAAGCAGAAACAAGAGATAGCGACAGTGATGACTCAGGTTTTGTTGTCCGAGGCTGGACAAGACAGAAATCGTCTCTGAATGCAATCACTGTACAACGTGAAAGTGGTGATGTCAATTTCACCATTGACTCAGGTGCTACATGCATATTACTGGCCTGGATCTGTATAAGAAAGTGAATAACAATGCTATTAGGTACATTTCGAAAGAGAAAACGGACAAGAAAATGTTTGTTTATGGATCAGACAAGCCGTTGAAGTTCAAAGGGGAATTTAGAACAGAACTTTGTATCACTGACAAGAAACTCACCACTGACAATGGTTCTCGATGGAGATGGAGAGGCACTGCGATTTACTTCCATCCTTATATATAACTTTTTTTTGGGATAAATTTGATGTTCATAAGTTCACGTCTAATTCTGCAAGGCTGATATGAAGTGAACAGATCTGATGAAACTGACAACTGACTTATCAGGAACAGAACATCTAATCATAACGCCCTCCAGTTTGGATGATTTCAAAAGGCAGTTTTATTGACTGGCTTAAGTACAGCTAATCAGCCGCTTGCCAGATGATGGTCGTTTTGATCATGGGTAGGGTTGATGGTGCTGGCCTATAATTTCTTACTAAAAATACCCGACTAAGCAGTGTAGCCATAGCATTCTTTGTTTATTTCAGAACTGGCAGCCAGACAGAAAATGAGTTCACTGTATCAGTGCTAGACACATTAGTGGGAGATGCAGAAACATCGTCAATTGCAGCTACAGGCACAGATTTTGGGAGAGAAGCATTGGGATAAGGCATCTCTTTAGACGATGATGAGATAGCGTTCTTAGTGGTGCTCAGCTGAAACTGAAGTAGAAACTGAGAAGTACTCTTTCCCATATTAAAGCATTTTCCTCATCAAAGCCTTTGTAGCAAGCCTCTGATCGTAATGAAAGATGGTTATATGGTCTAACTGATTTTGTCATATCAGAACTCCAGCAGGTACATGTATTTGTACACGCAATAAGTTTCCATTGTGGTAGTCGTCGTACCCTGGCTAAAAGATTCCAGAGATCATCTGAACAGCCGAAATACTTGAACACTGGGGTACAAATGCAGACCTTTTTACCCATCGATTTTATAGCGTATTTTACAAAATTTGACTGGAAAATACAGTAATACGCCGAGTACGACAAAAATACGAAAATCGGCAACATTGGCTACAAAAAAATACTACTTTCTGTTTGAAAACCCGAGTTATTGTCCCTGGTTCCAGTTGGCGCTTACTCGCTTACACCATGGTCGGCCATCTTTCATAGTGAGTGACGGACACAGATATTCACTGAGAGAATGCCTCCACCAGCAAAATTACGCATTCATGAGAGTGATGAAGAGCTAGATGTTGAAAAGAAGGTTGCCAGAACGAGGGAGCAAGCTTTCCTGAATGCATACCACGCAAACTTGGAAGTGCTTAGTCCCAAGCTAAAAAAAAAGGTCCAACTTTCGTGTGGTGCACTTTGTGCGAAACGGGTTTTAGTTGTGCTCATGGAGGACGCAACGACTGCATAAAGCATGTTTCGTTAAAATCGCATGAAAAAAAGCTACCAGAAGTGATGAAAGGAACACCTTCAATTGTACAAGCATTGCAAAGGCCGAGGCGAAGTCTAGTTGGGGACCTGGAGCAGCAGGTGACAGACGCCGAGATGATGATCATGATGTGTGTAGGCTGGTGGCTGACACGAATCTGCCCCTGTCAACGACCGATCGTCTTGTTCCCTATTCAAGAAGATGTTTCCTGACACCAGTAACAGCAAAATTGCTCAAGGCGTGTTTAATTTCTACTGTTAATTAGCTCCACTCCCCCCGCCTACACCCCTTCCCCCAAAAAAACGGGTGGGGGGGGGGGGAGGGGGGGGTTGAGTGGCAGTACAAAGAGAGGAAACAGATGGAAAATGAAAACTGTATGAAGAGTATACATGTGTGTGACTGTCTGTTACTCTGTGTGTGTGTGGGGGGGGGGGGGGTCACGGATTGTGTGACTTTGCTCATCAAGAGGCTTTTGACAACTAGACAGTATGCTGACAGTCCTTTCAGTGCTAAGAGTGACTTTCATGGAGACAGAATCTTTGATGACTCCAAGGTATTGAATCCTTGTTGTGGGCTGAATAACCGACTTGGTTGGGTGAATGATAAATCCTAACTCTTGAAACAAAGCAACAGTGTCTGTAACATTCCTCATGCAGTTGCTTTCTGTGAGTCCAATCAACAGAGAATCATTCAAAAACCCATAGACAGGTTTAAACAGCTTTGTGAACAAATGTGGAGCTGATGATAGGCCATTGGGTAACGCATTGAATTCATAGAGTTGTTCTCTCCATTGAAATCTGAGTAGTTTCCTGTGCTGTTCATGGATTGCTACACTATAATAGGCATCCTTCAGATCAATTGAGGCCATACAGCACCTTGAGTTATTAAGGTCAGGGCTGTGTTCAGAGTATCCATTTTGAAATGATGATAACTGACTTCTAAATTGAGTTTTTTTTAAGATTTAAAATCATGTGATAAGATCCATCTTTCTTTTCCCTGGTAAAAACTGGAGAAATAACTTCACCAGGACAATGCTCACTGGGGGAAATTACTTTCTTGGCTTTCAACTGTTGAACTTTTGAATCAATAATCTTGCACTCTTTCTGATTTGTGACATTTGTTTTTGTGCAAGATAACCTGGATAACTGGTCTAAAGGACAGACAAATTCAACCTTAACCCCTGCTATCATGCTTAAAATCTCTGGGTCTGAAGTGATTTTAGACCATACATCTTCAAACTGTCTTAATCTCCCAGCCGTAGACTCATATTTCTGAGGTTTTAAAGATGAAACCAAGCTCGCCTCTTCTATTGGGAGCTGAGATTCTGATGTCCCCATTTCTGCTGGAACCAATGCTGCCTTTTGTTTGGTCTGTTCCTTTGGCCTAAAAAATGACCATGTGCATGACTCGACTCGGAGTATCAAGAACCGCCCACTTCTATCATGGACAAGAACTCAGCAGGAAACTACCGTCCAGTCAGCCTAACATCTGTTGTCTGTAAAGTTTTCGAGGGTTTTATTCGAGACGCTCTTTGCCAGCACTTAACCAAACATGACCTGTTATCTAGAGAACAATTTGGATTTACTACGGGGCGTTCATGTGTTACACAACTACTTGTCAATTTACAAGATTGGTTCGTTACATTGGATGAGAAAATACCAGTTGACGCAGTCTACCTAGACTTGAGGAAAGCATTTGATACAGTTCCACACCAAAGACTGATAAATAAACTGGGAGGCTACGGTATAAAAGGCAAGTTACTATTGTGGATCAGAGATTTCTTAAAAGGAAGATCACAGTTTGTAAGTGTAAACAGAAGTAAATCATCGAAGGTCAACGTGACTGGTGGAGTACCACAAGGTAGTGTTCTCGGACCGACCTTGTTCATATACTTTATAATGATAAGCCTGAGGAGTAGATTGTAAAGTAAAAATCTTTGCAGACGACACCAAGGCTTACTCTGCCATCCGAAATATTGAAGACAGAGATCATTTACAATTGTGTATACACAATCTAGTGAAATGGACAAATACTTGGCTATTGCAGTTTAATAGCGAGAATGCAAAGTTTTGCACCTTGGAAAGAATAATCCACACTATCAGTACACAATACTGGAAAATGGGGTTAATAGAACACTGGAAAGTACTATTGCTGAGAAGGATTTAGGTGTCACCATGGACCCAGATTTGAACTTTGAGACTCATATAAACAACATTGTGAAAAAAGGTAATCAAATGGCTGGTCTTCTTGTGAGGACTATTACAAATAAATCTCCTGAAATTATGATTCCATTGTTCAAAGCTCCAGTTAGACCAATTATTGAATATGGAAACTCAGTATGGTCCCCCTATCTTAAAAAACATATAAATATGATTGAAGGTGTTCAACGAAGATTTACCAAGTGTATAACTAGAACGAGTACTCGTGATCTAGTTATGAGGAGCGCCTAACTCTGTTTAGGTTGCCTAGCCTAGAATTCAGAAGACTAAGAGGTGATCTCATTGAAGTATACAAAATTATGCACAATATTTATGATCCTTGCACCACCTCTTCCTTGTTCACTATGGCTAACTATGAAAAGACTCGAGGACATAATTTCAAAATAACCAAAACTAATTTTGCAACTAACCAGTTTCGCAAATTTTTAACTAACCGTATCATAATCTGTGGAATAACCTTTCCGATGACACTATCAACGCGCCATCAGTAAACGCATTTAAAAAATCAAATTGACAAAAAGATTAAAGACCAGGTATTTTCCACTGAGTTGGATCTTATTAAGATGATGATAAATGTAGTATATACTATGCCTGACTTAAGCCATTGGGACTTTCACGAGAAAGTGATCCAAAAGCACATAAACGGATACTGATTATGAGGGCAAAAGGCTATTAGCCTATAGCCATACATTTCTGTGATTCTGTGATTCTGTGAAGCAGGCAGTTCTTAATACTCCGAGTCAGGTTTCCGCGGTATCTGCGCTCATGGCCTACACTGGAGCTGATGCAGTCGGTCTCATGCACATCTTTCAGTGCCACGGACAAACTGTCCCCAAACAACTGGTCTGTGACCGGGACCTATTCATCACAGATCCGCGAAAACTGCTTGTTTACATGTGGTCTGATGCCATTGCGTCTGCGCAACGAAATCTCGCGCCAAACGTGACCCAAAATGGCCAACGCATTGGTGCAATTCAGAATTGGCCTCTGAACTGGGCAAGCCGCTAGCAAGTAATCCGTTCACGGCATGCACGCACGCAGTCGCTGCCTTGATGACCGCTCTTTGAATATGTTGCATTTTCAGTCGCATTTGACGGCCCTCGATGGTAATTTCGACCATATTTTGTGATTTACCGTCGGGACGATCAATTTGTGACAATTTGCCTGTCTACTGTAGGCTTCAATTTTTTTCTTCTGCAGATCCGGGCTAAGTTTGCTCATGAACCGACCATTAACAATTTCTGCCAGTTCCTCTCTCACTTCTTCGCTTACAAGTTTGTCCATGTCAAGTGTATAAGACACTAGACAGGGATATATGTATTAATATATCCCCCGTTATAACCACCCCTTTCCCCCTTTTACTAAGTATGAACGCCACACAACAAACACACAAAAGAAAATACAGTGCACAAACAGAAGGCTTTATTTGCATTCACACACGCACTCTCACCCACAGAATGGCAGATGAAACACCAATACCTTTATATATCCGACACATAGGCAGTTTTCCCCACACCCCAAAACAAAAAAACAAAAAAAAAAAAACCCCCCAAAAAAAATCCAACTTACTGACATCAATACCCGCCCATCAGCACAGGGCCCCCTTTAAATGCATACCTGTGCACTTTTTTTGCCGCACTTTTACGGACCCTTCCCCGGGGAGGCACACATTCCTCACCCCACAAAAGGGCCCAAATACAAGGGAAAAAAAGGGGGAAATAAAACATCCCTTGGAAAACCCCAGGCGGGAAATACCAAAAAGGTTTTGTTCCCTAAACCCCTGAAAATGCCCACGCTGTTTGTTTTTTCCCAAAATTATTCTTTAGTTTAACGTTTATGTGCCGGTGCCCAAATTACCCGACCCCCAAATTTCCCCCCCAAAAATGTTCAGCACAGTTTTCAAGAAACCCGACCTCAATATCATATTTTTCAATAAAATCATTAAAAGTAAACTGCCTTGGAAACTTGACGAAACCAAGAAAAAAAAAAAAAACAAACTCCTTCAAAAAAAAAAAAAAAAAAATGCAACACAGCTTTTTCCCACTATTTTTTTATGTGAACGCGGTTCTTCAGGGACGCTCCCCAAAAATCGCTGCCCAAAAAAACCTTCACTGAGGAAGCATTTTCATAAGCCCCCAGGAGAAGAAAATCGTGACAGGGCCGAAAAAAGCGTGGTTTCCCCTCCCGGGGCCCCAAACCCACACCCCCGGGGGGGGGTAGAAACGAGGGGTAAAATGCGGTGGGCCCTCAAACCGCCTCCCCACCCCTAAAGGACAGGTTGAAGCCGGGGGAACCCCACCCTGGGGACGTGGAGGAAAACGGCGCCCGGGGGCCGGGAAAACGAACCCTCCCCGGCTCCACGCCCCTTCCCCACTCCGGCAGAGAAGGGGCAGGGAGGGACATGGGGATGCGGTGACACTTGCCACAACCAGAGTGCCGACCCTCACAGATTTGCTTTTGTAGGGGGGAAACATAAAATCGGGGAAAACCCAACCTGTAAAAAAGGGAAAATTTTCCTTACTACCACAAAAATTTCGTTTTTAACTTATTTTTTTTGCTTCACAAAAAAAGTAAAACGGTTCGGGTTGTTTAAAATGTAAACCCCAAAGGGGCGACAGCTGTTTGGGCCCTTTTTAAAATCATGCCCTAAAACAACCAGTCACCTTGACATAAAAATTCCCTCACACCAAAAATTTTTCCCTTACACTTTTTAAACCAATTTCATTGACTCTCCCCCATTTCCCCTCAAAGCCCACGAAATAATTAAAACCGGGTTTCCTTCAAAAAAGTGATTGGGCCCTGTCTGAGTACATCCCCTCGACTTAAATTTTCCCTCTGGGGCCCCCGACAATATTCAATAGGTTTATAAATCTTTTTCACTCCAACGAACGAAAAGAACAATCCGACCGTTAGTGACCCAGTTTCCGGGCACAATTCGGGTCGATTTTTTTAACATGCTTTAATTTGGGTTTAAACCATTTTAAACAAAACCCAAAAAAATAATCTTAAAATTTAAAGGTTTGCGGAAACCCCCAGAGAAGTGGGGAAAAAAAAAATTACAAGAAAAAAACAAAGAGCGTTTCGACCTTAGGTCTTTTTGTCTGGTGATAAAATTTAAAACGAATTTAAAAAAACGAAAAAAACACTTAGCTTTTGGCTTTAGAAACTTGGGGCGGGTTTGCTAAAATTTTTTAAGATTTGTTTAGATTTCCGCCTGCCGTCGTCTCGCTTTCAAATTGATCAAAATAATAGAATTTAACCCGGGAATCCTAAATCTTAGAAAGGGACAATCCTAATCCTAAAATTTTTCAACGGGAAAATTTTCAAGCGCTAAAGGGCAGTCACCAATTTTCATTTAAACTCGACAAGGAAATTTCCCAGGCTACTTTTCATTGTCTACTGACCCCCACAATGCTGCGGAAAAAAACTTTTGGAAAACTGGGGCCCTCACCGGGCGAATAAAAAACCATATACATTTCAAAATACATCAATGTAGGTTTCTGAGGGACAAATTCCCCAAATATCTTAAAACACCCTTTATTATTACATCTATTTTTTTCTTTTTTTTTTTCCCAAACGTAATAACCTATACCAAGTAACCAAAAAACATGAATCCACCTGCAAAAACTTTAATAAAAAAAAGAACAACTAAATTTTTTTTAAAAGATCCCAAAATTTTCCCTTTCCCCCCATCCCAACCCCGGTTTTTGGTTTTAAGCGCAAACACCCCAAAAATGAACTTCTAAAAAGACTTTTCTATCCAGGTACCACCCCCCGACACCCCATCAATAAACCTCCCCACACCCCAGACACAGCCATGCAGTCTGCCCCCGTACCTGGCACCGCCGCGTGCGTCCCCTTTTTTAATATTAAAATTTCCCTCCCGAACCAACGTAAACTCTCAGAAAATCCCCATCTTTATAAACTTGAAAAAAAATTTTCTGACACCCCGACCACTACAAGTACAACAAATTTGTCTTTGCACATCAATACCGCTGAAAACACAACCCCCCTATTGTACAGTGTAGACCAAAAAGCCCATTTTTCTTCCCAATATGTAGGTTTTTTTTCCTCGACCTTAATTTCGTTATTTCTTTTCTTCTCTTCAAACTTCCGCCTTTTTAAATTTCCCTCTCTTACCCAAATTCACAGACAGAATCTTTGCGAAAAAAATCAAAATTAAAGGAAACCCTCCATTTCCGGGAATGAAATACAAAAGTTGAGAAACCCATAATTCTGCAAAAACCAAAAACACCCTCCAGAATTTCCGTACTTTACACGCTAACCTTGGACAACAACGGAACGACACAAGGACGAACCCCAGTGTGGACACTGCCAGACGCCAAACCCCCGGTATGCAGAAAACCCCTCGTGAAAAACCCCAACACGACAGTCAAACCGGGGCGAACAGGCGAACCCTCTCGCCGGGCACTGCCAAAAGCCAAAGCCCGGTACGTGCAGAACCCCCCGTGAAAACCGAACACCGACAGCAAAAACGCGGGCGACACACTGGACACCCCTCAGTCGCGGGACATGCCCAGCCAAGCCCGGTCGTGCAGAACCCCGCTGAACACCAAAAAAATTCCACCTGGTACCAAACCTTAAAGCGGGGGAGGGATACCCCCAACCCGCCCCCCAAAGGCAAAAACAACCTGAGCAAAAGAGGGCCACCCAACCTTGTGGATAACGCCTCATTGTACGGCTTTCAGATACACGACGACATCCGATTCACCCCCGGGAAATCACAAGACAGCCTCACATTTTGGAAACCCCTACAATCGAAGAATCCGTTTAGGCGTTTGTTTAAAATGTAAACCCACTAAATTCGGCGAGCTTTATACTCTCCCCCCTCCCCCCCTCCAAGAGTTAACAGGTAAGCCAAACCCCCGGCAGGATTCACGAAATTCCCACGGCCACTGCACCCTGGCATGGGGGCCCACACTCCCAAGGGGGTCACGGGGGGACCCTTTCATTTCTTTGCGTGACAATTTTTCCCTTCC
Source organism: Conus ventricosus (assembly GCA_018398815.1). Lineage (NCBI taxonomy): Eukaryota > Metazoa > Mollusca > Gastropoda > Neogastropoda > Conidae > Conus > Conus ventricosus. Next base: position 70,927,398 of record CM031613.1, read on the forward strand.
CCCAAGATTTAAAGTATCCTGAAAATAAAAATTTTAAAGGGAACCACAAACCCAAGTCCTTATGTAAACAGCTTTTTAAAAAATTTTAAACCCCCCCTTCCCTCACTTTTTTAAGCTCTGGGCACAAAAACCCTTACTCCTTCCCACTCAAGAAATCAAAACCCCAAATTCTCACGCCGGGAATTTTGCCCCCACTAAAAACGGGAAAAGGGTTGTAATAAAAATTTCCCCAACTGGTGATCCAAACCACGGGGCAAACTTGACCCTTTTCCAAATAGAATTTGGTAAAGGGTCCGCCCCTGTAGATAAATTTACCCCTTTTAAAGGGTGGGGGGTTCAAACTTCTGACCCCCCTTACCAGACCCAAACTTTTTTTTCCCACGAGGGAAAATATTTTTGCGTTCAGCTTTTTTGGTTTTGGGGGGGCGCACAATCCCGGATGGACTCCGTCGTCATTTTCCTGAAAACAGCACAGCCCTATGCCCATTTAAAGATCCCTCTGTCTTCAAATGAAGCGAGGGTTTCCCGGAACTGGAAAAATGGCATACAGGCGGCGTGCAAAAACAATTTTCAGCTTTGGAAGCCCCCCACACCTACCCGGTTTCCCACCCCCAACATGCGGGGGTGTTTCCCTTTTGGTCGGGTTTCATGAGGGGAACGCAAATTTCAAAAAACCCTTTGGGGATGAATCGTGGGTAAAACCCTAAAACAAACCCGGGAAAAACCCCGTCCCTGCTTCTTCTTTGCTGGGGCGTAGGACTGAATACGTTCCATTTTGTCTTCCTCGGGCCTGATTACCCCTTCCAATCCTGTCCCCCGGTTTGGGGAACACCTGCTTTTCCCAGTCACATTTGGGGCCTGGTAGAAAAGACCACACCTCTCGAATGCGTTTCCGGGAAATTTGCTCGCAATCCAGAAAAAATTTTCCTCCAGTGTCGAGGGTTTGGGACACCAACACATCGTCGATGAAAGTTATCCACACGCCCTGTCTCCAGGGGCTGAAGAAACTTCCCCCAAAACCGGGTAAACATTTGCCCGAAGTACCCCAGCCCAAAAGGCTTTTAAACCCCACTGATAATGACCCTGTGGTGTCGAAAACGCTGTCTTGGACGGTCGTTTTCGTCAAGGGGTATCTGCCAGTACCCTTTTGACGGTCAATTTACTAAAAACCCCCGCCCTTTTCCCCCACTTTGCAAACCAAGTACTCTACTTTGGCATCGGCTCTGCATCAAATAAACTATTTTGTTCAATCGGGGAAGTCCACCCCAACCGAATTTTCCCTTCTTTCTTTTTCCCCAAACCCACTTTTGGTGAGCAGTAGGAGATACCGATTTTCCAGGATTTCCCATTCTCAACATCATCCCCCATTTCCCTTCAGGGAACACGCGCTTTTGGGTTTAGGGGACGGGAACGGTCTCGATCGTACTGGAAATTCAAAGGGTCGCTTGATTTTGCATCCCCCAAACGTGGTAGACCCGGGGCAAGTCGGGAAAAAAACACCCCGGGAAAATTTCGCCGACCAACTGCTGCACCCTTTTCCCTGAAATGCCCGTCTTCAGCACCTTTCATACATCCTCTGCGGTTTTCCGACGCGCCGGGGTACTACTGGAATTCTTTCCAATGGGGGGGCCCCGGCCTCACAAAGCTTTTCGCCGGAATCCCAACTGTCGCCATGTGTTGGGCTGGGGTTTGGGTCCCCCCTCTCCCAAACGATTTAAAACGGGTTTTGGCTTTGGTAAAAGCTTCCCCGACCCCCGAACTCTTTATTTGTAATGGGCCCCTCCCCCCCCCCGGGAAACCCAAACGGGAAAAGGGCCCCTTCCCAAACCCCCAGTTAAAAACTTTTTGTGTTTGGAAGGGTCGAAAACACCCACCTGGTCCTTTGTTTGGAAAGGGTTTTGCGGGCGGGCTCTGACTTCAAAAGGGCTTTTTTATATTTTCTTGCGCTTTCCCTAGTTTTTTCCGGGCTATGTTTGCAAGTCTCGGCGATTCTGTTCCTAAAGTCAAACACAAAATTCACCAGCCTTGGAGGGTCCATGGCTTTTGGTTTGGGCCCAAAAATCACGCAGCCCCTTCTTTGGGTCCCCTTACCCGCGTCCGTATAAAAACTCGAATGGGGGAAAACCCGGGGTGCTTTTTTGGGGGAACCCTCCCTATACGCGAATAACAGTGCGGGCCCCCAACGATCCCATTCTTCAGGGTTTTTCCCTTGAGTCAGTCGGGGACCCATTTCTTAAAGGGTTTCCTTTTGAAGGCTAAAACAAATCCTTTGGCATTGGCAGGGTATGGAGTAGTGCGCAGACCCTTGATGGACAATAACCCGAACACCGGGCCTCAATTTTTACTCGAAACTGTTTTTCCCGGGTCTGTAAAAAACCGTTGCGGGAATTCCTGCCCGAGACCAATGGCAAACATTGCTCAAAACCCCGACTCAGGGGGTTACTGTGCGAAGTGGGGTAGACTCTGGATCCCTCGTGGCGAAGTCCCCCTGTCCCAGAAAATTTTCCTGCACCCTGTTGCGACAGGGGGCAATGGGCCCCACTTAACTACCCCCCCCCCTGTCAATGGTTCTTGCTTAAGGGCTTCTTGAAAAGGGGCCCCGGTCTGCCTCGCCTTTTTTTCCCGGTACCGGGGCACTTCACACCCCGACTTAAAATTTCCCCCTATTTCATTTCCCAACATTCCGGGCCCAAATTTGAAGGGGGGGAATATTCTCTCCTTTTTTCTTTTTTCCCCCCAAGTGTCCAGCCAAAAGGAAATATCGTGTCCGAGATTTAATAGGGTTTCCTTAGAGACTTCGGCCAAAAACCCGGGGTTGTTTTTTTCCCTCTCACTCTCGAAATTTACGTACCAAAAAACTGGGTTTTCCACAAAAGGAACCTATTTCCGGGAAAAATGAACACTAATTTTTCCCTCTGCAGTTTTCCGGGCCCCGTGCAAGGTTTATCTTCCTTTTTCCTCCCCATGAACCCAGCTGTTTTTCCCCGAACAGCCTCCCTTGTCCTTCAAAGAAAAAGGTTTTGCGCGGGTTTGCCCCTGGGCCCCTAAACCTAAAGCACGAGCCCAACACAGGGGCCCCGGGCTTTTTCTATTGCTGCCCAATCCGATGATTTTGTTCTCCCTAAAATGGGGTTTTTTACGGGGACTCCTCGGAGGGTGCTCTCCCCCAGGGAATATGAAATTTCCCCCACCAGCATTTCCCCTCAACTGGATCCTCCATCCCCAAAACCTAAACCTTCCCCTCAAATACGGCTTTGCCCCTGTACACACATCCCACGGGTAGTGTGCACGCCCCTGGATTCGCCAATACAACCGTCTGGGCCCTTCCCGTATAGGATCTTTTGGGGTCCCACCCTCGCCGCGACCAGGGTTTCTCCCGATGCTCCTGTATCTCTGTTTCCACTTGCCATGTCTCCCCGGGACCCTCCCCCTACCCTGGGTTTTAAAAGGGTTTTCCTGGAGCAGGGTACCCACGCTTTGGGGAAACTTCCGAGTTTACGGCTCCCCCAAGACATGACACATTTTGGGATAGCTACACTCCCAAGTTTCGGACAATTACGCGGGATGGGGCCTGGCGCTTGCTTGCATAACAAATCCCCCCTGCCTGGGGCCCCTTTTGGGGTCCCCACCCCCCCGTGACGGGGGTTTGGCCTCTCAAAAAATTTATCTCTCCCCGCTGTCCCGGGCCCCTTTCGCTGGAATTGCCTTTTTTTTTAAACCCCCGGGGGTTTTTGGGGGGACCCGTAAACGTCACCTATTACGAGGGGCCTTTTTTTGCTTTTCTGCCCTATCCTTTCCGTGCTTTGCTACCCATTTTTTTCCCGGGCCATGCTTCAGCATTTTTTTGGAAAACGCCGTTGCATTTTCCGTGAAAAAAGTCAGGAAAAAAGTTCCTTCTTTCTTTTCCTCGAAAATGAATCTTTCGGGTCCTCAGCTTTGGGGTCTTTTTTTTCCCGGCTGAGAAACCCACGGGACTGAAAAAAAAACCCTTTACCCGGGTCAAAAAAACGGCTGAAACGTTTCTTTTATTTCCCCTTCTTCATTCCCCTGAACTTTTTCCCCGGTATGCCTGGCTTTCTAAAGGGAAAATACTCTAAAGCGCTTTCTTCATTGGCCCAAAAAACTCGCGGGGTCAACGGCATTCAGCCCGCAGAAAAGCTTCTCTCGTCTTCCCCCCAAAAAAAGAGCTTTAGTCTAGGGGACCATGGGGGTTTTTTTCCAGGGGCACAACGTGGAAACCCCTCTCAAAATGACTAAAAACATACCCACATCATCAGCATCTCCCTAAAGGATAAATTGGCCACAGGGCCTTGTCGTTTCCCTTTCTTCAGCCCTTTTCCCCCTGTCCTTCCCCTCTTGCTTTTTTCGGGTTAAATTTTCCCTTTTTTAAAGGGAAACACGATCTCTTTTCCCCACGTTTGTTTGAGATCCAGCCAAATTTTTCCTGGCACCGCGTCCTTTTTTCGGGTAGCCTTTCTTGGCCCCTCTCGTCTTTGGAAATCAATCTCATCCTCTTTTTTTTTCTCTTCTTCCCAAAAAAGGATGGCCAACCTGGCAGAAGCCCCCTTTCCCCTCCCCCCTAAGCCTGGAAGCAGTTTCCCTTTTCTTCTCCCAAAGTTGGCACAGTTTCCTCTCTCCTGGCACCCGGCTTCCTCTCTCCTGGCAGGGGGGCTTCCTCTCCCCCCCCCCTTGGCAGGGGTTTCCCCTTTTCCTCTCCCCCTAAGCTTGGCTGCTAACACGGCTAAACCCCCTGCTCCTTCCTCTCCTTCCATGACTTTTCCCCGAGCCCCTGTCCCCTCCAAACGATAGCTTCCTCACTTCTCTCCCCCCTTTTGCTACATTACAGCAATAAAACGGGGCCCAATTCCCCCCTTTACCAACCCCAACTCTGTCCCCAGGCGTGAGTAGTACTGAACAGGATGCTAGGGGACGCAAAATTAGGCACCCCCCGGGGGAACTCCTAAACCCCCCTTTTCCAGCCCCAAAAAAGGTTAAAAAAAAAGGGGGTTTTAAAAAAAGGGGGATTAATTTTTGGTTTTTTTTCAAGGGGGGGTTGAAACCCCTTTTTCCTTGGCCTTTTTAAGGGACCTTACGGTACCCTTTAGACCTAAAAGGGGGGAAAGGGTTCCAGAATTTAACCCCAAGGGCTAAGAGTACTTCCCAAGGAACCCGGGTTTTTTTTTTTTTAAAAAATCAGGGAAACCCCCAAAAAAGAAAACATTCACTTCTTTCCCAAAGGGGAATGCGAAAAATTTTACCGTCCCCCAGGCTGAAAAAAATAAAAATTTGTACTTGGGAACCACATGTCTTTTTAAACAACCCATCTCCCAACACCCCAGGCCGGGTTTGATACTGGGGGAAAATTTAAAGACCCAAAATTTGAAAAATTTCATTTCAACATTTCACGTCAAAAGGGGGCTGTTACCATCAATTTCATTCCAAACTCATAACCCCCCTGTACTTGGAAGAAAGGGAAAACAAACCCCACCATTAAAACCTCGGTTTTCACCAAAAAACCCAGGGCAACACAGAAAAACGTTACCTGGCAACTATGTTACTAGGGTTGCCCCAAATAAACCCCGTTCCTCCCCCACTGACAGCGCGCTCCTTTCCCAACCCCCCACGGCTCCCTTTTCTATTCCCAAATCAATTCCTTTTCCCCCAAAAAAAAAAAAAACAACAGATCCCTATTTCTTTTTGGGGGGGCCCCAAGGGGGGGGTCCTAATGACCCTAAAGAGTAAACCCCCCAATTTACCATATTGTCAATTTTATAAGACACTAGCCCGGGATATATGAAAATTAAAATATCCCCCTTATAACCCCCCCCTTTCCCCCCCCTTTCTAAGTATGAACGCCACACAAAAAAAAACACAAAAAAAAATACGTGCACAAAAAAAGGGTTTATTTGCTTAAAAACACGCCTTCACCCACAGAAAGGAAAATGAAACACCCAAAACCTTTTATATCCCACCATAGGCCCCCTTTTTCCCCCCAAAACCCCAAAAAAAAAAACCAAAAAAAAAAAACCCCCAAAAAAAATCCAAATATACTGAAATAAAAAGCCGACCATCAGCACATGGGCCCCCTTTGCATACCCGTGCACGCATTTGGGCCCCAAAAACTGACCCTTCCCTCAGGAGGAAAACATACCCAGGCCCCCTAAAGGGGCCAAAACTAAGGGTAAAGCGAAAAACACATCCCCTTGGGAAACCCCCGGGTGAAATACCCAAAAAGGTTATACCCAACCCGGGGATGCCCAGCATGTTTGTTTTTTTCCAAAATGTATTCTTTTTTGCTAACGTTTATTGCCGGTTTTCAAATTAACCCCCAACCCCCCCCAAACTTAACCCCAAAAGGTTTAGCACAGGGTTTTTCAAGTAAACCCACCTCAATATCATACTTTCAATAATCATTTAAAAATCATGGCTGGTCTTGACGCACGCAAGAAAGAAAAAAAAACGAAAACCCCAAAAAAAAAAAAAAAAAAAAAACTGAAAAAACAGCGTTTTTTTCCCCTATGATTTTTGTGAAAAGTCGGGGCTGCTTTAAAGACGCTCTCACAATGCGCTGCCCCAAAAAAAACCCCTTTACTGAGTGAAGCACTTCATAAAAACACAGGGGAATAAAGTCGTGACACGTCGGGGAGCGTGGTTTTTCCTTTACCGGGCACCAACCCCCAAATCGTGGGGAGCACGCAGATGGTATACTGCGGTGGGCCCCCAAAACCCCCCTGCCCCCCCTGAAAAACAGAGTTGAAACCGGAGGAACTGCCCCCCCTCGGATGTGGGGAGAAAAAGGCCCTCCCGGCCGGGAAAGCACCCTGGGTCCCCGGGGCCTCCCCACTTTCCCGGGAGGGGAAGTGGGCAGGGTGGGCGTGGGAAAATGCGGTGACCTTCCCCAACCCGAGTGCCCACCCCCAAAAGGGTTTTCTGTGTAGGGGAGGGACATAAAACTCGCCGGAAAAACCCGTGAAAAAGGAAATGTCTTTTCTACCACAGAATACAGTTGGGAAATTATTTGGCTTCACAAAGAAAAAGGTTTTTGGTGTTTCCCTTTTCAACCCAAAATGGGACAGCTGATTGGGGATTTTAAAAACATGACCATACAACCCGTCACCTTGACATCAAAAATTCCCCCCACCAGAAATGTTCCATTTCACTTTTTAACCCAAATTTTTTTGACCCCCACTTCCCTTCCCAAAAGCCCGAAAATAAATTTTTAAACCCTTTCCCTTTATAAAAATGATTAGGTGTCTGAGTTACATACCCTCGACTTTATTTTCCCCTTTTGGGTCCCCAAAACAATGATTCAATGGGGTTTTTTAAAACATAAACACTCCAAAGAACGAACGAAAAAATCCCCCCGTTAGTTCCCCCCGTACCGGTCATAATTCGGATCGATTACTAGTAACAGCTTAAAAGAATCAAACACATTTCAAACAAAACCAAAATAAAAGAATTGAACCCCGGGATCCTAAATCTTTTGTTTGGCACAATCAAAATCCTACAAATGCATGGGAAAAATTTTTAAGCGCTAGGACAGCACCAATTACATAAGCTCGCCCAAGGGTTTCCCAGCGCCCACTATACATTGTTTTGCCCCCCCAAAGCTGCGGAAAAACCTTTTGAATACTGGCGGGGTCCCCCGTTTGACTAAAAAACCATATACATTTCAAAATAACCCCAAAAGTGGTTTCCTAAAAAATCTTAAAACACCCTTTATTATTATCATCTATTTTACTTTTTTTTTTTCCCAAACGTAATAAACCCATACCAATAACACAATCTTGAATCCACCCGCAAAACTTTTAAAAATTGGAAAAAAAAAAAAATCATTCTTAAAAGATCCCCAATTTTTTCCCTTTTCCCCCCATCCAAAACCCCGGGTTTTGTTTCAAACGCAAACACCCAAAAATGAACTTCTACAGACGGGCTATCCCAGGGAAACCCCCCCCGCACCTATCAATAAACCCCCACCACGCCCAAAAACAGACAATTTCAGTCTGCCCCCCGAAACCCGGCACGGCGCCGCGTGACAGCTCCTCTTTTTTAAAATTTAAAAGTTTCCCCTCCCCCGATACCCCCGTACACCTCAGAAAAACCCCCAAATTTTTTCAAAATTGAAAACCAATAATTTTGGGACAAACCCCGACCCCTACCCAAATACAACATATTATGTCCTTTTTCACTTAATTTCCGCTGTAAACAACCACCTATTTTATCAGTGTTAAAAACCGAAACGCCTTATTATTTTCCCCTATGACGGTTTTTTTCCCCACCTTAAGTTCAATTTTATCTCTTTTTTCCCCTTCAAACTTCCCCACATTTAAAATTTTCCCCCTCTTAGCCAAATTCCCCAAAAACGAATTTTGCGGGAAAAAAAACCAAATTTAAAAGGAAAAAATCCAGTTCCGGGGAAATGAAATACAAAATTTAGGGGGGAAAACCCTAATATCTCAAAAAACCCAAATTAAAAGCCCTCCAGAATTTCCGCTAAATTTACCAAAGCTCCCCCTTGGGCAACAACAGGAAAGCACAAAGGACGACCCTCAGTCGCCGGGGCAATGCCAGAAAAAGCCAACGCCCTGGTACGTGCAGAACCCCCTCGCTGAACACCCAACACCCCAGTCAAGCCGCGGACGACACACTGGAGACACCCTCATCGCCCGGGGGCACTGCCAGACAGGGCCCAAAGCCCCGGTACGTGCAGAAAACCCTCGCTGAACACCGAAAACCAAAATCAAAACGCGGACCCACACCTGGACACACCCCCCCGTCGCCGGGACCTGCCCGACAGCCAACACCCTGGGACGTGCAAACCCGTCGCTGAAAAACCCCCAAAAAACCGACATTTTTTCTTTGGAGCCAAACCTTCAAAAGGGCGGTCGAGGGCATACCCCCAAACCCCCGCCCCCCCCGGAGAAAAAACCTGAGCCCCGAGGCCAACCCAACCTTTGTGGGTAACGCCTCAGTTCGTACTGACTTGCAGATACACGACGCCCACTCCGAGTTCACCTCGGGAAACTCACAAGACAGCACTCACATTCACGGAATTCCCCGTACACATCGAAGAACTCCAGTTTCACGAGCGTTTGTTTACACACGTAAACCTCACTATTCCGGCGAGCTTGATACTCTCCTCCCTCCCCCCTCCAAGAGTTAACGGGTAAGCAAATTCCCGGCAGGATTCACGCACTTCACGGCCACTGCCACCCTGGCACTGGACGGCCACACTTCACAATTGTCACTGAGGCGACCTGTGTCAGTTCGTGCGTGACAGTCCATACCACTCAATTCAGTGGCTATCTCTTTCAGCAAGGTCGGATTTATCTCTGAGTGGTCTGCTTTTTTTATTTAGCGATGCAAAAAGCTGTGCCTTTTTTCCCTCTAATTCTTCCAGTTCCTCATCTTCTCTCAGCTCCAAAACATCACTAGGACTATTGTGTTCCTGTTCTGACTCTGAATTGTCTCCAGAAACTCAGGCAAATTTGGCAGGTCATCGGTGCCGTCTTCGTCTGGAAGTTTTCTCTTAGGTCTAAGCAGTCCTGCTAGGGTCTCGATTTTTTGTTCCAGCTCGCATCTAGTTCTTGAATCAGGCTTCTAACTGATTCTGGGACTGTTGTGGGCCTGCTGTTGTCTGTGGGTAGTGAAAGACCCTCCGACATGGCGACTGAAAGAGCCGCCGATGTGTGCTCAAAAGTTCAGCTTCTGAAAGAGCCGAGCACAAAGAATCAAGACTACCTGTGTCAATCAAAAGCCGACCAGTCTATGATAATAAACTTTGGAATAAATAATTTCCTAGATTGTTAGAATCAATGATTTTACTGTGATTATGACGTTTATTACTGACCTGAAAGGAATTATGAAGGTCCAAGGAAATTATTCACGCAATATATTCACTGGGAAAACCACTTTCAAAGCATCCATCTGGCACTGCGTTTTGGCATCAACTGGGGCGCGTGCACGGTTTCGTTCTCCACATGTATACGTCTGACCAATCAGCAGACGAGGAATAATTTCAAATACCATTGCTTTGTAATGAGTATGTGGGCTGACTACTGTTTGCAGAAAACACATAGGGGAGTAAGTTTTGAAGAACAAAGCAGTAATCTAAACGACATGCTATGATCGGACTAAGTCTATGCCCTGTAAAGTCTGCCTCTGACGGGTGGTAAATTCTCCCAAGCATCAGTAAGATGTAAGTTCCTTACTGGCTGTATTATGAATTTGACTTCAAACATTTATGAAAAACGGCCTGGAATGATATCTAACTTGTTATTTGGGACACAGTTGAAATCTCCAAGGATTACAAGATCACTGTCTACAAAATCAGACAGAAGATTCAGTCATTTTGAAAAAATAAAAGACTTATCCCTTGATTCATTTGGGCATATACATTTGCTACTAGAAAGTTTTGCTTTTCATTAGATACAGAAATAACCAATATTCTTTATTGTGACTTACTAATTTTTAAACCCCACTCAGAAGGAAACGTGAGATCAAGATGAGCTCGCGTCCATTTCTGTTTGTACCTTCATTGTAGAATCTTACCTCCCCATTTTTTTCCATGATCCAATTTCAGTTTTAGTCACATGGCACTCTTGTAAGCAGACTGCATCATATTGTTTACTTTTGAAGAGTCCAAAGGGTGATGGCACTCTTGTAAGCAGACTGCATCATATTGTTTACTTTTGAAGAGTCCAAAGGGTGATGGCACTCTTGTAAGCAGACTGCATCATATTGTTTACTTTTGAAAGAGTCCAAAGGGTGATGGCACTCTTGTAAGCAGACTGCATCATATTGTTTACTTTTGAAGAGTCCAAAGGGTGATGGCACTCTTGTAAGCAGACTGCATCATATTGTTTACTTTTGAAGAGTCCAAAGGGTGATGGCACTCTTGTAAGCAGACTGCATCCTATTTTTACTTTTGAAGAGTCCAAAGGGTGATGGCACTCTTGTAAGCAGACTGCATCCTATTGTTTACTTTTGAAGAGTCCAAAGGTGATGGCACTCTTGTAAGCAGACTGCATCATATTGTTTACTTTTGAAGAGTCCAAAGGGTGATGGCACTCTTGTAAGCAGACTGCATCATATTGTTTACTTTTGAAGAGTCCAAAGGGTGATGGCACTCTTGTAAGCAGACTGCATCATATTGTTTACTTTTGAAGAGTCCAAAGGGTGATGGCACTCTTGTAAGCAGACTGCATCATATTGTTTACTTTTGAAGAGTCCAAAGGGTGATGGCACTCTTGTAAGCAGACTGCATCATATTGTTTACTTTTGAAGAGTCCAAAGGGTGATGGCACTCTTGTAAGCAGACTGCATCATATTGTTTACTTTTGAAGAGTCCAAAGGGTGATGGCACTCTTGTAAGCAGACTGCATCATATTGTTTACTTTTGAAGAGTCCAAAGGGTGATGGCACTCTTGTAAGCAGACTGCATCATATTGTTTACTTTTGAAGAGTCCAAAGGGTGATGGCACTCTTGTAAGCAGACTGCATCATATTGTTTACTTTTGAAGAGTCCAAAGGGTGATGGCACTCTTGTAAGCAGACTGCATCATATTGTTTACTTTTGAAGAGTCCAAAGGGTGATGGCACTCTTGTAAGCAGACTGCATCATATTGTTTACTTTTGAAGAGTCCAAAGGGTGATGGCACTCTTGTAAGCAGACTGCATCCTATTGTTTACTTTTGAAGAGTCCAAAAGGTGATTTCCTTTTTAGTTTGGTTTTTAATCCTCTTGCATTTAGTGAAACCATGCAAATGTTGCCTATAAAATAGTGCTAGCACAGACATATGCATGATATTATTATATTTGAGCACAAAATACACGCATCTAATATACAATGACGATACATTCTCACACTCCATTGATCAAAAGCCAGGTCGTTATCCTAAGATATCCAAATGAAACCTACTGCCTTTGACTGGCAGGCACAGAGCCTGTGGCATGGTTGTCCTTTGTATGTACAGGACTTACCGGGCACGAGACTTCCCTTCTGGGTGTTTCTCTGTTCTGTCTCTTGGGTTGTGACGCTGTCTTGACTGACCACGCGGAGTCTTGGATCTAGTATGAGGAGCCCGCTCCGAGGAGGAAAACAGAGTTTCTTGATGGGCTGACGTGCAACTTTCTTCAGCCTCACGACCGACTGACTTGTCCTGGTTGGTCTAGCAGGTATCGCATAGTTTCAACTGGTGTGTCCTTTGTGGTTCCCAGGATCAATCTCATTGCTTCATTTTCAATTCTTTCTAATTTGAGAAGGTTGCTGTTGGACAGTGTTGTAAGCCCTAACCCATAATCTATCACACTGAGTACAAGTGCGTGATACAGTCGGTAGAGATGGCGCTGTTCAATGCCTTTAGCTGCCATTGCTTTCATGGTAGATAGGCCTTTTTTGCATATAAGAACAATATTCTCAACATGTTTTCTAAAGGTTATCATTCTGTCAAAGCCTACACCCAAATAGCGTAGGCTGTTAGTTGATTCAACTGGTATTCCATTGAAGGAAACTGATGAGGGTACTTGTCCTGATGTCTTGTTGTTGAGAGTGCAGACTAATGTGTGGGCTTTTGTAGGGTTGATGGACGATCCAGTTTCTTGACACCACTGAGCAATGTTGTTCAACTGTTGCTGAACTGCTGTCGTTCTTTCTTCAGCATTCTTTGATGTTTTGTAGATCAGGCCATCATCTGCAAATGTGAACACTCGGGCAATTCCGTTTCTGTTGAGGTCTGCTAGGCCTTTAGTGTAAACATTGTACAAAACAGAGGAAAGAGGAGAACCTTGAGGTAATCCTATAGAAAGTTTATGAGGTTCATAAGTCCAATCTCCAAATCGTAGGATGACGGTTCGCTCTCCAAGTGCCGCTGCTATCCATCATGTAAGTGTCTTGCTGACTCCATAGTCAAGGAGTAGTTCCATGAGAAGCGAGAACTGAACTTTGTTGTATGCATCTTCCAGGTCTATTGCAACAGCTAGTGTTTCTTCCTTTCTTTGGAATCCTTCGTACACTTCATACGCAAAAGCGGCCGCATTTTCCCATGTACTTTTACCTGTTCTGTAGCCTCCTTGATTTGATGGGAGGATTTGTCGACTTTCAAGATCTCTTACGAGTTTTCTTGCTATGATTCGTTCCATGAGCTTTCCTGCTATATTTTGTATAATGAGTATGCAGTAGCCATTTAGCTGATGCTGATCTCTTTTCGTGGCTTTGGTAAAGCTTTCAGGTAGCTGCGTGTCCAATCTTCTGGGACATAGCCTTTATCAAAACTCTCCTGGTACAGACTGAAGAGTTTGGCTCTCTCCTCTTGTGAGAGCTGTTTGATATCTGCATACCTTACTTTGTCTGGTCCTGTGGCACTATCCTTAGTGAATCTAGCTATGGCGTCATCCAGTTCAAATGCTGTGATTTCATTATCAATGCCAGTCTGGGCTAGGTGTTGATTTAACTTGGTCAAATATTTCTTCCTTTCCTCCAAATTTCTTTGATCACACTGTTCTATGAAACGTTTAAGTAGAGCCGACCCTTTCTCTAAATTTGTTTTCAGTTTTGTGATCCCATCAGCGTCTACGATATCTGGAGTTGTGTTTGTTTTGTTTTTTCCTTCCATGCCACTATAAAAGTGCCAGAACTAAGTGTTGTGTCATAATTAAGTGACAGACAAAACTGTTATCACTTGGTTTCTTTTGCTTCTTCAGCTACTCTTTCAAATTTTTCAGTCTTCTGATTCATGTCTGTTTTAATAGCTAGATCAGAGGGAGGTTTTCTTCTTTCTCTCTGCCAAATTCTTACAGACTTGCATTTTTCTTTCCAGGCTGTTTCTGTGTCTATATTCCACCAAAGGGGTTGGATGATTTGTTTGGTTGTAGCATTGTTTCTTTTGCATCTTCTACTCCTTAACGTTCCTATGATATCCCCTTCATTGTTGTTGTATTGAAAAGGGTCCTTTTGTTTCGTTTGTGTAACTGTTGATGGTTTCTGTGAACTGAACACAACAGGGAAATGGAGACAATGCAGACAAGACACAAGCTGGAAAAGGTGAAGGCATGTTTCAGAGCCCTTGAAAATCCCCAAAACCCACTTCATGCGGCGGTCAAGGAAACAAAAGGCACTCGGCTAGGACGTGGAAAGTCATGGATGGGACAGGCAGAAGACAGTATACAGCTTGTGTGCCAGTTAGCAGAACTCAAAGAAACCAAGGAATGGAGAAATATCCAGATCACTTGAAGCACCTCTATCAAACTGCAATCGCTCCAGAACTTGGAAGACATTGTCGAGAATGGCCAGAAGGCAAAACCAACGCAGAAATTCAGATGCTGGTAGAAGACCTTTGCACAAAAGATGATATTTTGATATACACTGACGGTTCTGTCACCAAAGGTAAGTCAGGCTGGGGATACACAATGAAGCAAAATGGCTGAACTATTCAAGAAGACAATGGTGCACACAGTTTAACAACTACAAGTCTAACAATGGAGGTAGAAACAGTGACACAAGCACTCCACTGGCTTACATCCACAAGCCAATTTCAAACTCAACAAGCCATGATGCTGACTGACTCCATGAACCTATTTCAAAAAGTGAAGAGTGGAATGGGAAGCCCTGCTTCGAATGAACTAATGCGCAGCCTTCCATTGGAGAGACTCATATGGATGTACTGCCCTGGACATGCTGGAGTTAAAGGAAACGAGAGAGAAGACACACTGGCTGGCAAGGCAACGATAAGAACTGGATTACGGATTGGCCGATCTGATGTGATAAGAAATCTGAAAATCATTTAAGCAAACAAGAGCAAAGCCACTATACCATAGACCATTTTTCAGATCTGAACATTAAGAGAGGAAGTGGCCGCACTTCCAGACTTAAGGGAAGAGCAAGAAACATCACCAACCAAACAAACACTGGAATAATATCAAGGCCAACAATGCGAAGACTCCTAGAGATTGGGGCGAACTCATACTGGGCCTTTCCAAGAACAGACACAAAAGATGAAACGCATGTCAACTGAGATAAGACTATGGGTCCCTCGGGGCCCCAGCCCGTGCTGTAGACGTGTGTGCGCTGGTCTGTGTTCATCACTGTGATGATGCCAGCGTGTTAATTGGAGAGTCCATGGACATCATGAGTGTGCAGGCGTTGATGTGTGAGTGTGTATGGAGGGTGAGTGAGTGAGTGTGTGTGTGTGTGCGTGCGTGTGCGTGTGGTGTGTGTGTGTGTGTGTGTGTGCGTGCGCGCGCGCGCGCGCGTGTATGTGTGTGTGTGTGTGTGTGTGTGTGTGTGTGTGTGTGTGTGTGTGTGTGTGTGTGTGTGTGTGTGTGTGTGTTCATCAGTGGGGTAATGCCAGCATGTTAGTTGGAGTTTCCACGGATGTGTGTGTGTGTGTGTGTGTGTGTGTGTGTGTGTGTGTGTGTGTGTGTGTGTGTGTGTGTGTGTGTGTGTGTGTGTGTGTGCAAACGTTGGTGTGTGAGTGAGTGAGTGTGTGAGTGTATATGTGTATGTGTGTGCGTGTGTGTTTGTATGTGTGTGTACATGTGTTGTGTGTGTGTGTGTGTGTGTGTGTGTGTGTGTGTGTGTATGTGTGTGTGTGTGTGTGTGTGTGTGTGTGTGTGTGTGTGTGGTGTGTGTGTGTGTGTGTACATGAGTGGTTACATGCACTACAAAACATGGCTAATTGCCAGAGACTTCAATGCCCATTCTCCATGTGGGGGTGAAAAACGTTTCATTTCCATAAGTAGCAACCACTTTGTTGAAATGGTGATGGATTCCTCACTGTGTTCACTCGATGATGGAAGAATAAGTAGAATTCCAAACATTGCAACCAACCCATGAAGCAGGTGCTGTACATTTGACCTCTTAGGTCTTCTTCAGGCAAGATACAAAACAATCTTCAATTACTTCAGCGCCTATCATGCGCTGAAGTGATCGAAGATAAGTGATTGCTCGTTAATTTTCGTTGTCCTAATTGTTTTGTATCTTGCCTGAAGAAGACCTAAGAGGTCGAAACGCGTCGTGTTTTGTCTTGTGATTCGTTTGTCCACGTTTTTTTTCTTTTTTTTTTTCTTTTTTTTCTTTTTTTTTTCTTTTTTTAGGGAGGGGGCGGTTCGCTTACATTTATTTAAGATTTGTTTAGATTTCCGCCTGCAGTCGTCTCGCTTTGCAACTATATCTATCTTTGGCCGGTTACGTATTGACGTCCTCCAAAGAAGAACACTCATTCACACTGAGTCCATGACGAACAGGTGGTCCTTTGCTCAAGCTGGTTAAGAATAGGCTCCACTGAACACCACCAAAGTGACTCATCAGCAGTGTGGTGTCTCCTCTCGTGAGCTGCCTCATTATGACTTGACATTGACTGCTCCCTTTGGATTGCTGTGCCTGGGATGTCGCACAACAAACCAGAGTGTAGCTGTGAATGGGAAGTCAGAATGAGCGGACTGGAGCCAATGCCAGTGGAGTTACATGGAAAGGGTGTGATGAAGAGAAAACATTGCCCATCAGAAAGGCCTTTATTGTTTTGGAATCCTTGTTCATGATTTTAAATGCTTTTTTGGGATAGACCAACTCCTTGGGCCCACTTTACAGGACACAAGACACCAGACAAGAACAAGTACACGCATGTCGTGGGCACTGAATACATGTCTTACTTTCCTTAATTAGTGAATACTGTGCTGGTACATTGCGTCAGGTGCGTTTTTTAAGCAGTATTTGAGCATTTTAACTATTGTTTCGAATCTGTTCATATCAGGCCATCGTAAGATGAGAATCATCTGCCTTAATCTTTAAAACAAACATACACACTATGTCCTCACCATGGTCCTTTACTTGTCGTAGTGGTGGGCTTGTGTGCTTTACGATCCCGAGAGCTATGCCAGATAGTGCAACCCATACTGGACAGGTCAAGGGGGAGAAGCCAGACAAAATTTGGACCACTCTCCTAAGAGAAATAGGTTTGCGCAGAGGTTAACTGCCCGCCGTAAAAAAAAGCTAGTTACAGAAACGTCCACGATAAACTGTCTACTTGCATGTCCTGGAGAGGAAGACAATCTAGCCAGATTGCGTATGAACGTCCGCAGTGAAAGCCGAAAGGAAGCTGCTTCGCCGAGGACTCTTCTGTCACCCAAGACAAACACCCGATCGGCACATGGAACGTCGACCATGTACGAGGCTGGGAAACAGCACAGGTTGCAGCAGAGATGCAGCAGTAACAAACTTGCTGTGTTAGGCTTGTGTGAGACCAATGGATCCAATCAGGATTGATAACGGCCTTGCAGGGAGACCTTGAATCTACTCAGGCATGAAGAAGAGAGCTCCACACACCCAGGGGTCGGCTTATGCTCCTCCAGACAGGCTGCGGCAGCACTGATGGAGTGGACCGCTGTTCACCACGTATCAATCACCGCAAGATTCTACACCAAAGTGCGGAAACGCTCATGTGGCAATGCTACGCACCCACCAATGATGCAGACAACAGTGAAGAAGACTCTACGAGAAACTACAATCCACCATCAACCAGAAAAGAAAGGAGATCTACTGATCTTGATGGGTGACATCAATGCCAAGATCGGAAATGACAATAGTGATAGGGAACAAAGCATGGGAAAGGAAGGCCTTGGAGACATGAATGAAAACGGAGAGCTGTTCGTGACTTCTGTGTCTTCAATGGATTGACAGTTGGCGGTAGTTTGTCCCTCACAAGACCATCCACAAAGCTACCTGGGTTTCAACCGGACAGCCACACAAAAACCAGATTGACCACATTTGATCAGCAACAGCTTTAGGAGGTCACTACTGGATGTCAGAGCAATGAAAGGGGCAGATGTTGGATCGGACCATCACCTTGTTTGGGGAAGTTCAAGTTCAAGCTGAAGAGACATGCCAGGAAGACCAACAAGCCAGGAACAGATTCAACGTGGACATGCTAAAAGACCTGCAGACAAAAGACAGCTTCAATGTGGAACTTTCCAACAATTGACACATTAGCATCCCTTGTCGATAAGAGTCATCAGTGGACAGCTCTGGGAACAATCAAAGGCAGTGCTTAGTGAAACATGTGAGAAGATTCGGGAAAGAAGACAAGATCCACAAGCCCTGGATGTCAGCAGAGACACTGAGGAAAGTGAAAGAGAGAAAAGATAGGAAAGCAACAGCAACATAAGCAAGACCAGAGCAAGTAAGGCAGAGGCACAGAAACTGCACACAGAAGCACACAAAGAAGTGAAGAGAAGCAAAACAGGACAAGAGAAACTATGCAGAGAACCTGCAGAAGAAGCAGAAAAAGCAGCCGGACAGAAGAACATGAAGGAGCTGTAATGACATAAACACGGAAGTTAGCAGGGAGTCGACGAGTGCAGAGCACCTGTGAAGGACAAGGACGGGAACACACTCACCAACCCAATGCCCAGTTGCACCGCTGGAAAGAACACTTCCAGGACTCCTCAACCGGCCAACACCACCAGATCCACCAGACATACCACCCTCCGAGACACCACTAACATCAACATCAACCCCCCTACCAAGGAAGAGACCGAAGGCCATCCGACACCTCAAGAACAACAAAGCACCAGGCCCCGACAATATCCCACCAGAAGCAATCAAAACTGGCACGAAGCAACCATCAATATGCTTCATGAACTCTTCAAGAAAGTTTGGAGACCGAAGAACATACCCCAAGACTGGAAAGCACGGACACCTTATTAAGCTCCCTAAGAAAGGAAACCTAAATGGAGTGCAAGAACTGGAGAGGCATTACACTCTCAGCATCCCCGGGAAGGTCTTCAACAAATCATCCTCGAGCGGGGCTGAAGGACAACATCGACAAGAGGCGAGAAAAGAACAGGCTGGATTCCGCAGTGAAAGATCATGCACAGACCAGATAGCATGCTCTCCTAACATCATCGAGCAGTCACTGGAATGGAACTCGCCCCTGTATGTCACCTTCGTCGACTTCGAGAAGGCCTTTGATAGCATCGACAGACCAACCCTCTGGAAGCTTCTTTCCCACCATGGCGTACCAGAGAAGTTCATAAACCTCATCCGAGCAGCATATGAACCATCAACATGCCAAGTGGTACAACGGTGGATCCCTGACGGAACCATTTGACATCTTGAGCGGCGTTCACCAGGGCTGCCTGCTCTCACCATTCCTGTTCCTGATTGCCATTGACTGGATCATGGAAAGAACGATACAAGACCATCAACGAGGCATCCAGTGGACCCTGACCTCCCAGCTGGAAGACATTGACTTTGCCGATGATGTTGCCCTCCTGTCCCACCCCGTCACAGCCACATGCAGGAGAAAAACCGCTGCCCTGGACAGTACTGCCGCACGAACAGGACCTGAAGATCAGTAAGGCAAAAACCAGGGTGATGAGGATCAATGAGGCCAACGACAACAATATTGTACTCAACAGAGAAGACCTAGAGAACGTCGACAGCTTCACATACCTCGGCAGCATTGTCAGCAAGGACGGGGGCACAGACAAAGATATCCAAACGAGAATAGGCAAGGCATCCGCAGCTTTCAAGATGCTCCGACCTGTCTGGACCTCACAACACCATCTCTACAAAAACCAAGATCCGCATCTTCACACAAATGTGAAGTCTGTACTTCTCTATGCCTGTGAAACGTGGCGCACCACCAAGTCATCGACACACCGCCTGCAGACCTTTGTGAACAGATGCTTGAGGTACATCTATCGCATCAGGTGGCAGGACATGGTCACAAATGAAGACTTGTGGAGAAGAGCCGGACAAGACCCATTGAAGATCAAATTAAGCGCAGGAAGTGGGGCTGGCTTGGCCATACCCTCAGAAAACCAGCATCCAGCATTGTCCCGCCATGCCTTGCGATGGAACCCACAGGGAAGACACAAGAGAGGCCGACCACGCACCACCTGGAGAAGATCAACGGAGGCGGAGACAACTCGACTGGGCTATTCCTGGGGCCAGCTGGATGTCGCCGCCCCGGGACAGGCAGAGATGGAAAAGGCTTGTGGATGACCTATGCTCCACTAGGAGCCAACGGAAAAAAAAAAAAAAAAAAAAAAAAACATGTATGTGTACACATACATGTCAAGATGCATGCGTGCACGAACATGCTCACACAAGCCCATACACACACACACACACACACACACACACACACACACAACACACACACACACACACACACACACACACACACACACACACACACAACACATATGCAATGATAACGATGGCACGACCAGTGTTAGCTAGGTGCTGACTGAGCACATTGGGCAAATGCGTAGATCAAACATCTGCTAAGATGTAGCCATGAGACCCTCTTCTTAAAATCCTCATCTTAGTCATCAATTCATGTGTCCATCATCTTTTAAATCATAGGCAATGTGGTCTCTAAACTTAACGGATATGGTGTAGCATATATTGACTAGTCCGCTTTTGGTAACACCTCAATGAAACTAAAACTCTTGACAAGCTTGGCTGGAGCAACTCATAAGCTGCTGGAAGATTTCCGCTGAGTGAGTGGTGACTGCTGAGTCGTCTGTTAAGAGGAAGTCCCGCACGTATTTCAGCTCATTTTTGTATTGCGCAGCCAGTTTTTTAATACTGCAGCATTGATGTAATTAAGATTATTTCTGATTACTTTTTTTTTATTATCGAACTGTGACGCACCTTGGTGAAACAATCGTGGTTTACCAACTACCAGTGATTTGCACATTGTAATGTAATTTCGTGTTAGCCTTGCAAAAAATATTCAGCTGACATGAATTTGTATTACACTAAATCACTAGGACATGAATTTTATATTTACAAACACACAAATACACAGTCACTCTGCATATTAACATTTTTTACAAGACATTTTTTTATTGGAAAAAAAGTGTTTGGATGCATCATCTTCTTTATAGGGAAAAAAGCGATGCAGGTGTTTTTCCCTTAGAAATGAATTGTTAAAGAAATATTTTCTCTGTGTCACGAGTTTGTCACGAGGCCATACGACGATTGACCCAAGAGAACCATAAAAAGCTCATTCGGCTCACCCGGTCTCAACAGTTTCGACCGGGTGACTCCAGAATGAGTTTTATAGTTCTCTGACAAATAACACTTCAATAACCAAAAAATAACGATTTTTTACAAACAAACATACTGTGTAGGATTATCCGTTTTCAATACTAATTTACAAACTTTTCAGATTTCAGTTTCCCGCGTTTTTCGATCATTATCAATAACATCATTTTCAATAAATCATTTTGCGCAGACAGTCATCAAACTAAGACTTGGCTGAGACACTGTGCGAACAACCCTAATTAGAGGGCTTGGGGTTTGTGGCAGGCAGTACCATGTACGGCGGTTCTGGGTGCTCATGCGATACCTGTAATTAACTAACTGTAACCACCATAAGGCGGGGCCGGTTTGGCGCTCACCTGACCAGGTTAGCTTGCAACATTGTGGTGCAATCACAAAAGAAAGACCGGTTTCGCCATTCTTTCCCGGACTGCCGCACAAGAAGTTGTTTTTTTGACTGTGCTCTGGTGTGACCACTGTGTTTTGGTTGTGTTTTATTTTAAAATGGCTAACAGGTTTACCGAAGAACAGGCTTGTGCTATTCAGATCACAAGGTTTACTTCACTAGCATGTTAGAGTATTTGTCAAAAAAAGAACTAGGCGAAGCATGTTCTCTACCAGTTAAACGAAAAGAAGCATTGCTTTTTTGGAAGGAACAGAAAGGAAAAAAGTGAACCAACTGCTTTGGAAATGCACGACTATCTTAAGGTTTGTTGGTTCAGGGAAAAAGAAAACGCTGAAAGAAATATTGCTGAACAAGATGTAGCCGGTTTCAATATGTGTTTGACTATTGATGTGATGGTTCCTTATCTAATAAATGGCGCTGTGTTGTTGAAAGTTGGCCGAAGCAAAACAATCCATCACGCGTTGATTGTTGGGCGCTGGCTTGAAACAGCTCAAGTCATGTTTAAAAAAACAAAAACGCTTCAAACATGGCGTTCATTTCTTAAGACGCAGGTGAACATGGCTGATTTGTATGCTAGAAAACTTATTCAACTTTCCCCCTGTGTTTTTATAACTATCCTAAATTTCACAAGCTAGGAATCAGTATAAATGAACTGTGTAGCAAACGTCAAAGTATCATTAGACTTATGCAACTGAATAGCGACTTTCGGGAGTTCTGGCAAACAAACTAGATAGGGCTAGGCAGACCTTAGTACATCTACCAGTATGGAAAGGAGTAGTGTGTAGCCAGCACTATCTCCATATAAATGCTCCAAATATACAATGACAGATGTACTACTACTGGCGATTAAAGCCGCCATAAAAGCTCGGCTACAGCAGTAACTGTTGTAACTCTGCCAAAGCCAGTTGCAAGCCTGGTTGAGAAAAGAGGAGCACAGCAGCAAACTAGGCCAAGTGATCATATATGATCGCTTTACCTGCAAAGCGCGGCAGTCTGCCGCCAATGACGTCAGCACGGAGCACCTGCAAAGCTCGGTGGCAAACTAGGCCAAGTGATCATATATGATCGCTTGACCTGCAAAGCGCGGCAGTACCTGCAAAGCTCAGCGGCAAACTAGGCCAAACGACCCTATGTGATCACTTGGCCTAGTTGATTGAGGTGCGCGCGGGACACAACCTGTTCAGTCACAAGCAAGTGGCTCCCCAGTTCCACTTTGAGACACTTGACACCTTCACCCCAAGTCACCCCAAGTTACCCCAAGTTACCCCAAGTCACCCCAAGTCACCTTAAGTCACTCCAAGTCCTTAATTAAGTTCTTAATTAAGTCACCCCAAGTCCTTAATTAAGTTTTTAATCAAGTCACCCCAAGTTCTTAATTAAGTTCTTAATTAAGTTACCTCAAGTTCTTAATAAGTTCTTGATCAAGTCACCTCAAGTTCTTACTTAAGTCACATTAAGTCATCCTCTAAGTACAACCAAGTTCTTATTCGAGTTATCTTTTATTATCAAAAAAACAATACAATCTATGTTTTTGTCTTAAATAGTAGATGTCTAATATAGTACACACACGCCTCAAAAAACTCGTCATCGCTGAGAATATCTTGCGCAGAGAACGCTGAGCAAGATCGGTTAGCATAGATTTTAATGAAGTTCTTACATCCTAAGCAACCGCATTGATTACAATTCTGGTCTATGGAAATGTCTTTTATAGACTCCATGTCTTTATTTATTGACTCCATCATTTTATAATATGCCATGATCTATTTTTTTCAAAAAAATTTAAAATTAAGTTCTTAAAATATTATTACATTTCAAATGGATCAAAACGATCTTTTGTTGTTGGTGGTTTTGGCATGCTTTTGTCTTCTGTATTTAGTGGTTCAGATTCTTTTGACTGCTTGGTTCTTGTTGCCATTGTTTTTATATTTTATAACAGTAATAACCGCCCCAGCAGCAGCAAGGGCGCCAAAAATGGCAACAGTTTTAAGTTCAATATTCCATGAAGACTTTGGTGGTGTAGGCCTTGAATCACATGGAGTTTTTATAGCTGGCATTGAATCAACTTGTTCTGGCGTTGGCGGTGTTATGTTTTTCATGATGAGTTATATTCTGTGATTGTAATTTTAATTTTTTTTTGTCTGTTCACTCTGCTACTCTTTTTCCTGCTTTAACACGTCCAGGATGCTTCTCACTGGTTACTTTCTCCACCTGATTCAGTGTTTTCTGATTCTGCTGATTTTCTGGCTCGGTCATTTTGAAGGGAAATAAAATCTATATGATTAAAAGTAATTAATCCCATGATTAATGGCGATAACAATGTTCCAAATCTGTAATACAGATCACACCCTAGAGACTCTAATGACTTTTGTTAAAACTGGATCCTGCGTTAAATCATACATAAAGTCTTGTTCAGAATCAATGCGAGCAAATCTACTGACTAGTTTAGTGTACAAACAAAGAACCGTTTCCCCGACACTTTTTACCATTCTAGACCCCAGCTGCGCTTCATACCTGTTATGATACTTTACAATGTCTTGTGGCGACATCTGTTGAATCTGTTCTATGCTGAATTCATTTCCGAGGAACTGTTTTGTTTTTCCACATGCTGCCAAGAATACAGCCTCTCCTTTTTGGGCATAATAGCTTGGTCATCAACTTCTTCATTGTTAAGTCCAAGACGGTTTAGGCCGCTCTGTAGCTCTAGCAGATCATCGCTGTTCATGTTTTTATTAATTATAATTATTTTATTTTTTAAAAATGAGCACCGAAAAACTGTCGCCAACCTAGTATACCATTCTGCTGTTATTGGAGGCCTAAGTGTAGGATACACGATGCTTGGTAAAAAGCCTGTTAAAATAAAACCGGCAGATCTTGGCAAACTAGACTTTGAGGATTCAGCAAAACTGATTGCTATTATTGCAGCTTCGTTTGCTACGAAAGATTTTCTAGTTAGCAAGATATTAATCCCAGAGAATATAAATATGTAAAAAAAAAATACATTTATAAAAAAATGGCTTCACTCGTAATGATGATAGGTGGTGCAGGGTGAATGTGCTTGCTTTTAGCGGAAGTAATTACGCATTTAGTAAACTACGGGATGACGGCGAGAGAAAAGACATAACAAAGCTGTGGAGCAACTAGCCGCAGCACAAGATAACTATGAAAGCAGAGAATTGAGCAGTTTAGATTTTATAATAACAAAACTGAAAAAACAGGGGCGTGCAGCTTACACATTTAAAGATGTTGATCAAGCGATAAAAGAGTTTATCTTGTAACAGGAAAAACAATCGAGACATTGCCCCACCAAAATTCAGCGACTTTTATCATCCATCAGAAAAACAAAAAGATGCAAGAAATTGTGTTTATTTGTCTTTGGCATGACTGTTGTGTATTTTGTTGCGCATAATATTGGCTGATAAAAAATGAACAAATCTATTATTCGCCAAAAGGATATTGGAAGGGAATTACGGCAATTAAAAGCTAAGCCAAGCAGCTGGTGTCAGTGAACAAACAGCAAAAGAATGGCTATCTAACAAGCAATTTGGCAAATTTATTTACCTGCGCCTAGACGAATACAGAGACCACACTTTGTCAACACAATACCGAACGACACCCATCAAATGGATCTTCTATATTTACCCCATGATACGATTAGACGAAAAAGATTTAAGTACGCACTTACAGTCATTGACGTAGCTTCAAGATACAAAGATGCGGAACCATTAACACAAAAGAGCGCTCTGCTGTTGCTGTTGCCATACAACTGATATACCAACGAGGTCCTTTAACTTACCCTCGCATGATTCAAGTCGATGATGGAAAAGAATTTAAAGGTCGAGTGAATCAATTATTGTTAAAACATAGAGTTACCATTAAAAGAGGCATTCCAGGAGTTCACAGATCACAGGCTTTGGTTGAAAACTTTAACAAACAGTTAGCCGAAAGACTTTTCTCCTACCAGTATCACAGAGAGCTTATTGACAATTCTCGCAACACAGAATGGGTTAGAAGACTGCCCTCAGTTTTGCGCGCTATGAATAATGAAGAATTTAAAGGGTTAAAACAGTTACAAGCAATCAAAAAACAAACAATAATGTTGCTGAAGACGCCAGTACACCCAGCAAACTATTACCGTTTGGTTTGAAGTAAGGTACCTTTATTTGCCAGGAGAAGCAGAAGGGGACACTCGCATCAGGGCAACTGATCCAGTTTGGAGTGTTGATCCATACGAAATAAAAAGAATTGTAAAAATGAATCTGCCCGTGTATTATTTACGAGAAACTGACACAACAAAACAACCAGCTCCTCAAAGATCTTTTGTGAAGGAGGAACTGCAGATAATTCCACCAGACACAGTTCCGCTTTAATTAATTTACTAAATATATTTGAGTCTAAAATGGAGGCTCAGAAGGAAGCACAGAATGAAACAAAGGAAAAGACCTCCGAATTAATAGAAGAATTATTTGATTTGAGTTCTGCTATTAGTGCAACATTTGCGAGGATTCATCAGCACATGGCAATGCATCAAGATCACCTACAACCAAAATCCCAAATTATCAAACATGGGGGAAAGAATATCTTGAAATAATAAAAAAAAGTCCGGGCACATCAAGCAACGTGAGAAAAAATTTGTCTGAATTGGAGGATGATATGATTGATCTTATAGATAAGTTAAGGAAAAATATGAACCCGAAGAATGTATATAATTATGCCGTTCTCCAATGCCCGATTGCTTATGAAAACTCTGGATTAACAAATACTCGTTTTGTGTTTGTTCTATCTAATGACTTCTTGTTACAACCGTTGTGTTGATCTCATGTAGATTAGATCGCAGTTTTACGTTGTCATGATGAAAAGTCTTATTGTCATACAATGCTTCTTTGTAGTTGTCATGCGATATGCTCGACTGCAAACACTGCGAGATATTCCCTTTGCTTTTTTGATAGTTTTCTCCTGGCTCGAAATACTGTACATTTTCGACCTTAAACCAATATACTCCTTAATCACCTTTCCAGATAATTCATCCTTCATCTTTCCTAAAACCTTCTTGTTAGTAATTGAATGCAAAGGCGAATCTTAGGATAATCGGATGTGTCATACCATCCTGCTTGCCCTTTAGCTACTTCTATTTCATGTCTTTTATAGATGTCTTCAGTAGGGATATCTATAACAAAACTATCTGTATCTGTGTAAAGCACTCTGGACTCAGGATATAGGGGCTTAAAGTAGTCATAAGAAATTCTAACATCAAAAGCTTTGATAATTCTAAAACAGTAACCCATTAAATACAGGCTTGTCTAATTTGACTTTCTTTTTTTTCATCATTATGCCAAAAAGCTGTCTAAAATCTTCTGTCTGATTTTTGGGGTTTTGAAGTCAGTTTAAATTGCTTCGTTCTCTTTGGGACCAATCTGCTTCTTTCGCTTGTGGGTTCTCCTTGTTTTTCCGAAACGTGTTTTTCTCAGCTTAAAAAAGCTTTTTCTAAAGTTGTGGTTTTGTTCTGAGATCGGGTTTTCATGATGTTGGTTTCTGAACTGTTCTTGATCAAAAGAAATTTTACTAAACAGTGTAAACTTCAACATGTCTTAAATAAAATTGTGAAGTCTGTATGACGACAAAATTTTTTTTGCCTGAAGTTGGACAAGTTTAGGGCTTTTTTTTGCCATCTTGGTTCCTGTGCAAAAAATGGATAGTCATTATGCAGGTCATGGATTTCCTGGGATATTCTAAGTCAATTCTGATGTACCCACGCTGTTGCCCCCGGCAAAAAAAATCCCCAAACCCAAATTTAAATTTTTTTTGAATTATTTGTATGCCCCCTGTGTACATTTTAAAGTTGCGTTAATGGAAGTTTTGCCCCATTGCCCACCCTTTACGATTGTTTGATTAAATCAGAGATAGTTAGACCTTTTACTCGGATATAGTCGCCCAAGTATTTGTTTTTTGCTTTAGTAATGTGCGGCCTTTCTAATTCCTCAACGCATCGTTTTCAATCTTCTAAATCTTGGTGGTCAGACAAAAAAATCAATCTGTACCCCAGTAAACTTTAAGAAGCCCCCAACTCCCCCGGGGCAAAAATTGAAATGGCGGGACGGCATATTGTTTCATGCAGGTTTTCCCTTTAAAATTTTCAAAGACGTCGCCAACAAAACTAATTGCCTCAATTTGAATCATGTAGTCCCCCATGTTTTACACTTATTCTGCCACGCTTTTTGGCATGTGGTAATCAGAATCGTTTAGTCCTTCCCTCTAGTAGAAAAGAAGCGCCTTTGGGGGGAAGTGTATCTTCGTCAAATTTTTCCAACTGTTCATGTTTCATAAGGGTAAACCCCTTTTTAAAAAGTGTTGGGCAAATTTCTTCCGTTTTTGGGCAGGATTTTAAGGCTACCGGACTCTAATGAACCTCATGTGCTGAAGGTCATAAAAAAAATGTTTTTAAAGAAAAAAACATGTACTTTTTTGTGCTGTGCAAAAAAGAACCCTGAAGGCATTGTTTACTGCTTGATTATAGATGGATTTCGTAACCTCGCAAGTTATGAAAGAAACGGCGCTTCCATGTTTTTGGTTCAAAATTTTGTTGAAGTTGCTTTACTGTGTGCTGCTCCTTGAATTTCCAAAATGTGTATGGTCTCTTACTGTCGGATTTGTTGCTTTTCATGAGTTAAAAACCAAACCAACAAGTGTGGTGATTTATACGTTGTTGGTTTGGGTCCCTTATGTTTTCAGATAATTGTTATTAAAACAGCATTGCGCATTTTTTTGCATGAAGTTTTTTGCAGCAGGCCCTTGTTTAATTTGGCGTTGAATGAGCCCCCCGCCCTAAACAACGATGAAGAAAATGAACAAATCTGTGATTATACCAAAGGCGTTTTTGGAAGTTTCTGGGGTTGGCCCCCCTCATGGCCCCATGAGTGATTCGAAGTCTGCGTAAACAACATAGGGAATTTTGCATCCTTTTCCAGTTCTTAAACAAACTTTATGCCTTCTGGGGGCGTAATTTTTCGTTTTCGAAAACTGGGCCGATCAAAGTTCTTTTGTTCGTTGCGGCTTGAACAGAGGGAATTCTTGTTAAAATTTTTCAGAAAATTTTTGTTTAGTCTTTTTTTGAAGTTGTGCTTAGCTACTATTGTTTTTTCAATGGTAATGCGGTAGCCCCCTGGGAAAACATCGTGTAAGCCAAAATGATTTTTTTCTGGCTCGCAAACGTTGGACTGTTCTTGGACCTTTAATAGGCTGTAGATTTTTTTTCCTCATCCATTGTAAATATTAAAGTTATTGGTTGGGTTTTTTTCTTTAAACTGATCATTTGTCCCCGCTAACAGGGAAAAAATATTCCATCGGTTAAGATCATTTATGTATCCAATAGTTTGACATTCTCTGCGTTTTTGCGGGGTTAAAGCGCCCCTTGCGAGAACCAAACCCCTAAAAATTTGTTGTCTGTTTTTTGTTTTGTTTAGAACCCGCTCTTTTTTTCAACTAAAGCTGGAGGTAGTGGAATGTAAACTTACCAACAATCGGCGCATATTGGGTGTTTTAATTGATCTCTAAGACTTCGCCCCCTGACCAACCGAGCCTCTATTTTGGCTTCTCGCGGCCACATCAACTGGTAAGCAGTTGTCTGCCCAGGGTGTTAAGTCATTAGAGGAAAAAATAGTTGTGTTTAGTTTAGCCAAAACTTCGATTTTTTCATTTATTGTTTCTTGTCGATTAAAAAGTAACATTCTTTTAAATGGCGGGTCTTTGTCAGTTTACCCGGAATTGAGAAATTGCATGCCCCAAAATTTCCCGTACGTTTTTCTGGATTAAAGACTTCTAAATCTATCATTCAGTGTCTTGTAAAACTTCTGCATTGCTTAAAAAATTCGTCTGAACCCTTCATTATTTTTTCCATGCTAGTTTCTTTTCTAACTAAAAAAAAATTTTTTTAAACAAAAAATAATTAATCAATTGATGGTTTTTGTGTTAGTCATAAATAAAGTTAAACCCCTTTGGCGTTGTTAATGTGAGCTGTTTTGGCAAGTTTAATGTTTCGTTTACTTTTTTTAACATTCCTTTTTTATCTGTTCAGGGGCTGGCTGTTGAGAAAACTTGTCCTTGCCTTTCTTTGAAGATCAAACTTTGTCTTTTGTAGTCATTAAAATCACCTGTAAACGACTAAATTCTTCATCCGTGATGTTTGAGTCAGCTAGTGCTTTATTTATTATCAGATTAAAGGAACTAAGTTTAGCTGTTATTAGTTGAACCATGGCTGTGTGCTTTTGGGGTTTAGTTTTTATTTTTTTGCTAGCAGCACCTACAGCTAATGAGCACAGGCCGAGAGCTAAAGACAAACCCCCTAGAGGTAAAGCTGCAGGTGCGCCTATGCCCGTTGCTAAGAGACCAACACTCGTTCCTGCTGATGCAGCGCTTATAGTTGATGCTCCAGTATTAACATAGGTAACAGCATTAAAGGCAGCAGAATACCTTCGTTTGGCTTTGCTGTATTTTGAAAGGTCCTGCTCTAGTTTTTGTTGCATTTGTGTAATGTTGGTTAATCTGAAGGTTTTTACTTCAGGGTGTTCTACAGCAGCAAGACGACCTTAGAGTTGATGTTGCCTTCTATAACAGCAGAGTTGCCTGCTATCTCTTCTTTGTCCCTTACATTTTATACTGTTTGAATAATGCTTTTAGTTTTTCAGCAACTTTTTTTCCTCTCCACACCTTTGTTTTGTTCCATTTTAACTACCCTTCGCTGGCTGCTTTGGGGGTGCTGTTGATTCTTTTTTTGAACCCTTGGCGGTGAGAACCCACAGAATTATGAACTGTGGTGTGTCTCTATTTGACACCAGAGCACAGACACAATCACCGTGTCTCCCTGATGAGTCCGATCCAGCGGACGAAAGGCCTAGGAGCAGGCAATACAAATAAATGTGCCTTCGAGAGAGATTATGATGGTTCCCTCAGGCAGCTAGTGAAGGGCTTCTCATAGTTATAATATATTCCCCCATTTTCTTCATCATCTTCAATTTGTTTTTTTGTAAAGTTCAAATCTTTGCCAAGTCATTACTATAACGACTGAAGAATTGTTAACCTGTACTTGTTTTCCCCACTACTTAATTGTTCAGCATTCTATTGTTTGGTCAATCAGTGGGAGATTGCATCTCTTAAGAGATCCAAGTAAAGGTTGTTCTGTACAATTCTTAGCCACTCACAATGCTTGGGTATTGAACAGCAGATCTGACCACTCAGAACTGTTCCATATCTTTTGACCTCCCTTGCATCCTTGAATGGATCCTCAAGCATAGGCTCAAAGATTGTCCCTTACATTTTATACTGTTTGAATAATGCTTTTAGTTTTTCAGCAACTTTTTTTCCTCTCCACACCTTTGTTTTGTTCCATTTTAACTACCCTTCGCTGGCTGCTTTGGGGTGCTGTTGGATTCTTTTTTTGAACCCTTGGCGGTGAGAACACCACAGAATTATGAACTGTGGTGTGTCTCTATTTGACACCAAGAGCACAGACACAATCAGCCGTGTCTCCCTGATGAGTCCGATCCAGCGGACGAAAGGCCTAGGAGCAGGCAATACAAATAAATGTGCCTTCGAGAGAGATTATGATGGTTCCCTCAGGCAGCTAGTGAAGGGCTTCTCATAGTTATAATATATTCCCCCATTTTCTTCATCTTCAATTTGTTTTTTGTAAAGTTCAAATCTTTGCCAAGTCATTACTATAACGACTGAAGAATTGTTAACCTGTACTTGTTTTCCCCCACTACTTAATTGTTCAGCATTCTATTGTTTGGTCAATCAGGGGAGATTGCATCTCTTAAGAGATCCAAGTAAAGGTTGTTCTGTACAATTCTTAGCCACTCACAATGCTTGGGTTATTGAACAGCAGAGCTGACCACTCAGACTGTTTCCATATCTTTTGACCCCCTTGCATCCTTGAATGGATCCTCAAGCATAGGCTCAAAGATTGTCCCTTACATTTTATACTGTTTTGAATAATGCTTTTAGTTTTTCAGCAACTTTTTTTCCTCTCCACACCTTTGTTTTGTTCCATTTTAACTACCCTTCGCTGGCTGCTTTGGGGGTGGCTGTTGGATTCTTTTTTTGAACCCTTGCGGTGAGAACACCACAGAATTATGAACTGTGGTGTGTCTCTATTTGACACCAAGAGCACAGACACAATCAGCCGTGTCTCCCTGATGAGTCCGATCCAGCGGACGAAGGCCTAGGAGCAGGCAATACAAATAAATGTGCCTTCGAAGAGATTATGATGGTTCCCTCAGGCAGCTAGTGAAGGGCTTCTCATAGTTATAATATATCCCCCATTTTCTTCATCTTCAATTTGTTTTTTGTAAAGTTCAAATCTTTGCCAAGTCATTACTATAACGACTGAAGAATTGTTAACCTGTACTTGTTTTCCCCCACTACTTAATTGTTCAGCATTCTATTGTTGGTCAATCAGTGGGAGATTGCATCTCTTAAGAGATCCAAGTAAAGGTTGTTCTGTACAATTCTTAGCCACTCACAATGCTTGGGTTATTGAACAGCAGAGCTGACCACTCAGACTGTTCCATATCTTTTGACCTCCCTTGCATCCTTGAATGGATCCTCAAGCATAGGCTCAAAGATTGTCCCTTACATTTTATACTGTTTGAATAATGCTTTTAGTTTTTCAGCAACTTTTTTTCCTCTCCACACCTTTGTTTTGTTCCATTTTAACTACCCTTCGCTGGCTGCTTTGGGGGTGCTGTTGGATTCTTTTTTTGAACCCTTGGCGGTGAGAACACCACAGAATTATGAACTGTGGTGTGTCTCTATTTGACACCAAGAGCACAGACACAATCAGCCCGTGTCTCCCTGATGAGTCCGATCCAGCGGACGAAAGGCCTAGGAGCAGGCAATACAAATAAATGTGCCTTCGAGAGAGATTATGATGGTTCCCTCAGGCAGCTAGTGAAGGGCTTCTCATAGTTATAATATATTCCCCATTTTCTTCATCTTCAATTTGTTTTTTGTAAAGTTCAAATCTTTGCCAAGTCATTACTATAACGACTGAAGAATTGTTTAACCTGTACTTGTTTCCCCCACTACTTAATTGTTCAGCATTCTATTGTTTGGTCAATCAGTGGGAGATTGCATCTCTTAAGAGATCCAAGTAAAGGTTGTTCTGTACAATTCTTAGCCACTCACAATGCTTGGTTATTGAACAGCAGAGCTGACCACTCAGACTGTTCCATATCTTTGACCTCCCTTGCATCCTTGAATGGATCCTCAAGCATAGGCTCAAAGATTGTCCCTTACATTTTATACTGTTTGAATAATGCTTTTAGTTTTTCAGCAACTTTTTTTCCTCTCCACACCTTTGTTTTGTTCCATTTTAACTACCCTTCGCTGGCTGCTTTGGGGGTGCTGTTGGATTCTTTTTTGAACCCTGGCGGTGAGAACACCACAGAATTATGAACTGTGGTGTGTCTCTATTTGACACCAAGAGCACAGACCAATCAGCCGTGTCTCCCTGATGAGTCCGATCCAGCGGACGAAAGGCCTAGGAGCAGGCAATACAAATAAATGTGCCTTCGAGAGAGATTATGATGGTTCCCTCAGGCAGCTAGTGAGGGCTTCTCATAGTTATAATATATTCCCCCATTTTTCTTCATCTTCATTTGTTTTTTGTAAAGTTTCAAATCTTTG
This sequence comes from Conus ventricosus, assembly GCA_018398815.1. Lineage (NCBI taxonomy): Eukaryota > Metazoa > Mollusca > Gastropoda > Neogastropoda > Conidae > Conus > Conus ventricosus. The sequence continues at coordinate 70,960,535 of CM031613.1, forward strand.
CCAAGTCATTACTATAACGACTGAAGAATTGTTAACCTGTACTTGTTTTCCCCCCACTACTTAATTGTTCAGCATTCTATTGTTTGGTCAATCAGTGGGAGATTGCATCTCTTAAGAGATCCAAGTAAAGGTTGTTCTGTACAATTCTTAGCCACTCACAATGCTTGGGTTATTGAACAGCAGAGCTGACCACTCAGACTGTTCCATATCTTTTGACCTCCCTTGCATCCTTGAATGGATCCTCAAGCATAGGCTCAAAGATTGTCCCTTACATTTTATACTGTTTGAATAATGCTTTTAGTTTTTCAGCAACTTTTTTTCCTCTCCACACCTTTGTTTTGTTCCATTTTAACTACCCTTCGCTGGCTGCTTTGGGGGTGCTGTTGGATTCTTTTTTTGAACCCTTGGCGGTGAGAACACCACAGAATTATGAACTGTGGTGTGTCTCTATTTGACACCAAGAGCACAGACACAATCAGCCGTGTCTCCCTGATGAGTCCGATCCAGCGGACGAAAGGCCTAGGAGCAGGCAATACAAATAAATGTGCCTTCGAGAGAGATTATGATGGTTCCCTCAGGCAGCTAGTGAAGGGCTTCTCATAGTTATAATATATTCCCCCATTTTCTTCATCTTCAATTTGTTTTTTGTAAAGTTCAAATCTTTGCCAAGTCATTACTATAACGACTGAAGAATTGTTAACCTGTACTTGTTTTCCCCCCCACTACTTAATTGTTCAGCATTCTATTGTTTGGTCAATCAGTGGGAGATTGCATCTCTTAAGAGATCCAAGTAAAGGTTGTTCTGTACAATTCTTAGCCACTCACAATGCTTGGGTTATTGAACAGCAGAGCTGACCACTCAGACTGTTCCATATCTTTTGACCTCCCTTGCATCCTTGAATGGATCCTCAAGCATAGGCTCAAAGATTGTCCCTTACATTTTATACTGTTTGAATAATGCTTTTAGTTTTTCAGCAACTTTTTTTCCTCTCCACACCTTTGTTTTGTTCCATTTTAACTACCCTTCGCTGCTGCTTTGGGGTGCTGTTGGATTCTTTTTTTGAACCCTTGGCGGTGAGAACACCACAGATTATGACTGTGGTGTGTCTCTATTTGACACCAAGAGCACAGACACAATCAGCAGTGTCTCCCTGATGAGTCCGATCCAGCGGACGAAAGGCCTAGGAGCAGGCAATACAAATAAATGTGCCTTCGAGAGAGATTATGATGGTTCCCTCAGGCAGCTAGTGAAGGGCTTCTCATAGTTATAATATATCCCCCATTTTCTTCATCTTCATTTGTTTTTTATAAAGTTCAAATCTTTGCCAAGTCATTACTATAACGACTGAAGAATTGTTAACCTGTACTTGTTTTCCCCCACTACTTAATTGTTCAGCATTCTTTAGGTACTTTTGGATAAACCTCAACAGACATGCTTTTTAAAAAATGAAAAAATAATTAGTATTTTATATCTTTTAATCTGTTTTTTTTCAATATTCAGCTGCGCATCATATATTAAAAACAAATGTGCATTAAGCGGTTTATCACTCTCTTTTTCTTTATCAATTTGAATGTTTATTACGTCTTTAACCGTTCTCCCTCCCGCTTCCATGCAACTCATTATCCTCTGTTGACCTTAGGTCAATCCATAAGCCGTATTTCGTTGTTAAATAATCATCGAGTCTAACATTGTGAAGGTGTAGATCTTTAGACGCAAGATCTACTGTTGGATTTCTACACCTCCCACCCCCAAACAATTTTCTTATTTCGTCAAAATGTTGATAAGGTTTAAGCCCGCTAGCGTAGATTTGGTTAGGACTACCCTCAATCGAACATTGTACTTTCGTTATTTTAGGATTAATAAACTTTTCAGTTTGTCTTTTGAACGGTTCTTCATCTTCACACAGCAATAAAATACCTTTAAGCGATCTTGCTGTGGTGTTAAAACTAAAATTCCATATAGTGTCTGCCCTGCTTTTAGGATATGTTGAATGATGATGTACTCTTTCGAAATATATTGCTAATTCTGACTGATATTGTTGCTTAATCAGCCTCGCTAAGTCAGGGTTGTTGCTAACAACGTCAAACTCTAACGAGATGTCAGAAATGCTGTACTTTGCTTCGGTGTCTGATGATCTGATAACACGTTTGTATTCATTAAAAGTTAGTTCATATGACAATCTGTCTTGTAATGCTCTTTGAAAGTATGGCGCATGCGCTTTTAACAACTCAAAATCTAAGGGAATAGAAAAGCGATTTCCATACGCAAAATTTACAGCTAAATGCTTTTGCCGTCTGGGTTAGCATTTCCGGCGTCTATTCTATGTTTTAGTCCATCATCATTTTCGATTCCTTGAAACGCAAGATCAGCCCTTTCATTCTCGGTTAGCCATAGATCAAATAGGTTAAAAATATGTCTGCATTGTTTAAAGAAAATACTTCTTGCCCCTCAAGTTTTACAGAAATTTTCTTAAACGATTGCCCGTCCTAAATTCTGGACAACTGTTCTGTTTGGGTCTGTTGTTGAAGCGAGTTCTATTTTGAAAGTAAGACGTGCAGAGCCTGGCACAATCACTTCATCCGCTCCTAGGTCTGGAAATCTGACAGTAAGAATTTGATCCGCATCAATAGTAGATGGATTATTTGGAACAGTAATATTCCGTTTATTTCCCTGCGCGGCATGGGGTTCTTTCAGACTTCTATACGGGTGAGAATCGAGCCATATACTTCTGACATTTTTATAAAACAAAATAAAAAGTTAATTATTTAAAACATGGCAGGAATTGAAGATGAAGAAGATTATATTATTCCTGATCTTGGAGACGACATGAGTGATTCCCCTTGGAGCGGCATCGCTCGGGCTCTCAATACATGATGAATTAGTCGAAGGGGAGCAAAGGCGTAAATTAACAGAAAGTAAGGCTAGAGCATTATACCAAAGTTTAGAACAAGAACAACCCAAAACTATATACCCTGATGATTTTGAAGTAAAAGATAACCATTTGTATTTTAGAACCGACAAAGGAGAACTTATTCAGCTTACGCATAAACGAAACCCTTCAAGGTTTGTAGGCGCAGATACAATTAGACAAAGGCTCAGTGCGAGCGAGCGGGATCGCCTTGGCTTTACTAAACCAAAATTTAATAGGGATAAAATTGCTAAACATCAAAACACACTACAAAAACTCCCAACAGGTAGCCAAATACAAAACACAAAACCTGAAGATTTAATTCAAACAGGGGACGAAGTAATAAATACAGTAGGAGCAGAACTCACTGAAGAAGAAGAAACAGCATTAAATACTATACATGAACCACGGCTATCTGAGAGAGAATTATTAGCCCTTGATCGTGCTTTAAGAACCATCCGAGGGAATTATTAAACAATTTAGCAAAACTGGGTGAACTAGATAAGCGTATAAAAAGAGAAAAAGAAAAAATCGTTGAGGCTGACGACGCCAACTTAGGACCTGATATTAAAGAAAGAATAAAACAAAGACTAAAAGATCTTGAACAAGAAAGATCAGCAAGACTAGAAGTAACGACTACTAACCGAGACCAATTACGAACTCAAGTGAACAGAATAAGAGAAACTATCGAAAAAATTTTATATGAAGACGCTAGCAGAACGAATAAGAACATTGTTTAGAGAGCAAGGCGTCACATTAGCAAGCGTTATAACGCGCCTTAGGATTTGCAATAAGTACACTGGTGATGGCTATTACAGGCGGCGGTGGAGGTCAAAGCCTAGTGCCTCCATCGCCATCACCTCCACCTGATAAATCAGGGGTAAAAAAAAACAGCTTGATCATCTTGCGAGTTTATTAAAAAAAATTAGCTGGTAAAGCTATAGACTCTTTACTAGGTATATTAGGGAGTATCGTTAGCTGGCTTTTGTCTACTGCAGGCAAAGTAGTTGGCTTTATGGCCGACACTTATGGACATTAGTTCTCTTATAGTTGGGTTACTATTTAGTAAGATAAAGACCAAGTAATCCTAGGCCAGTTAATCCAATAACAAGTGCTGTCTTTTCATATTCATGGTCATTACTTTTTTGAGGTCTTCAACGGTCTTTGGACTTTGGACCTCAGGGATTGGATGACTTAATCTTGGGGGGTCATCGTGTTTTTTTATTGTTTGTAATATTACTGGCCCAGAATTTATGTCGTTTTGTCCAACCTTCTGTTCATTACCTGCCACAAGGATTTTATTATTGTAGTTTATTATTGTACCTATCTGGAGTCTGAGGTCAGAAGGTAGCATGTATAAACCAGTGCCAACAGCAAAGTCTACTTTCGATCTTGCGTATTGTAAAACATTTTGGTACCTTTTAATACTTGAAGGCAAATCAATTGTAGAATTAATGGCGTCCTCTAAATTTGCTAAGTATTGTTTTTGTGCATCAAAGCCAGTAGAAGGATTACTTATGCTCGATCTTGTCTGTGCTTGTGAACCTAGCAAACACCAAACGTAAGTACGAATAGAGTCGTTTATTCGTTCTATTCCCGCTCTAGTTAGGCCCTTAGAAGTGTCTAAGATAAATGTTGTCCATGCTGTTTTATGCTCTTGCTCTATGGACCCTAGGTGAACAGTTGTGCCTGAAGAGAAAGATTATAAGGAGGATCCCAGTCATAGTTTATACTTTCTGTGCACGCCCCAAAAATAAGGGTGCCTAAGCCATGATTGCGGTCCAACTTTTGTCTAAAGTCTGTCTTAACATTATATTGAATTCGTTACAGATCCTTTCAAAAGCCTTCATGTCTATTCTGTTGCTGAAGGATTAAACGTTTTGTCATTGGCAATGGTGCTTGCAGTTCAGTCAAAATACGTCTGAAGGTGTAATAAAAATGAAATCTGTACACTGACCTCACCAAAGGATCAGGATGATTTAAATGATCGGCATACGATACTCCACACCCAGTTGATGCACAAAACACAGCAAAGTTTAACTGGTTCTGATAAAACTGCATCGGATGACTAAACCACACTTTCGGGATGTAGTCTTTTTTAATAGGGGGGTTAAGATATCTGTTTAATGGAGTACTCACCTTACTTGAAAGGCATCAGACTGAGTCACAGAAATGTCAAGAGTATCAGTTGCTATATTTTTAAGATTGTAGTGCGGCCCAATAGAAAATTTTGCATCAGTATATTTAAACGCACTCATTTTTATTTCGTTTAAAAAATGTTTGTAACAATAACAACTCAAGACCGTCCTTCGTTTTTAGAACATGCTATTGATAACAATTGCGGAAGCAGAATGGTCGCACTCCATGAAATATTTTACAAAGTCGTATGGTTTAATATAAGTGAATCAAAGAAGAATAATAAGATTCAAAAATATGACATAAGAGGAAACTTAGTTAGCCATTTAACCTGACGGTTATTACGGGTTTTGCTCACTAAAAGAAGCAATGAGTAACTTTGACATTACTCTCAAACTTAACAATGCAAATTTGACAACAATGTTAGCATTCAAACCCGAAAAAGAAGAAGTAGGTTACTATTTTGGTAAAGAGCTAGCTAAAATGTTAGGCTTTGCAACTAACAATCGGGACTTTCATAGTTTTAGAGTTACACCAGACGAAACTACTTATGAGGGAGAAAATCCGCTCGATCTTGCATTACATTCATTACTCTATGTTCATTGGATGAGTTGAGCACTGATGAAAACTTACATGATGGAAGGCCCTCAACTGTTTTAAGAGCTCTTCCATCAGGGAAAGCTGCATATTGCGATTATGAAATTATACAATTCCCTAATTTACAGTTTAAAAGATTAGTTTGTGGAGGGTCGGATCATTTAATATAAAAATCGCAGACAAAACAGAAAAGTCGTAAAATGTGATAACCTACACATTGTTTTAGAAATAAAATAATTAGTTGTACTAAAAAATGTCGCGGGGGCCAGAAGAACCGGGAGTTACATTAGCACCTGTAAGGTGTATAACCTTAGAATTAAAAGACCTTGCAGACGTTGCGGACTTTGAACAGAACGGTGAGATAGGCGCTTTGTATGGTTTTGATACACTAAAGATGGTGATTATAAACGCAAAGAGGTTGGCGACAGCAAAAAGTTTCCTAAACTAGAACAGCTGCGCAATCTAGAAGCAAATAATGTTGGCCAGTATGAATATAAAATAGTTCGAAAACCTGACCTCAAATGGCACTTGGAACCATATTTAGAATGGGACATAAAATTTGAATTCATAAGCCCATTTACATTTTTTAGCCGTCAAAAAAGTTTCAGAAAAGCATTCAACTCTGGCCCTTTACATGTAAGTCTTATGCCAGACGACAATAGTCGGAAAGAGATTGAAATAAAGCCGTATGGGAAAAAACAGTACATCCTCCACAGAAGAGAAACGGTTTTTAAAGGATGCTTCTACAAAATTACAGTTCATTCCGCAAATGAAATTAGGAGATGCGTTCACAATGATATTTGAAATTTCTGTCTTAAAAGATAAGGGAGAGATGGGTTGTGGGCGTTAGTGACGTCCTTCTAAAAGGAATTCTAATTAGCTGGCAAAACTTAGACGTTGAAAAACTTAAAGTTACCGTCGTCATTCTTCACAATGGCGAGGATATTAAGGTCATAACAACAAGCAACAAAATCAATATTAGTCTAAATAGAAACAATCTTACAGAACTGAATTGGATTAATCTTACGCATTTAGGCCTCATAGATTTTATTATACTGAACAGGTTTTGACGGAGAGCATGATAAAAATAATAACTGGATTAGATTAAATTCTGTTATAAAACTATGGAGCAGTTAAACTTTATGACAAAAACCCCTCATTGTTCATTAATTTGTGGACAAACTGGTTGTGGGAAAACAATATTTGTCCTCAACCTATTACAAACAGTTTATCGTTATAATTTTGATTATATTGTGATTTTCTGTCCAACACTTAAAAGGAACAAAGCATATCATGATAGAAGGTTTATATGGACAGACGATGACGTATATTTAGTTAATCCTAGCACTAAACTGAGTGAGTGTTTAGAATACTTTTATAAAGTGTTTGAAGGAACGCAGACACTCTTTATTATAGATGACTGTTCGGCAGAAAAAGATATAGTTAAAAGAGAAACACTTTGTCAAAACTGGCTTTCAGCGGAAGACATGATGGTATAAGTGTGTGGATTTTATGTCAAAAATATAACTCAGTTTTAAAAGACTTTAGAGAACTGTTAAAAACTGTAGTTTTATTTCACATGAAGGACAGAGACTCATTTGATGAATGTTTGCGCGAAAATGATGTTATTGAAAACGATCAGGAAAAACGCAGGATTAAGCAAAAACTGAAATCTGAAAAGTTTAGTAAATTAGTATTGAAAACGGATAATCCTACACAGTATGTTTGTTTTGAAAAAATCGCATTATTTTTGGTTATTGAAGTCTTATTTGTCAGAGAATATAAAAAGCTCATTCTGGAGTCACCCGTCGAAACTAGTTTGACCGTGTGAGCCAGAATTGAGCTTTTTAATGTTCTCTAACCCATCTGGGTGCAAATTATTCATTTATTTATTGTCTTGCTGTGCGTGGTATCCGCCCTTAATGTGGCTTGTGGGTGCGTATTGCAACCTAAGTCGTTCAGCTCGGTAGTTGCTTTCTCTCTCCTCTCTCATTCCACCCCTGCATCATCTGCAGGTTCAACGGTGCTGGTACCTTCTCTCGAACTTGCTGTCTATCCCTCTCATCTGTCTTTTACCTGTCCGCACGTGCATCATTCTTCTTAGGCTTGAAAAGTATTCTACTCTGTGACGCATGCATGTTGGCCGCCATCGCTTAGGCAGGTTTGCTCTTCACTCGAGCGAAATGTCTCTGGGGGGCCTGCTCCGTCCTGGTTCTTAACCATTTCGTCGAAGGATCAGTCGTGTAACCTTCATTCCTACATTCGGCCTGTAAGTGGAGGACATCACTTCACGCGTTTCGCTCTGGCTGTTTCTGTCCTCACGACTGACAGAGGAAGAGAGAGTCGCTTGACCTGCACTTGGGTCACCCACGGTAGCTGTAACATCATTTCGTGTATTTGTTTGTTGGGTTTTTTGTTGTTAGCCGCTAATTCTTCTCTTTCGCGCAATTTCATTGTTTTTCAAAGTTATAAAGAAATATTGTTTGAGACTCTTTTCTGTTAATTCAATTTTACCTGGCCCATTCAAATTATATCCAAATCTGCTCCTTGTTTAATGCATCTGGTGATCGGAGTCGTGGGATGGGAGAGAACCCTGGTGATTTCAGGTTGGTACTTGCTTGGTCTCGCTCGTCCGCCCCTGTCTACATTCCCCGGACCTTATTCTTCGGCACCGTCGTTGGGTGTGCAAGGAGAACGAGTTTTATGTTTGCGAGCGGAGCTACGCATGATTAGTCGTTTGGATGCGTGTTGGAGAATTTGTCGTTTTGAATGTTGCTATAAAATGTGGTGATAATTGTGCCTTGAATTATTATTGCAATTGTGGCAGTTATAAAGTCGATGGTTGCTGGGGTTTAGTTCAGTTCCTAAGAAAGTAAAATGTTGAACGTGAATGAGGAAGGGATGAAATACAATTTTCTATCCATTGTTTACCTGAATGTAATCCTTACCTGCTCGTGTGAGGGAACCTTAGCGAACATTCCTCAGTTGGTTTACTGGGTTAGCTCAGTCTGTGTTGAGCTGGTGCTATTAATGTATTCAGCAAACCTCGCCTCGCCCATCTGCGAGTGGCTTTAGATTTAACAGCATGTGTCAGAACTACTGACATGGGTGGTTCCAACCCTTTCTTCTTTCCTCCAGTTCCGTTTTCCCTCCCCGGGGCTCAACCCGGAGCTTGCACTGGTTGGGGCCGCGCACTGTTGGGGCCGCGACTGGTGAGAAGCACATGGACTTTGCTGGACGGTCCTAATCCCTCCGGGACCTCCATCAACAACGCCTGCATCCCACGGGTGCGTGCTCTCCACCGTCCTCGCACTTCATACAGCCCATGTGACCATTGTGGTTAGCCCTGTGACTCGAATGTGGGTGTATGTATTGTGTGTCAGTGTGTCGGCATCGAAGGACACTCCGTTCAAGAACCGACCGTTTGGGGCACCTGTGCGACAGGTGCTCCCATTGGACTTGGGAGGCAGGTGTGAGGGAACTGCATGAGACACGAAAGATGGGTGCTGAAATGCTTATTTATAGACTATGGCATGTTGTGTGTGTGAAATGCTTGATTGTGATTGTCATGTTGTTGTGTGGAATGCTTAATTGTGTGTTGTCGTGTGTGTTGAAATGCTTCGATTGTGATTGTGCATGTTGTGTGTGTTGAATGCTTAATTGTGATTGTGCATGTTGCGTGTGTTGAAATACTTATTGTGACTAGGTTTGGTGCTGAATAAAATGGGTGTTGTATTGTAATCTTTCTTGTGTGGTTTCTTCGAGGCGTGGGAGGTCAGTCACACCCTTCCTCCCATCTAGACCGATCCTGCAGGCAGACCTCCAGGGTCGTCGTGAATTTGTGGGCTTGTCCCGGATGTGAAGGCTCTGACCATCTCTCTCGTTTCGCGAGTACCATGTTCAGTTCTGTCGTTTTGTATTGTTGTAGTCAGTTGGTCGTGTTTGTTTGTGGTGTTGGCTGGGTGACCCTACTGGTAGGGAGTCTGGTGGCCTGAAAGAACATCTGGTGTGACTGGGGAGTCGAGTCGAGACGGAGGGAATCGACCGCGTCCAGACCTCCTTTCCGCCGGTGCCTCACTGCAGATGCGGGCCGTAAGTCTTGCCTTTCGTTGCCCTCTCAGTCTGCATTCCGTTTCGTAGTTAATCAGTTTTCTTTACGGGTTATTGAGTACAGGTGGTTGATCGGACGTTAGTGTCTTTTTTTTTTTTGGTTTTTTTTTCCCTTCTCTTCTCCGGATTCCGTCTGTCATTGTTTTGTCGGTGAGCCCCACCGCACTGTTGCTCGTGCTGTGGTGCGCGGTGTTGCCAGAGTGGGAGCGCCTTGCATTTTCCCCTTATTGTCGGTGAGCCCCACCGCACTGTTGCTCGTGTTGTGGAGCGCGGTGTTGCCAGAGTGTGAGCAGCCGGAACATATCCGCACTACACCACACACACACACACACACACACACACACACACACACACACACACACACACACACACACATCCTAAAATATCTGTTTTTTCATGTGGAATTGTCTTTCCCCTGTATTTGAGAACCGTAGGATATTTGTTGTCATGGCAACGTCCGGTGCTGTGGTGTGGCGACGCGTGCGTCGAAGAAGAAAGGTATTCAAAATGTAGTCCCTACTATTAGTACCAGTACTTCGACTACGGTGACTTCTACTTATTCCAGTGCTGTAGCCGATAGTCCAGTGAGTACTTTCACTACTTCTTCGCTAGGGATCTTCCTGCGAGACCCCGACTGGCACTTCCGCTCGGAAGCGTCAGAGTATAGTGAAGCAACTGTGGGCTTCTGTTGAGTCGCAGAAACCGAAACCCTCTCTTCTCCATGCTTCCCCTCGTAAGGAGTATGCCCTGGGAAACTTTCCTCATGGGAAAGTCGAGACCCAAGGGACGGGTCAAACGGGTCATCCTCCCGTGTCGGGAGTGGTGAATCCCGCCCAGGATATCGCCTCTGTCCCTGATGTTTCTAGAGCAACAGCGACGAGAGGATGCCGTCAGGCAGGAAGCCCTGCGTAGGGAAGAGCTAGATAGGATGGAAGCTCTGCGTAGGGAAGAGGCTACGCTGCGTAGTGAAGAGGCTGCCAGGCAGGAGGCCCTCTGTCGGGAAGAGTTAGATCAGCGTAGGAAGAGGCTGCCAGACAGGAAGCTCTGCGCAGAGAGGAGGCTGCAGACAGGAGCTCTGCGTAGGGAAGAGATGGAACAACTTCTTTCGCGGACTCCCGCATCTGTAAATCAGGTGGGTTAATCAACAGGCAAGTGATAGAGTTAGAGGCCCAAAATTAAAGCTTCCAGAGTTCAGACCTAGTGAGGACATTGATATGTTCTTAGAGCATTTTGACAAGGTAGCTTGTTCATACCAATTGTCTGAGGAACAAAAGGCATGCACCTTTTTCTGGATTATCTGGTGCTGCAAGGGAGTGTGTGCTCACTCTAAATGAAGGCGCGTCTTATGCAGACATGCAGCTGGCTCTGCGTAAGCGTTTCCACCTTACTCCAGAGACGTACAGGAGGAAGTTCAGGTCCATGAAAAAGAATAACGACGAGACCTTCGTGCAGTTTGGAGATAGGCTGCGCAAAACGCTAGGGTATTGGCGTCAGTTGGCTAAGCTGGAGCTTGAGGATCTGATTCTCATCGAACAGCTTACCAACACCGTGTCCCCAGAGTTGAGGATCCGTATAGGCGAGACAGCACCACAGGATTTCGCGGCTGCAATTCATACCGCTGAGGTGTTTGCTGAAGCCCGTAGAGCTTATGGGCATCGCCCAGATACGGACAGGAAGACCCTCGCTGGGTTTAGTGGCAATAAGGCGCCGACGACTGCTACGGGTTGAACAGGCAGGCAGTTCATCGGGACCTCAGCACCCCGACTGTGTTTTCTTTGTGGTCGTCCCGCCACATTAGGAATGATTGCCCTAAAGCCGCCGTAGTTATGGGGCTAGTCCTTCCCAGCGTCCTCGTGCCTCGGCTAACGTGGGGTCCATCCCAGCTTCTGGTGGTACAGAGTGCCCGGTGTTCTTTCTGTTGTTGGTTCTTCCTTGGTCGACACCATCAGGGATTCGGGAGCATCAACGCTCTTTGTGGATAAGGATTTGGTTTCCCTGAGGCTCAGCGAGGCGCCAGTTATGATGTGTGCGGTTGGAGGCTGGTTTTAACCTCCACCCGTCCTTCTGTACTCATTTCTATCTCCACCCCCTACTTCTGTGGGCGAAGTAATGGGCCATCGCGGTGGGAGCGACCTATGTATTCCCTTCTCATAGGAAATACTATCACCTTTGCTGATGGACGCAGTCAGTCCGTGTCCTACGGATCTGCCCGTACAGGCGTGTGGGAGTTACCACACGCGCGCCAAAGCATAAGAAGCAGGAACAGAATTGCGTCCCTCTTCGGGGCCGATCTCTGACGAGGTTCTGGCCAGGGCCGATCCTGCTACCATGGTCCGTCTTCAGGCCAAGGACTTGGATGTCCAACGCCTGCGACAACTGGTGGATCGTCCCGCTCAGTCTGCCCGACACGCCAAGGTGAGCTTCAAGCTCCACAAGGGGATCCTCTTTAGGGTTTTCACTCAGGCAGATCGTGTGGCCAAGCAGCTAGTAGTCCCCCAAAGCTTGAGAGAACCTGTTCTCCGCAGCCCATGATTCACCTATGCAGGTCATATGGGCTCAAAGCGGACTCTTGAGCGGGTAAGACAGGACTTCTTCTGGCCAGGGATGAATTCTCAGTTAGGCAGTACTGCCGCAGTTGTGATGTCTGCCAACGACAACGCCTAAGGGTCGTTTGAAACGTGTTCCCCTAGTGTCAGTGCCACTGTTGGGGAGCCATTCAGCAAGGTTGGTGTCGACCTGGTGGGACCCATTAATCCGCTATCCGATCGCGGTCACCGCTACGTTTGGTAGTGGTAGACTACGCGACTCGATACCCAGAGGCTGTCCCACTAAGGACTATCGATGCCCCTACTGTTGCTGAAGCTCTCTGGCAGATTTTGGACGCGCACTGGCGTGCCCAAGAAGATCCTTTCGGACCAGGGGACCCAGTTTCTGTCCGAAATCATGCAGGAAGTGAACACTCTGCTCAATGTTCACAAGAGACAACGTCACCCTATCATGCGCAGGCCAATGGCCTTGTCGAGCGCTTCAATGGGACGTTGAAGCAGATGTTGCGTTGCCTATGTGCAGAGCAACCTCGTGAGTGGGATCGTTTTATTCCTGCTGTACTGTTCGCCTACAGGGAGGTCCACAGGAAAGCATGCGGTTTTCCCCCATTCGAACTCCTGTATGGCAGAACAGTACGAGGACCCACCAACATCCTGAAGCAGATGTGGACCCACGACGATGTGGAACCGTGTTGTTAAGGAGGAGAGTCGTTATGTGGTCGATCTGCGCAACCGCATCGCTGACACTTGCCAGCTTGCTCAGCAACATTTGCAATCTGCAAAAACCAAGTACAGGCTTTGTACGACAGGCGCAGTGTTGAACGGTGGTTTGAGCCAGTGATGAGGTTTGCTTCTCCCTGCCCCAAAAGAAGAACAAGTTGCAACTTGCTTGGCAGGGTCCCTTCGTGGTCTGCAGTCGGGTGGGTGACTGGGACTATCGATTCGCGTGCGAGGCAAGGAACGCCTGTATCATGCCAACCTCCTGAAGGCGTACGTGCGACGAACTCTGTGCCAGGCAGGATACACCCCTGTCGTCGTGAGAGTGGCGATGAGGATGCAGTGTCGGTGATTCAGGACATCCCCACTGTTCCCCTCGTCGAGGAAGATCGTGGCAGGATGTTTGCTTTGGTTCGAACCTCTCCTCAGCTCAGACAGATCAACTGCACCAGTTATGCCGGGAGTTCCAGGACGTGCTCACAGATCGGCCCCTGCACAGTACCCTGGGTAGTGTGCGCTGGAATTGACTACCGAGACCCCAATTAGAGTCAAACAGTACCCTCTTCCTCACCCCAGGCGTCTGTTATCCAACAGAGGTGCAGGCCATGTTAAGGTTGGGGGTCATTGAACTACGAGTTCTCCGTACTCATCCCCCATCCTTCTGGTAAAGAAGAAGGATGGCAAAATGAGGTTCTGCGTCGATTTTCGACGGTTGAATAAGGTTCTCCCAGTTTGATGCTGAACCTATGCCGGATGTCGACAAAATCTTCGCTCAGCTGAGTCAGGCCAACTATTTCTCCAAATTTGATCTCGCAAAGGGGTACTGGCAGATTCCCATGCGCCGAGAGGATAAACCCAAAACGGCATTCACGACGCCTGAAGGACAGTTCCAGTGGAACGTGATGCCTTTTGGCCTCAAAACTGCTGGAGCAATTTTCAGTCCGCGTCATGCGACAATGCTTCTCCCTCTCGATACACACAAGACCTAAACATTATCATGGATGACCTGCTGCTTAGTTCTGTAGATTGGAACTCGCACGTTCTCGCTCCTTCCGTCGCCTGTTTCTTCGTCTGCGCGAAGTTCAGATGTCAGCCCGTCCTTCCAAATGTCGGCTTGGTCAGGACGAGATTTCCTTTCTGGGGCATCATCTGCAGCGAGGTTTGATTGCTCCGAGGAAGACAAGGTGGTCAAAATTGCAGTGCCAAACCCCCTTGTACCAAAAGGAGTTGCGGTCATTCCTTGGACTTGCGGGATACTACCGCAAGTTCATCCATGACTTTGCAAAGGTTGCCTTACCCCTCACTGACTTGACGAAAGGGAAGAAGCCAGAACGTTTGGTTTGGGATGAAAGTTGCCAACAGGCTTTTGACGCCTTGAAGATGGCCCTGACCACCTCGCCCAGTCCTGGCTCTCCCAGATCCCAGTCTCCCTTTTGTCCTGCGAACTGATGCTTCTGCAGTGGGGATTGGGCTGTGTTGCTACACGATCAGGGGAAGGGACTCCAACCGCTTGCTTACGCGAGCAAAAAACCACTGATGCCGAGACTAGATACCACACGATTGAACAAGAGTGTTTAGCAGTCGTGTGGGGCATCAGGAAGTTTTACCCCTACTTGTACGGCCGTGAGTTTGTGCTGGAGAGCGATCATCATCCTCTCCAGTACTGGACCGATCCGGCCAGTCAGTCGTCGACTCATGGGTTGGGCAGTGGAACTGCAGAGTCATGCGTTCACTTTTCGTCATATCAAGGGTTCCAGCAATACGGATGCTGACTATCTCAGCCGAGCTCCGTATCAGCACATTGGAAAATCAGTCAGAGGACACTTCCCCTCAACCAGGTTATATCCCCTTTTGGTCTCAGTATCAGTGTAGTGACAGTTTTCACTTCAGTGATGTTAACGGTAGTGAATCGCCAATGGTTCGGATTGCTACTTTTATTGTTGGAAGGTTTGCTTAGTTGTTTGATAAATGTAGTATTATGTATCTCCCTGTGTAAATTCTATCGTGGATGTTTGTATTGGATTTGTCGTACTCTGTCGATCACAGAGGGTTGGTTTCAGTCCCATTGTTGTGAATTTGCACATGCGTCAAGGTTCAAAGGAGCACTGTATCTCAGAGAAACAGATGCTTTTAGAAGGGGGCTTGTCACGAGTTTGTCACGAGGCCTACGACGATTGACCCATTTAGGGTGGCGGAATTATTCATTTATTTATTGTCGTTGCTGTGGTCGTGTATCTGTCCCTTAATGTGCTTGTGGTGCGTTTGCACCTAATGTCGTTCAGCTCAGGTTAGGTTTTGCTTTCTCTCTCTCTCTCTCTAATTCCACTGCCCGTGCAATTCCATCCTGCAGGTTCACGGGTGGCTGGTACCTTTCTCTCGAACTTGCTGTCTATCGGCCTCTCACCTGTCTTTTTACCTGCCGCACGTGCATCATTCCTCTTAGCTTGAGGTATTCTCACTCTGTGACGTAGCGTGGCATGTTGGCCGCCATCGCTTAGCAGGTTTTCTCTTCACTCGAGCGGAAGATGTCTCTGGGAGTGCCTGCTCCAGTCCTGGTTCTTCACCATTTCGTCGAAGGTACAGTTGGTACCTTCATTCCTACAGTCGGCCTGTAGGGGAGGGACATCACTTCATCTCTTTTCCGCATCTGCGCTGCTGTCCTCTCGACTGGACAGAGGGCAGAGAGAGTCGCTTGACCCGCCACTTGGGTCACCCACGGGTAGCTGGTAAGCATCAGTTTCGTGGTTTGTTTGTTTTGGTTTTTTGTTGTTAGCCGGCTAATTCTTCTCTTTCGCGCAATTTTCTTTTGTTTTTCAAAATTATAAAAGAAATATTGTTTTTAGACCACTTTCTGGTTCATTCAATTTTTAACCTGGCCATTCTAAATTATATCCAAAATTCTTTCTCCTTTTTATGCATCTGGTGATGCGGTAGTCGGTGGGGATGGAGAGAAACCTGGTGATTCAGGGTTGGTACTTGCTTGGTCTCGTCTCGTCCGCCCCTGTCACATTCGCCGACTCTTATTCTTCGGCCACCGTCTGTTTGTGTGTGCAAGGAGAACGAGTTTTATGTTTGCGAGCGTGCGTACGCATGATTAGTCGTTTGGATGCGTGGTTGGAGAATTGTGTCGTTTTGAAATGTTGCTATAAAATGTGGTGATAATTGTGCCATTGAATTATTATTTGCAAATGTGGTGGCAGTTATAAAGCGATGGTGCTGTATTAGTTCAGTTCCTAAGAAAGGAAAATGTTGAACGTGAATGAGGGAAGGATGAATATACAATTTTCTATCCATGTGTTAGCCTTGAATGCAATCTCTTACCTGCTTCGTGTGAGGAAACCTTTAGCGAACATTCCTCAGTTGGTTTACTGTGTTATGCTCAGGTCTGTGTTGAGCTGGTGCTATTAATGTAATTCAGCAAACTCCCCTCGCCCATCATGCGAGTGGCTGTTAGGATTTAACAGCATGTGTCAGACCGTACTGACTGCGGGTTCCAGTAACCCTTTCTTCTTTCCTCCCAGTTCCGTTTTCCCTCCTCCCGGGGCTTCACCCGGACCTTGCACTGGTTGGGGCCGCGCACTGGTTGGGGCCGCGCACTGGGTGGAGAAGCACGTGGACTTTGCTGGACGGTCCTAATCCCTGTCCGGGACCTCCAGCGACAACGCCTCGTCCCACGGGATGCGCTCTCCACCGTCCTCGCACTTCATAACAGCCCATGTGACCAGTGTGGTTAGCCCTGTGGCGTGCGATTTGGGTGTATGTAGTGTGTGTCAGTGGTGTCGGCATCGAAGGACACTCCGTTCAAGAACCGACCCGGTTTGGGGCACCTGGTGCGACAGGTGCTCCCAGTGACTTTGGGGAGGCAGGGGTGTGAGGAACTGCATGAGACACGAAAGGGATGGGTGCTGAAAATGCTTATTTATAACTATGGTCATTGTTGTGTGTTTGAAATGCTTGATTGTGATTGTGCATGTTGTGTGTGTTGAATGCTTAATTGTGTGTATGTCGTGTGTGTTGAAATGCTCGATTGTGATTGTGCATGTTGTGTGTGTTGGAATGCTTAATTGTGATTGTGCATGTTGCGTGTGTTGAAATACTTATTTGTGACTATGTGTGTTGGTGTGAATAAATGGGGTGTTTGTATTGTAATCTTTCTTGTGTGGTCTCTTGCGATGCGTGTGAGGTCAGTCACTCCCTTCACTTCCCATCTAGACCGATCCTGTCAGGGCAGACCTCCAGGGTCGGTCGTGACACTCTGCTTTTCTGTACTAACGTAGCAACAAATCAGCGGAGCATGGACAAACCCAATACAAAATCCATGGGTATTCCGTGACAATCTATGACCTTTGTCCAGGTGCACATTATTTCATAAACCAAAACAATACAGACAACACAATTTTACAGGTAAATGCCTCAGACTGTGAGCATAACTTGCCACAACTACACAGCACAACAGGGAGTGGTGTACGGTGTATGTGACCAATTAAACACTTTCTGTAAACTCTTTTTAAAAGTATCTTCTGGTTCTGTGAGTGCATCTGTCGAACGTCTGGAATACTGTGTCATACTAGCGTTGGAGAAGTAAATTTGGCCGTCCAGAAAGAAGAAACGGTCCCCTGCACATAATAGTATGCAACCGTCATACACTGAAAGAAATGGTTGTTCATTCAAAATACTCATCTATGCTTACACTGCATATCAATAATCCGCCAATAAAAGTGTTTTTCGAGAGAATTAAGCATCGCATGATGATCATGAAAAATATAACGGCATATTTAGGATATGCAATTGTTCCTTTTATAGACATAGATGACATACATTTAAGTAGAGAATGGAGAACGTCCTCTTCATCGCAATAATCATTAGTTTTCAATACTTTACATCAATGTTCACGTGTTTGGAATTACTACCTAAAAAATATGCTATAGAATGATATAACAGAGACAAACTCAATGGACGAACGAATTGAACGTTTGTGTTTTGATCGTCACATATCAGCTAATATAATTTGTGCATCTTCTCTGAAAATCAAGTTTAACATATGTGAGATATCTTCATGGTGGACTAAAAATACGCTTGTCTTCACATACTGAGATTAAACCAGATGTGCAACTGCCATGGCGTGTTCAATTGCTCCGTGAGATATTACTCTCATTTTCAGCAATCACGTGGACTGTAACTTTATGTCTGAGTGTGAAGATGGACGGGATGAAACAGAACACTGTCCTTTCAGCAGTTCCGTCTGCCAGGGTGGGTGGCTTCAACAAACAAGTGTTTCATGGTTCACATTACGGAAAAGCAAGTTTATGCAACATTTTACAATTATGAATGCCACAAAATGAATGGAAGACTGGCGTCAGTGAAGAATCAACAGGAATATGAAGATTTACTTCATATTTTTGAAATTATCGTGATTATGATGTGCTAGTAGGTTTCGGGTCAGGTTGGGCAGTCAGTGCCGTTTGCGTACAGCAAATTAAGAAAATGGCAAGACAACACTGTAGTGTACAAACTGAATCATCTAGAGTACACAAACAATATGTTCCTTCAAGATCTGTGGACATTTGTGAACTTCGGATAGTTTACTTTCTTGCCGGAACCATGACCATCACGTCTTTCTGTGTGTAAGGACGTTTACGTTCACATACAATTTTCAATCTAGTGTCTTACTGAACCACAAGTATGGCATACTTCATGGGAGACATATTCCCGACAGTTTTTCATTTTTTAGCAGGCAATCACTTCACCCATATATTTTTGTCATGTGATCCTAAGACTTATTCCGAAGAGAGTGATGTAAAAATGTGCACACTCTTGAAAACCGCTGGTTTAAACAGTACTAACATGACAATTTATGTTAATAAAGGAGTGGTCTATACATTCAGATGTGACGATGATGTGACAACATGCATTACACTCGAATGTGTGACTTCAGACAGGATTGTCCAGATGGAAGTGATGAGTCTTTCTGCGAACATCCTCCATGCGTTCATTTCAGTGTTCCAAGGACCAGTGTGTACTGCCCAGTCAGCGTTGTAACCAATTTGCAGATTGTACAGACATTCGGACGAGGTTGGATGTGGTGATGACCATTCCTATCTGGCTCAGGGCTGGAAGCAGACATGAAACAACAGTTCTATGTTAGATCTGGATGGGACCGGCTACTTCACCCAGCAGGTGATGTCAGATAAAGACTCTTGTCCCTCTAGTCATTATCAATGTAAATCGAGTGGATATATTGTCTACCTGTATATACCCGATGCAATGGATTTTCGGACTGTGTGTATGGAGAAGACGAACGAGACTGTGAGAAGATGACGTGTCCTGGTTTTTACCGATGTCGGTCTCCACTGTCTGTGTGCATGGACATTATCTCTGTGATGGTTGGGGTCAGTGTCCACAGCGAGAGGATGAAATGTGGTGTGACATGATCTGTCCCCAGGGTTGTCTGTGCCAAGGTCATGTTTTCCTGTGCAACAAACCGTTTCAATCCAACCTATTTCCTCAGTTAAGGTATGTGGATGCAACAGTTCAGGAATGACAACGTCTGATTTCATTACAATACATACCTTGTTCATTTAAACCTTGTCTCAGTGCCTCTCTTCAAATTTATCACGTTTGATGCTAAAAACTTGTTGTATCTTGATCTTGCCAATAACAAACTGAAATCGATCGATTTGGACGATTTGTATCGCTACCAAACTTAAGAAATATACACTTAGAAAATAATCCTCTCAGTCTAATGACAAGTAAAGTGGCTAAAACCGATTTTCTATGCACTGAGACAAGTGGGTGTATTTAACACACATCTGAATTTGCTTCACAACAAGTTATCCCCATTTTTTATCATCTGAAAAATTTTAAATGTATCCTTTTGCGACATTGAAGCGATTGGTCTTGCAGGCTTAAAGTCATGCCACGTCTCAAAAAGCTTGATATTACAGGAAACACCATCACTAGTTTCCCTTCTGACCTGTTCTTGTTGTCAACTGAATTAGAAGCCATCTCTGCGTCAAATTATAGACTGTGTTGCGAGAATCTACTTCCAGCACATACAACTAAGTGTAATGTACCACGTCCTGCTCTAACCATCATGTACCAGGTTGTTACCCACTGAGCTCTACCACATTGTGTTTTGGACTAAACACTGCCTCTGCCATGGCAGGAAACCGCTGTGCTTTATAAAATTCGATAGCAGTCCATAACGTATATGGACATGATTTCTTGGTGACTGTTTCCCAGCTACATTTTGCTGACATTTGCATGGGGACTCACGTCAGCATTGTTTTGACAGCAGACAACGTCTATCATGGAACCTACATTCACTTGTGAAAAAGCATGGACCACCAGTTTATTTGCAAGCTGGCAGGGTTCCTTTCTGTGTGTCTGTAACAGTGTCGGTGTTGATCATCTGGTTCATCACTTTGTACACGTTGCTGTGTTTTGTTTTCCTCAGCGTTTAAGCAGATGCAACTTGTGTTTCACCGCTACAGCTTGTACAGTGACGTGGAACGTCGGATTCTTGTTGGCATTGATTCCATTCTCCCTGGACTCTCGCACTGGGCCTCTCCGGTCAGTCTGGCTTATGCCGTCTGCATCACTTGATGTCATTTTCTCTAATGACGGATCTAGATGTTAAATGTCATTGTGGCAATCAACTTCATTTGTGTGTGATGATTATGGCTGGCCAAGTTGCCATCTCTAAGCGACTACCAAAGAACAGAATAGAACTCAACCCTGCACTAAGATCGGTGTACTCTGCGTCCCAGGTGATGCAGAAAGTGGCTGTCACCAATGCTGTTTGCTGACTTTATTGGGACTGGTTATGATAGCACGTTCTCACGGCGTGTTGATTTTAATAAATTTACGACCTTATGATTGTCTTCGTGTTACCATTCAATTCAGCCATCAACCCATTGTTCTACGTGTGGGCCATCCAAAAACAAAGGCAGCTACAAAAACAGGAAGACGAAATGTTAAAGTGTTAAAAATACAGCTTGCTCAACAGCACGCAGTAAAGGACTGAAAGATGTCTGTATAGTTCAAGAAAACGATACACAATTTTTTTTTTCAAACAAAACGAAAGCTGGTTGATCTCTAATGCAACAGCCGTTTAAACCATCTCCACCTTCCAACCTGCCCCTTCCCTTTTCTCTGTGGCAGCTAAAATGTACGTACGTTGGCACGCACGTGCGCGTGTGTATATGACTAACGTATTATGTTATTAACCACACACAACAACAACAACAACAACAACAACAACACCATCGCCACCACATCAAATCACATTACATCGTACTAGACCTCACCGTACATGTCCATCAAGTAAAAAGTCTATGGTCAAAACATCATCTAATGCCAAGATTTTCAGGACTATATTGAAGAAGCATGTGTGATGTCCTTCTGAGGCCGATCGATCTCCTCTTCAAGTGGTTCACTGAACAGAAGTAACTTAATCACACTAAGTCTGACTGATTTGACCAATTTGCTGACTTAAAGAGCAAAGGGTGTGGTTGTGTGTGTGTGTGTGTGTGTGTGTGTGTGTGTGTGTGTGTGTGTGTGTGTGTGTGTGTGTGTGTGTGTGTGTGCGCGTGCGTGTGTGTGCGTGCGTGCGTGCGTATGTTGTGTGTGTGTGTGTGTGTGTGTGTGTGTGTGTGTGTGTGTGTGTGTGCCTTTAGTGTTTTCATGTAAAGTGTAAAATTATTCCCCCTTATACATGCACTTGACGCTCATGTGCTCACTATTTTCACACAGGTTTTTTCCCTCCCCAGTTTGTTACCTGTTCATATTGCATTAAAAATTCATTGTAAACAGGATAAACATCGTCATGAAAGAGACCACTTTTCTTATCTTTTCTTGTCTTTTCTTTTCTTTTCTCGCAACTTACGCTCATCCACCGATTCTCGTCTGCTTCGGCTTCCCACCGCTCGCCTGAAAATTTCAGGCCAACGATCTTTCACTTACCTGGCACCTGCTCTGTGGAATGGTCTGCCTTCTCTCTGCGTAACACGGACTTTTTAGAGACTTTTAAAACCTCTCTAAAGACACATTTTTCCATCCGACTGATCAAAGATATCCACTTATCACTGCGCGCGTGTTTGCTGGTGTTGACGCCCTCGTGTGTCTGTCTGCGTGTGAGTTTTTCGGGGGGGGGGGGGGGGGGGGTCTGTGTCTGTCTGTCTGTCTGTCTGTGTTGTGTGTGTGTGTGTGTGTGTGTGTGTGTGTGTGTGTGTGTGTGTGTGTGTGTGTGTGTGTGTTGTGTGTGTGTGTGTGTGTGCGAGCGCGTGTGCGAGCATGTGTGTGTGTGTGTGTGGTGTGTGTGTGGGGTGTGTGTGTGTGTGTGTGTGTGTGTGTGTGTGTGTGTGTGTGTGTGTGTGGTGCTTTGAATTAGAATTAGTATTTTATCATGTTTAAAGTAACATGCGCTTTGGGCTCTTGCGAGGTAAAGCGCTCTATAAATATCCCTTTACATTACATTTTACATTACATTACATTTTTTTGTGTGTGTGATGACAGCCATGTTTCAGCCAGATAGTATGAACCTTTACCATCAGAAGGCCATTTTTGGACGGCAAAGATTAAATTCAGAACAAAGAAAATGTTTTTCCCTTGATCAATATATATAATAGCCATATATATTTTTTTTTTTAACAAAGCAATTCTTATGGCACAAAGGTACGATTTTAAATTCGTACAGACCGACTCAGTGATAGGCCTAATTATTTCGCGCACTTTAAATCACATGTGATCTCATCTCCATTCTGACAAGCGCTCTGAAGTTGTGACGACAAATCAATACCTCCCACTGTATGGCGGTTTCAGGAAGTGCATAGTGACATAGGTACGAAGAAATACACAGAGCAAGAGATGAGTCAGAGAGAAAAGAACAGAGTGGGAGAGGGGAGGATGGAGTGAAGGTATCCTTAAAGGTCACTATTATGTCTCTGCCATTGATAGGAGCAAATTCACATATGTATATGACTAATGCGTATAGAAGCATTATGATGACATTACTAAGAGAACAAAAATAAACATACAAATTATGTAATAAGAGGTAAGTAGCAAGACCATTTTGCCATAAATTAGAATAAATCCTGTTTAGAAAGGATGCAATTCTCTTCGAGCAGTAGTTTGTGGTCTGAATTTCCTTCAGTTATGTTTCCAGTTATTGTTTTCTCGATATGAAGCGTGTATCAATGGCCGATGGTTAAAGTGTTTGCTTACCATTCAGGCCACATGGTTTGATGCCAGACTGCAGCTTTTCTTCCTTCGCCCCCCTTCCATCTCCCTCGCCTTTTTTTAAAAAAAATCATTTGAGTATTCCACTCACTTGCGATGTTCATAGCGCGCGTGAGCATGCACGTGTGTGTGTGTGTGTGTGTGTGTTGTGTGGTGTGTGTGTGTGTGTGTGTGTGTGTGTGTGTGTGTCTGTCTGTCTGTCTGTGTGTGCAGCACGCACGCACGCACTTGTGTTCGCGTGAGTGCGTGCATGTCTACGAGTGCATGTTTTTGTGCATGTTCATCCCAGTAACAGCCGCCTCTCTCTCTCTCTCTCTCTCTCTCTCTCTCTCTCCATAAAGTTCTTTTTATTAAAAAAAAAAATCAAGTTTATGCGCATCTTCATGCTCATGGCAAATCATCAGTGGGTAAAGGATTGGCTAGTGTCCCCCTGAGGCAAAAAGGGCCTCCTGACTTTGTACAGAAACGCTGTTCTTTTAAACTCTTTTAAATGATAGGGGGTGCGACAGGCTTTGGTCCCACTACAAGAGGGTTGAGGAAAGTCATGTTTCTACGAGTTAGAGCAAAATATGAAAGTGCATGTAGTGATCTAATATCCAAGGCCTTGTTCGCAAAATCTACCACTGGTGACTGGTTCTTGTACCATCATCCAAACAGAATAGATGACACGAGAACAGCAGTGTTGTGAAACCTCTGACTGGAAAATTATATATGACCAGAAATGTGAACTGATAATACTAATCAGTCAGTTTAGATGGCAAACTAATGCTGTCATTTGCAGTGTCTTTTTATGTGAACAAATTTTAAATGTAAGCTTAAGTGATAGCGTATTGCCGAAAAAAAAAATAGACAAACGAATCACAAGACAAAACACGACCCGTTTCGACCTCTTAGGTCTCCTTGACAGCATCGTTTTCAGACAACGCCTATCTTGCGCTTAAGTGGATGAAGATAAGTGATCCCTCGTCCATTTTCGTTGTCCTGAGTCTTTTGTATCTTGCCTGAAGAAGACCTAAGAGGTCGGAACGCGTCGTGTCTTGTCTCGTGATTCGTTTCTTTTTTCTTTTTTTTTTTTGTGGTAGAGCCGCCTCAATTTGCAACTAGATGAAAAGAAAAGAAAAGGATATAAGCTTACTACAGTCGTGTCTGGCATTACACTCTTCTTCTTAAAAATAAAAAAGACAAAAGGTAGAACACCAAACTCTATATCATTCCCAGTCAGTCATTGTTGGTGAGGTTCAACCTGCTTCAAGTCTGATTGCATATGATGTCCTCCAATGATAAGTGCTAGGACCTGTCTTGTTTATTTTTTACAGCTGCCACTGTCGGGCGTAATTGACGCTAACGACTGTGATTTCTGTTCTCAATGGCCTTCCAACCGAACAGAACAAAATAACGGTGAATTCTATCGACTCGCACGTGAGAAACAGCTCAACTGCTCACTGCACAGTCCGCGTTTTTCCTTTCTCTCAACAGGCGCCAGGAGAGGGTGTGCCGTTTGGGCAGCAAGAAAGATGCCAATTATAAAGTACACAAACTGAACTCGTACTGAATTCCTTGTGACTGGTTTAAAAATAAATGAATAATTAAATGAAAATAAAGGTGACCAGGAATCAAGGACCACGCCAAAGCCAGATCACTGGATGTCAAGCGACGTACAGCTACATGTACAGACCACTGACAGAAGTCAGTGGTACAGACTAGCCCAGCTGAGCTACCGCGGAATCCACTGAATTACACTCCTTATTGCTGTGCTCGCAATGTATGACGTAGTACACACTTGCTGCAAGAAAACAAGAAACCTCGTTCGTTCGACTTACACATGAGCAGGTATATCAGATGTACGAGGAACCGATTTTACAAGTAATCTAGAAGAAGAATAAAAGTAAGGAGAAGAAACAACGACAGATCTTGGTTGGAAAGGTACATGGTCAAATGAGAGAGATGAACACTTTATAGAATGTCTAAGGGGTGTATCTTACTCAAGTGGTAAAAAATCCGACAAGGAAAAGACTTCATCAGAAAGAGAATATAGGCCTATTAGACTTAGTTTTGGTTAAAGACGAAAGAATGATTTCAGATATTGAACATAGTGCCCCAGTTGCAAAAAGTGATCACGAGGTTTATCATTTTTTCTGTACATAGAGGGAAAAAAAGAATCCAAAAAGGGCGAATATAGATATGATTTCAAAAAGGGTAACTATGATAATTTAAGAAAAGATTTGGTATGGTAAATTTGGTGTGAAAGTACCCTCTTGAATGTGGATGAGTGTTGGAAAATGATCAAGAACACTATTCATAAGTGTATTGATAAATATATTGGCATTGGCGGTTCTTTGCTAAAATGGGCTAGATCATTCCTCGTTGGGAGAACGCAGAAAGTTGTTGTGGAAGGGTCGTCATCCCATTGTAAACCAGTCTTGTCAGGTGTACCACAGGGAACTGTTCTGGGCCCTTGTTTTTCTTAATTTATATAAATGATATAAGTAGAAATCTCTCTCCTGGAACTACTATAAGGCTTTTTGCAGATGACAGTTTAGTATATAGATCAATCAGAAGCAAGAATGATACTCGCATTCTACAAGAAGATCTAAACGCTTTACAAGAGTGGGAAAGAACTTGGAAAATGGAATTTCATCCCCAAAAGTGCCAAGTATTACGTATATGTAACAAACGCTCACCAACTAGATCAGATTATTCTATCCATAATACTATTCTTAAAGAAACTAATGCTGCAAAATTTTTAGGCGTGATTATAGATAGTCGTCTCAATGGAAAGAACATTACAATTTAGTATGTAAGAAAGCAAATAACATCTTAGCTTTCTTATACAGGAATATCAATGACTGCCCCCAAAAGGTTAAAGACGACTGCTACAAAACACTGGTTAGACCAGTACTGGAATATGGTTGCTCAGTTTGGATCCTTACCATCTAAAGACATTGAAAACCTCGAAAAGATTCAGAAGAGAGCAGCACGGTTCGTAACAGGGAACCACATCAGAGAAAAGGGAATACTAGGAAGAACATGAGGAAATTGAATGGAAACCCTTAGAAGAGAGAAGAGCTTTTATTAAACTTAACACCTTCTTCAAAAGGCAGAGCTAAAGTAATTGGTATTCCAATGGAACAACTAGTATTGAATAAAAGTAGCACCAGGAGTGCGTCAATGTTATCCATACCTGCATCAAATATTGACAGCCACTTACATTCTTTTTTTCCCAGTTCTGTACGGCTGTGGAACTCACTGCCGGGTGCCATCAAGATTGCCACAGGTGCAATCTCATTCAAAAAAACAGTTGATTCGACAGTTTTGAGATCTGCAAACTGACGATTTTTTATTTTTACTTCCCCAGATATTTATTATTACCTGGGCCTGAAAATTTGGCCATTGTTTTTAACTTCTTGTATACCGAGTGCGACCCCTTGTTGCTAAATTTGCTCCAGGGGCCAACAGTCTGAGTCGCACTGTTTTATGTTATTTTATTTTATTTTTTAACATGCGCGCTGGTGACCTACTCGCTTTTGAGTGAACCAGTATTTTAGGAAGAAGAAGGGATATTCCAAAAAAAGAGTGTTCAACACATATATTGAAAAAACCAATATGGCTGGATAAGAAGGCTTGGAGGAAAGTTACAAAAAAACAAAATGCATATAAAAGATTTATGTGCACTAAACAAGGTATTGAATAATGAAGTATATAAGGATGAGGAATAAATTTGAAAAAAGAAAAAGAAAAGAAAGGATCGAATTCGAAAAAAAGTTGCATCAAATTGTAAAGATCATCCTAAAAAGTTTTGGAAATATGTACAATCACAGACCAAGACAAATATTGGCATTAGTACACTGAATACAAAAAAGGTGGTTTAGCAGTGTCAGATGAAGATAAGGCAAATACTTTAAATGACTTCTTTTCAGTGTTTTCACAAAAGAAGATAATAGTAATGTTCCGATCTTGAAAGTGGTTCAAGGTCCAGTGAGATCACCGTAACAGATATGTGTATTACACCCAGTGCAGTTAGAGAGAGACTTAAAAATATAAACCCAAATAAATCTTGTGACCTGATATGATCCCTGCAAGAGTTCTTAAGGATCATATAATGAGCTAGCATTACCTTTCAGTATTTTGTTTAATAAGTCAATTGAATCAGGTGTGGTACCAATGGACTGGAAGTCTGCAAATGTGACAGCTTTATTTAAAAAAGGTACCAGGACAGATCCTGGAAATTATAGGCCAGTTATCTTACATCAATTGTTTGTAAGATTATGGAATCAATATACGGGATGTGATCGTAGATCATATGACTTTGATAATTTTGTAGCCGGGTTCTAACAGTGTATATGTTTCTTTTGGTTACCTTTCGTGGATGAAAATGTTTTGTTCGAGAGTTATCTTCCTCTTACCTCCCTTGGTCGAATCTCATTTTTTTATTGTGTAAATTCTTTAGATCATGAATACCTCAGAACCTACATAGTTGTATGTACGTCACTAAAGTCACAAAAATTAATGTATTTGATTCATTACAACCGTACTGGGCTGAGAAGCCCATATTTTCTCTAAACTGGTATTTTGCACGAGCAATCTTGGCGCCATTTTCAATTGTCTGCCGAATGAATATTGAATAATTCTTGATTTTACAAAAATTAAGAGGAAAACCGAAGAATCTGAAGATGCATGTTAAAAGTAAAGTCCATAAGCTTTCATTTCGTATATCGCATGCCTATGATCTTTTCTGTACAAGCTTGCGACTATACGAAATGACTGACAGCGCCGATCCCTTTAGCGAGTCGCCTTCTTTGTTTACTGTCGGAGTTTTGATCCAAATTATCATTTTACGAAATTCGGACTTCTCGATCGAAATCTTGCTTATGACTCCATTTCTGTTAAGAATACAACTGAAAATGTGTGGAATTTATTATTTGACAAACCGTTTCAACAGAGTATTTTTCAGTTGAAAATTATGTCAAAAGTAGGCGCCGAAGTGAAAAGTCAGCTGTGTTTTCTGTCAAACTTTAAACGCAAAGTTCTCTGCTTGGACGGCATCCTGGATAATGAAATTTATATGTATAAAAAGAGCGAGATGCCAGCTTTTTATTCATTACAAAATTATTTTACGCTGTTTAGTATTTTTCATCGAAATAAAGGAAAATATGACGTAAGTTTGTTAAAAGTGGCTTTACTCTGGGACATTAATCAGCAATGATTTAGTACAGGAACAAAATTGTCAAATGTGACTTACTGCATTTTATTCCTTGTGTTCTGAGGTTTTCATCGATAGTAAATATGTGTTAATAGTTTGAACGGACAGCGAGCCAGACAACACTGAAGCTGCCAGAGAAAACACAAAATTCTGTTGGTTCCGGCCTCGCGAGGCCCGGTTCGTGTCTGGCACCGTGGTACTGGCTTTGCGGCTCGGTACATGCTTATAAAAGTCGAGCGTTGTGTGAGAACAGAGAGTGTTCCCCTAGAGTTCCATGATGTGAGCGACTGGCGTGAGAGGCAGAGGGAGGGCGCACTCAGTGCGCTGAGTGCTGAGAGCGAGAGAGTTCCCAGGCTGCGTTCCTGGTTTGAGCTCCTAGCCATGGGAGAGAAATAAAAGAAGAAAAACTCCACGTCGTCCACTGCGTCTTCTTGACTGGCTGTTGTCCCTTGGTTCCTGCACATATCACCATCTGCCTGTCTTCACCTGCACACCCCTTACCCCTCCACACCATCACAATTTATATACAGAGTGCCAGCATGGTTTCCGTAAACATCGATCTTGTGTAACACAACTTCTACTAGTCATGGAGGATTTAACAAAACTTTTAGATAATGGCAACAATGTAGATATACTTTATTTAGACTTTAAAAAGGCCTTTGATTCTGTTCCCCATGAGAGGCTATTAGTGAAATTATCATCATATGGAATTACAGGTAGAGTTCATACATGGATAAGGGATTTTTAACTAAAAGACAGCAAAGAGTTAGAGTAGGAAGCTCATATTCAGATTTTACGGAAGTTCTAAGTGGTATACCACAAGGGAGTATTTTGGGTCCTGTATTATTTACAATATTTATAAATGATTTGCCAAACTCGGTGGAAAGTATTTGCAATATATTCGCAGACGATACAAAAATTTATAATACAACTTATAATCATAATACATTACAAAATGATATTGATAATTTATCCAAATGGTCTGCCACATGGAATTTGCATTTTAATGCGGACAAGTGCAGTGTGTTACATGTTGGACGTAAGAACCCAAGATACCAATATACAATGCTAAACAGTAATTCTGGTGAGCGTGCAGATATTTCAACATGTGATTATGAAAAAGATCTTGGTGTCACTTTTTATTCTGGACTGGTATTCGATAAGCATATTCAAAACTCTATAAATAAAGCTAATAAAATGATTGGTATAATTAAACGTACTTTTAGTCATATAGATAAAGATATTTTTACAAAATTATACAAGGCTTTCGTTAGACCTCATTTGGAATATGGCAATACAATTTGGTATCCTCGATTAAAGAGGCAGTCTGCTGCTTTGGAAAGAGTACAAAGAAGAGCAACAAAGCTTGTAAAGAATGTAAAAAATCTTTCCTATGAAGGTAGGTTAAAAGCTCTTGGACTGCCTACCCTAAAAACAAGACGAGTGAGGGGCGATTTGATCCAAGTCTATAAAATATTTAATTGTGTTGACAATATTCCTATTTCAAAATTTTTTACTGCATCGAGAGTTGATATTACCAGAAATAGTGTGGATAAAATTTATCATGAATATTATCGCACTAACCTAAGGAAATTTTCTTTTAGTAACAGAGTAACAAATCTTTGGAATAAATTAACCCCTAACATTAAACGTGCACAAAATACTAACCATTTCAAAAGCTCTATCGATGATAGTGTATTATTGAAGACTATTTATTTTGACTATGATAAATAAAGACTTGAGCGAGTTAAAGACCTGACCGTGTGAAGACAGATAACACATAGAAGGGACATGTAAAGCCAGTTCTGGCTAAAATTGCTAAATGCAATTGTCCCTACAAACCTAAACCTAAACCTAAACCTAGATCTGACGGCAGATGCGTACATCAGTTCGGTTTTCACTGCCAGATATTTGGTAAGTATACCTTAGAAATGAAAACGATTTTCAGAATCGATCAGTTTTGTTTATCTTCATGAGTTCATAGCCAAATAGTTATTATTAAGTTTACGTAACACGTGCCCTCAGTATGTGTGTGTGTGTGTGTGTGTGTGTGTGTGTGTGTGTGTGTGTGTGTGTGTGTTTTAACGCATACCCTGTTCATGTGTGTGTTTACACGCGCGCGCACATGCATGTGTGTCTTCAGCCATCAATGAATAACGAAAAGCATTTCTTTCACATAACTTTGCTGGCCATTGCTTTTATCCTTTTGAATATCGAGTGCGACCCCTTGTTGCCAAATCTGCTCCAGGGGCCAACAGTCTGAGTCGCACTGTTTTATGTTATTTTATTTTACTTTTTAACGTGCGCGCTGGTGACCTACTCGTTTTTGAGTGAACCAGTATTAGGAAGAAGAAGAAGTGTGTGTGTGTGTGCGTGCGTATGTGTGTTTGTGTGTCGATAGTTGGTATATAAGTTTGCATCAGAAATGAAAATGATTTTCAGAATCAATCATTTTTAATTATCTTCATGGTCAACTAGTTTTTTTTTGTTTTGTTTTTTTTTAATTCTTCAATAATTTTTAATTCAAATAAGTCCACACAGTACAACACATTAGAATATAAAATAAAAGAGAACAAATCTAAACAAACGATAGATAAAGAGGAAATCAACATACTAAACACAGCTACAATACCATTCTACATTTTTAAGGCACGGTTACAGCCTCTTCACGT
This sequence comes from Conus ventricosus, assembly GCA_018398815.1. Taxonomy (NCBI): domain Eukaryota; kingdom Metazoa; phylum Mollusca; class Gastropoda; order Neogastropoda; family Conidae; genus Conus; species Conus ventricosus. The sequence continues at coordinate 70,991,661 of CM031613.1, forward strand.
GGTAGAGAGAGAGAGAGAGAGGAGACATATGAGGCAAGCCTGGTGTATTATGAAATTTTACATATTTGTCTTTGTTTTCTTTATATATATATACATATATACACATATGCATATGTACATACATACACATATATATATACACATACACACATACATATATACACATCCACACATACTTATACATATACACATACATATACATATATATATATATATACATATATACATACATATACATATATATATACACATACATATATACATATATATACACATACATATACACACATATGTATATACACACACATATATACACACATATATACATACATACATATGAAGGTTCTGTATTATATCCAAAGGGGCTGTTTTAGGCGGTGTAACAGTTTTAGGGTACTATAATCATGCTTGTACACGTATAATGTACAATGTCATAATCATTCGTAATTCATTCTGAGCCTGCGAACATCGGCGTATATGGGTGCCATTTGGAAAGGAAATCATTATATACAAATTTTTTTCGAGCAATGTATTCTTCAGTTTTATATCTGTATTTCAGCTTATTAAGAAAAACTTGAAGTCTGGGTGATTTCTGTTCTGTTCCACACTGATATAAATAGTGTTTTGCAAATAGTACAATAAAATAAAATACATGGTCTATATGTATATCTTTATCAAATCCAACTATGGCTAATGGTTCAGTTATCTGCAAATTAAATGCACACATACATTTTTCATTCATCAAAACCACCAGCGTTTCCCCAAAACGTTGTATGACCGTACAATACCAAAACATATGTGTAATACTGTCCTTAACAGAGGTACGGAAAGTACAAACATCGCTGTTCAATACACCCATTTTTTTCAGCACAACATTAGTACCAAGACATCTGTGTATTATTCGTAACTGTAACCATTTCATTTTTATGTCAGAAATTTTACTCAGATAAAGAAAACAGTTTTTTCCAGTCAATTTTAACGTTCAGTTTTATATCCCAGTTCGTACAGATTTTCGGGTGTGTATGATTATCTATAAAAATGTCATAATATAATCTTTACCCTTTACAAACTGACGTTAACTTTTTGTAACATACATGCATATTTAAACATTCATTTGTATTTTCAACTTTGATTTTTGTTTTTTGTATATATTCAGTAATAGCTGCTTTAATACCAGAAAAAGTGACAAAATTAATGTTTACATCATACTTTTGTTTAAACTATTCGTAAGAAATAAAATGGCCATTGTCCAGCAAAAAATGAGCAATGCAATATATGCCCTTGTTGATCCATGCTTTTCCCGAAATAGTCTTTTTCCCGACTTGTATTCTGTTTGTATAAAAGACTGGTTCCGCAAGGAGTTCATAAGATGTCTTACAGTTAACTTTGTAGAAAAAATGTTTGTACGCCATAAATACCTCTGTCCAAAATACATTTGATTTACAGAAGGAAGAAAGTATTTCTGGTCCATATTTCTCAATATCGCTTAAAAGTGGAAAGTTAGATGTTGTAATAGTTTTCCATTTGTGGTGTGTAGTCTGAACTTTTTGCAGCCACGTCAATTTTAGGGAAGAAGCAAACGTTTTTAATTCTGGTAGTCCAAGACCACCGTTTTGGATACTTTTGTGAGCAGTTTTTCTATTTATTTTGTCTGGCTTTTTATTCCACACAAATTTGTAACAGTAATTTTGTAAAGTCTGAAAGAAAGTGTCAGGTGGGTTAGGTAGTAATATCCACAAATAGATGAGTTTTGATAAAATAAGCGATTTTAAAATTGCCACTCTGCCCAAAGGAGTTAGTTGTCTTCTCACCCAAATCTTGAACAAATGTTTCACGTCCGCTAACTTTTCAGAATAATTAATATCTGCACAGTTTTGCAAATCGTTGGTAAACCATATTCCAAGAATTTTGAATTTTTGTGGGTTCCACTCCATACCTAAATGGTCCATGTAACGAACAGCAGAATTTTTACAGCTCCCCAACCAAACGGCGCTAGTTTTTCCAGGATTCATATATAACCCCGATATTCGACCAAACATTTCCAGTATGTTTATACATGTTTCAAATGATTTTATGTCGCCTGCTAAAAGAAATTCCGTGTCATCTGCATACTGAGAAAGCTTATGTTCGACTGTATCTATAACTATTCCACGTATGTTTACATTTTCCCGAATCATTAATGCTAGAATTTCAACACATAATAGGAATAAATATGGCGATAGTGGATCACCTTGTCTGCATCCGCGGTCTATCTCAAACCAACTAGAAACTTGACCATTAACAAGGACACATGAGTTGATATTTTTATAGAATGTTTCAATCCATTTGCAGAAGCCCTGTTGAAATCCAAACGCTTTCAATACTTTAAACACAAAATCCCAGCTCACTGAATCGAATGCTTTCTCAAAGTCAATGTTTAATAAAAGCCCTGGTAAGTTGTGTTCTTCTAAATAAGCGATTGTGTCGTAAATGAGCCTAATGTTATCCCCTATGTATCTATTCTTAACAAAACCTGTTTGATCCTCATTGATGAGACCAGCTAACACATTTTTTAAACGGTTGGCTATACACGATGACCCTATTTTATATACCACGTTTAACAATGAGATTGGTCTCCAGTTCTTCACAAAGTGTCTTGGTTTATCTCCCTTTGGTATACATACAATTAGTCCCTGTCTTTGAACACAAGAAAGCTCCCCCCCCTTCTAAATCCGGCATTTAAAGCTCTGACAACAAAACCCCTATTCTGCTCCAAAAACACTTAAAAAATTCTGTTGTGAAACCATCAGTGCCAGGACTTTTGTTGTTTTTCATGTTCTTTAATGCTATACATGCCTCCTCCAGTGTGATTTCACCATCTAAATTATTTGCTTCGTCACGGTCTAAATGTGGAATATTTACAATGAGTTCATCCAAATCACAGTCGTCAACTTCACATTTTTTGTACAGTGATTCATAAAATCCTTGAACCTCATGAAGAATCTCTATTTGGTCATTTAGAATATTGCCATGGTTATCAATTAATCTAGTCATACTCTTACTTATAAAATGCCTTTTTTCTAGGTTACAGAAATAGTTCGTCACTTTTTCCCCTTCAGCTATCCACCTAGCCCTCGATCTTAAAAGTACCCCTTCTATTCTTTTCTCTCGAATAACCTTTAGCCTTTCCTTCTTTAACTCTAAAGCTTTGATCTCTCTTCGTCTTTTGTCTCTTTTCTTTCGAGCCGTTGTATGTCTTGCTGTATTTTACGTTCCTCTTCATTCGTGGTTTTCTTCTTCATAGTTGCGTATGAAATAGTTTTGGATCTAAGCTTCATCAGTAAAAAATCTAGAAATAAATCATCAGAAATTGTAAACTGTAATTCGGTCAGAGGAATCGTGTGTACTGCTTCTTTTGCATATGGGCTTACAGCATATTCTTGTTTAACATTCTCAATTTCTTTATTAATTTCGTCGAGATAGTTCTTGTCCTTTAATAATGACGAGTTAAATTTCCAAAAAGTATTACTCTTAATTCTTTTACCAAACCGTAACCTTAACACAGTCATGGAGTGGTCTGTTCTATACCCACATTCAATGTCTACATCATCGACAAAGGAAACAACGTGATCTGATATGAGAAAGAAATCCAACCGTGCTTGCTGGAAAGGATTATTCCTTCTCCAGGTATATCTGTGACAATCCTGATTTAAGTCCCTCCAAATATCATTTAATTCTAAATCGTTTATCATGTTGTCTACTGCTTCTCTCGCTTTGGGGTTATTAACCCTTTTATAATTACAGTAATCTCTCGTGGGGTCCAAAACTAAGTTGGTCAACTAGTTGATTTTAACGCATACCCTGTTCATGTGTGTGTTTGCACGCGCGCGCACATGCATGTGTGTCTTCAGCCATCAGTGAATAACGAAAAGCATTTCTTTCACATAACTTTTAATTCTTTTATTGTAATGTAATGTTCAGTAATCAGTTCTATGGTCCGAATCAGACATGTCCTAATTCTTTCAAAGTACGTTTGTGTTTTCATATTTTTTTTATTTGAGGTATATTTCTGTCATACTTTGTGTGTGTGTGTGTGTGTGTGTATGTTATGAATAAGTATTATATTACTAGAGGTGCTGGGCCAATAATTACAGCAGTGTGGTGGGTTGAAGGGGGGGGGGGGGCGGCTTCGGAACCTTTTGACCTGGCCTGGTTAGTTTTATAGTAAACGTGTGTGTGTGTCGATAGTTGGTATATAACTTATGCATCAGAATGAAAATGATTTGAGTGTGTGTGTGTGTGTGTGGTGTGTGTGTGTGTGTGTTGTGTGTGTGTGTGTGTGTGTTTATAGATAAAGAAAGGCACACAACAGGTGTATTGGGTGTTTTTTTAAATTAATATTGTGGCTCTTGGCCTTTCTCAGGCCCCATGACACTAGGTGTGTACCACAATCAGTTAAACAAACAACGAATAGAATTCAACCAACACATTAAAATGCATGTGCATAATGCTAAAAAATATAAAGACAGGGTAAAACACGGTGAACTTTGTTCACCCTGGCACACCCCACTATCTAATCTCCAAAGGCAAGTGCACACACACACACACATACACATACACACACACACACACATACACACACACACACACACAAACACACACACACACACGTATGTGTTGTATGTGTGTGTGCGTGCACCTCCGCCATTCATGAGACACACAGACACACATAGAGGGAGAGAGAGGGGGGGTATGGGGTGGATGCTTATATGTGATTGGTTCCAAAAAGATGGGGTTGTGGCCCTCTGCGGTCGGCTGGGCTATAAGCAACATTATCTCTCTCTCTCTCTCCCATGTCACCATTTGAATTCTTTCCCCCAACCTTTCCCCTTTCCTGACTCCACCCCACTCTGTAACTAAGTTTACCCCATTTGTTACCCAAATATGTATATGTGTCATGTAGGTTCAATCCATTCAGGATAGACTGATCACACCACATTCACATTCTCATACCCAGTGGGGATACATTTCAGTACAAAACGTCATATGTACGATTCATGACATAGTTTTGCCTTTATATTCCACCCTCTCTATTTGTCATCCCTCTACCCACCTCATCTCCCCTATACCCCTATCCCTTTCTTTTTAAGTACACACACATTATGCGTGCACACTCGCACGCACACACATCCCCGCCCCCCCCCCCCCCCCCCCCACACACACACACACACCTACACACACATACACACATATACAGTCACACGCACACTCATATCTGTATGAATACATATCTACTTATTGATATAAACATATATTAAAAGTATTATTATTGTGCATCTAATCACGTTTATAACTCCAGTAAAATAAAACAGTAAAATCAACCACTGAAGTTAACTTACTGAAATTATTAGATTGATTTTCATTCATTAATATACCTTTCGTAAAAAAAAAAAATGGTAAATTTAGTTATGGTATGTCTGTAGTTTAATGGTGCAGAAACGCCAGTGAAACAAACAAAACAAGGTAGATATATACTGACTGACAGACGCACAGATAGACAGACATGAGGAATTTCCAGTGTTGTCTTTTGTTTGTTCGATTTTAAGTGACATGAGCATCAGTGTGAACTGTGCATTTGTTGTTCATTGTTTCAGTTTGTGCTGTGGCCAGGTGTGGTGGACAGGTGAGCAGGCAGACCATGACATTTTTCAGAAATGTGGTCTGGTTTACTAAAGGCCTGAAGGAGTATACCAAGTAAGTGCTGGGTTTGCATCAGAATGGAACTTCATGAAAACTGTGTGACACTATGTGCTTTGAGCGGAAGGTGGGGTGGGGGCAGGTGGTGGGAGGCTGTATCAGCGCAAATTTCAATTCAAATGTATGTATATGACAGGGAGAAGTCTGTCTAAAGTGAGGGGTAGTACAGTTTACATTCAGTGAAAAACAAAAATCGGGCCATAGAAATAAACAGTAAGTAAAAAAAAATAGACCAACAAATAACCATGGATGATATAAAAGCTGAACCTAAAAAACGAAAATGCACATTCACACTTTGAAGTGTTTAGACACTTGTTTTGGGGTTTTGTTTTTTATGATGTATTGTTGAACCATATATTGCATTTAATCATCAAAAAAGTTAATTTGAAAAAAAGAAAAGAGAACAGGGCAGTACTGGAATTATTATGCTATAACTACAAGATTGACAGATATAAACAAACTGCATTTCATCACAATATTATGTTTTCAAAGTGAACCTTTTGGCAAAGGTTCTCTACTATCATCAGCTTTACAATGTCTGTAAACACTTTGCAAACTTTCTTGACTAAGATCAGCTTTACATTGTCTGTAAACTTTTTGCAAAGTCTCTTGACTAAGATCAGCTTTACAATGTCTGTAAACTTTTTGCAAAGTCTCTTGACTAAGATCAGCTTACAATGTCCATAAACGTTTTGCAAAGCCTCTTGACTAAGATCAGCTTACAATGTCCATATTTAAACATTTTGCAAAGTTTCTTGACTATGATCAGCTTTACAGTGTCTGTAAACTTTTTGCAAAGTTTCTTGACTAAAATCAGCTTTACAATGTCTGTAAACTTTTTGTAAAGTTTTTTGACTGAAATCAGCTTTGCAATGTCTCTTAAACGTTTTGCAAAGTTTCATGACTAAGATTAGCTTCACAATGTCTGTAAACATTTTACAAAGTTTCTTCACTACAATCAGCTTTACAATGTCTAAACTTTTTGCAATGTTTCTTGACTAAGATCAACTTTACAATGTCTAAACTTTTTGCAAAGTTTCTTGACTAAGATCAAAGTTATGATGTCTGTAAACTTTTCGCAAAGTTTCTCTAATATGATCAGCTTTACATTACAATGTCCGTAAACCTTTTGCAAAGTTTCTCTAATATGATGAACAATACCATGTCTTTAAAAGGAAACAACTTTCCTTAACTTTTGTTTTTGAGAATATACTTAAACTTTCAAGGGTGAGTTTGGTTTGGTTTCTTTTAAAGTAAGTCAGTGTTTATGCATAATGTTTTGTGGGCAGTAAGAACTAACCTAAATTTTTGCCCTTATCGAGTACACAGGCACAGCCTGAAGCACAAGGCTTTGTAGTGCTGTCTATATGATAACATGTGAGTGACTATTATAAAAAATTTTAGAACATATATTTCAAGGGTCTGTATCTTCCAAGTAACTTATGTTGCCCATTTGAAATCTTGTTTATTGTTGAAGGGATAAAAGTCTAGCTGTTTGACAGTTAATGAGTCTAAAGAAACTGTTCCTGAACAATAGATAACAGCGACCAGTAGGTGATTCAGTTTCATTTTGAAGTGGTTTAAGAATGGAGAGAGTGATCCCTTTCTTTGATGCTTAATAACAAAATTCAGGTTGTTTTTGTCAGCCACCATGGTGAAGTGATTAGCGTTGTGGACTACCAACTAAGAGGTCATGGGTTCAGTTCTCATCAGAACCCTTTGTTTGTGGGATTTACAGCTTGACTTGCTCCTACACACAGTTGAGTTTGCTCTTGGCTTAACTGGGAAGACTGGGACCATCCAGTTGAATTTCATGTTAATGGATGCGTCTCTGAGAATGTTGTTTAAATTTCCTGACCAACACTACAAGTGGGTGTATCTCTCAGGCCTGGTTAACACTGGTATATATAATGCAAACAAGCATAGAGTACAGCCCAGTCATGCAGTCTCGGACCAGAACAGAAATCCTCACCATCATTTTTACCATCCTCATCCCCATCAATCAGCATAGAAAAAATGTTTCAAATTCCATATCCCTGCTCTCATGGTGACCTCAGTTTCCATCACCTTTCCACACCTATGCTTATGGTTAGATTCTGTTGGGGTCACTGGTGTTGGCAAATTTATGGAACTGTTTTTGGTCAGATATGATGGCACTCACCTGAGGGAGAGCTCACTGACAGTGGCTCCGTGACTAAATGAATACAGTAGAAACCGCCTTTATGGCGGTCGGATATAAGGCGGATACCGCTTATAAGGCGGGTGACCTCCAAGTACGGAATGCGTCCCTTCTTTATAAGACTAAAATTACGGGGCAGTATAAGGCGGTGCCGCCGCTGACCATATACCGTTTATAAGGCGGGCCTTCTACCAAGCTAATCAGCCCCGCGGGAGGGTGAGTAGGGTTCATTGTTTGTTGGCTGCAGTTGAGCGTTGTCTCACTCTCTCACCACGCTCAAAGCCTTTGTCTGCCTTCAGTCAGCGCTTGTCTCACACGCTCACTCGCAGTCAGTTGATGAAGAGAAAAGAGAGAGAGACGCCCGTCACTGCCTGCGGCAGTCAGTTGATGATCATGGATACGGCAAAGAAATCAAGACAATGTCTGTCAATGTCTGAAAAAGTCAAGCTGCTTGACAGACTGAAGGCGGGAGAACCAAGACAAAAACTTGTCCAAGAGACTGGAATTGGACTGCGAACCATTGAGCGCATGGTTGCATCTGAAGCAGACATCCGAATGAACGCGGCAGCAACTTCTTCCCCCCAATCAGTCAAACGCAAAAGGACTGGCAAACACGATGAAGTTGACACTGCTTTGGGGGCTTGGTTTACGTCTGTCCGAAATAAAAAACAGATCGTAACCGGGTCTATGCTCATGCAGAAATCGAAGGATTTTGCCGAACAATTAGGCTCTGATTTCTCACCAAGTGTTGGGTGGCTTGGTCGGTGGAAAACAAGAATGGGCGTCAAGTTCAAGAGGGCGCATGGAGAGAAGAATGCGGCCGATGCCCCCGCTGCGGAACAATGGTTAACTGACAGAATGCCAGAGATTCTTGAGACTTTCATATGTAAGGCGGAACCGCTTTTAAGGCGGCTGAATCGGCGGGACAAACGCCCGCCTTATATCCGGTTTCTACTGTATTATCATCAGTAGGGGGTGAGCTGCTGGTGTCCGAATGTTGGGTCAGAAAGGTCACTACTGAACGCTGCCACAGTGACTCAGCAGCAGTTCACTTGTGCCAGTGTCTCCTGAGGTGGGTTGCCTCATCCTCATGAGGACTTGACATTGACTGCTTCCTGTGGATTGCCAGTGCCGGGACTGTGGCCCTGGATGGGGGGCCAGAAAGAGCAGCATAGAGATGACGTGGAACAGAAGACGGCAAAACAGAACAAAACAAACAGATCTTACAAGTAAACCCTCCATTGCTAATAGCATAAAAATCGTTAGTTGGTTGGAATCCATGTAGGCCACAGAGTGTTCTCTTTATTTTTATTGTCAGTTTTTTAAAGAAAAAAAAATTTTGCCATTACAATTTTCCTGTTTTAGACATTAGTACACACAATTTGACAGTCATATGTGGCCCATGTTGCGCATTGCGTACACTAACCAAGTTGTTTTACTCGCAACAAAAAGGACGATAAGTTGGGCAATGGATGGTGCATGTGCTCTCTACCATGGGGACAGAGCTTCTATTCTCTGTGCTCACACTTCTTTATGCTGTTTCATTTCATTATCTTTGTTGTGTCGCAGCTGTTTTGAAGATATGATTCAACTTGCCCCAACAGGATGGAGGTTTGATTCTGTCTTTCTTGCCGTTTCAGAGGTGGCTATGAGAAAGCCAGCAGGTACTTTGGCAGGGATGACCTGAAGAACATCAGTCATCGCAGCTTCATGATCACCGGCGCCAACAGCGGCATCGGCAGATCGGCAGCCATGACGATCGCCAAGCTGGGCGGCATTGTGCACATGGTGTGCAGGAACAGGCAAAGGGGAGAGGAGGCTTTGAATGAAATCCAGGAAGCCACAGGCAATATGGTACTCCACTTCACTTCAACATAATCAGTAACTGCCAACAGTAGACTGAGAAGAACTTGTCAAATGAACAAGCATTCATGCTGTTCAGTGTTTATTATACTACTAGGCGGTTTAAAGCAGACAAGGAGATATTAGACAAGCATGCCTTCACCAGATATTGCAAACTATAACGAACATAGATTATGAGTGTGAAAGGTATGGTTACTGATGTGTATGTAAATTACTCTTGTTATTCAGCTAGCCTGCATTTCTCGTTTTTATGCCTACTTCCCTACCTACCCCTCTCCCTAACACACACACACACACACACACACACACACACACACATTTACACTAGTTACTTAAATAACTAAGATGCAAGTGAGTGTTGTATTTAAAGTAGTATGTAAGTAGTACTCTGTTTTTTAGTGTGGCAGAAACTATCAGTTTGTCATGTTTTTGTTGTTTTTTGTTGTTTTTTTTGCTGTCCCAACCTCTGCGCCACCTCAGAGGCAGTGCACCTACGCCGCTCATTCTGACACCCCGTCCACAGCTACAGCCCAGCTGGCCCCGCCGCAAACCCGGCACCGGCAATCCACAGGGAGCAGTCATTGTCAAGTCGTCAAGAGGCAACCCACCGGAGGAGACACTGCACTGCTGCCGAGTCACTTCGGTGGTGTTCAGTGGCACCTGTTCTGATCTAACATACGCAGGACACCACCTACTAAGCCCCCTACTGACGACAATAATTGCTTAGTCGCGGAGCCGGCGTGAGTGAGCTCTCCCTCCGTAGGGCGCCACTACGTCCGTCCAATGACAGCCCCCATGGACTCGCCGATACCGGTGACCCCAACGGAACCAAACCAAGGCCACAGACGTGGAGAGGACATCGAATTTGAGGTCACCATGAGAGTAGGGCATGGAGGGTCACAGAATTATAGACATTTTTTATGCTGATCGATGAGAATGAGGATGATTAAGATGATACAACAGATTTCCATTTCGGTGTGAGACTACATGACAGGGCTGTACTCTACGCTTCCTTTTATAATATATCCCGGCGTTAACCAGGCCCGAGAGATACAGGCACCTGCAGTGTTGGTCAGGAAATTTGAGCAACACCATCAGAAACGCATCCGTTAAGTGGATGAAACTCGACTGTGTGGTCCCAGTCTTCCCAACTGAGTCCGCAGCAAACTCAACTCTGGGTAGGAGCCGGTCGGGGCAGAAAAACCCACATGACTCTGATGGGATTCGAACCCATGACCTCCCAGCCGGGAGTCCGCGACGCTAACCACTTTGCCACGGCGGCTGGTCAGTTTGTCATGTTTATGTGTGTGTGTGTGTGTGTGTGTGCATGTGTGTGTGTGTGTTAACTATGTCGGTCATTTTCTGTGTGCAGAATGTATACCTTCATGAGCTGGACATTTCGAAGCCCCAAGATATTGTTGCGTTTGCTCATTCGTTTGAACAGAGTGGCAAACCTCTACATGTTCTGGTAAGAGAGAAGCGAGTACAGAAGTTTTGTCTTCAAAGAAATTTGAACAAAACAAAAGTTTTTTTTTAAATGCTCAATTTACTTTTACAGATAAAACATTGTTTTTTGACAAAAAGTACCTTTATTCAAATTGAGGACAATCAAATTGATAAGTAAGTATGCCTGTATAAGTGCAAAAATCTTATTGTTTTTTGACAAAAAGTACCTTTATTCAAAGTGAGGACAATCAAATTGATAAGTAAGTATGCCTGTATAATGCAAAAATCTTTTGATAAAACTGCATATCAAGACTGAATAAAATGAGCCATTAATATGGTTTTTTTTTGATAAATTGATCGTAATTCTGTACATGTATGAATTTGATAATTATGTAAAATGGATCTCTCTCTCTCTCTCTCTCTCTCTCTCTCTCTCTCTCTCTCTTTTCTCACTCTATCTCTCTCTGGATGTACTTACACAAAAGATTCAGACTTGGTATTTTTTATATCACTATTCATGGATATCGATACAAACAACACGCCCCTGTTGATTTAATTTGTTTATTATGTAAAGAAGTGAAAGAAGATAAAGTGCATTTTGTTCTGTGCTGTCCTGTAATAGAATATGGGAACATTCTATATGTTTAACTTCCAGGTCTTTACAGATTAAGTCTATTTCTAGCATCTGATCATAAATGAACAAATTAAAACCTGTCCATTTATTTATATGAAGCATTCAAGTTACAGTCTAATCTTGTTTCTTGATTTGATAAGTAGAATCACTTTTGATGGGTAAATTTTGAATGATTGTCCAGCTGCACCCCTTCGTGAAGGGCAATGGCCTGTTTATGAATGAAATATCCATGTCCATCTCTCTCTCTCTCTCTCTCTCTCTCTCTCTCTCTCTCTCTCTCTCTCTCTCTCTCTCTCTCTCTGTATATATAATATATATATATATATATATATATATATATATATATATATATATATATATATATATATATAAAAATATATATATATACATATTTGTTAAAAAAAATATATATATAAGATAATGTTGCTTATAGCCCAGCCAACAAATATATATATATATATGTATATATATATATAGTTGGAGTTGGATGGGGGTGTGGAGTCGGGTGATCTGGGGGGCTGAGTGGGTTGGGGTGATGGTAGGGTGCCTGACAACTCCCCCCCCCCCCCCCCCCCACCCCACCCTTGCAGCCCCCTGAATTTTTTTTTCTTCCCCCCCCCCCTTCACCTCCCAGCCTTAGAAAGAAATTGAAAATTCGCGAACGTGGTTATCATTGTGATCTTGACGTCATTGTAGAGTTGCGTCTTTGTTGATGGCGGGTTTATAGAAATACGTCATTATACTGATGACGAATCTCTGTAATGCGTCACTGTCAGTAACAAGCATCGATAAAGGCAATCACCGAAATATTTGCTGTCCAGAAAAGTGTTGTTGTTTTGTTTTCTTGTGTATGATATATATATATGGTTAGATAGATAGATGACTTTTCCTCCCAAATAATGATATTGTTGAGATCACAGATTAGTTGGTTTTAGAGTTTCTTTCCACTTTTCTGTTCTTGTTCTTCTTACAGACAGCTGAATGTCTTATTGGTGTGTCCATACGTATTACCAAAATAGAATAGCAGATTACTAAAATCAATTCTAAAAGGAAATTTTGTTTAAGAATAGAATCTTTTGACCATACAGTTTCCAAACTGCATTCATATTGACACTGTCAAAGCCATTAAAAAAAAACCAACATAAATGAATAAATGAAATTGAAAGGTGGTTGGTTTACATGAAGAAGATATTCAGCGACATAGCCAGTTGTGATAATATCCACCTTGTATTAGCTGTACCATAGTCTGTTGTCATAAAACCCACCCTGTATCAGCGCTTCCACAGTGTGTTGTGATAATGCACACTTTGTGTCAGCCCAACCTTGTCTGTTGGTCTAACACACAACCTGTATCAGCTTATAGTATAGTCTGTACTGATGATACACTTTTCGACCAACTGTACCATAATCGGCTGTATAACGCCCTCCCTGTATCGGCTCTACCATTGTCTGCTGTAATAATACACACCCGTATCAGCTGTAACACAGTCTGCTGCAAATAAAACCCATCCTGTTCACACTCCACCAGAGCCTGCTGTCATATTACATGCTCTGTTCAGTTGTATCATTGACCTTGGTTCATCCCATCCCTGTATTCAGTTATTGACCTTCTTGGTTCATCCCATCTCTGTATCAGTTATATCATTGACCTTCTTGGTTCATCCCATCTCTGTATCAGTTATATCATTGACCTTCTTGGTTCATCCATCTCTGTATCAGTTATATCATTGACCTTCTTGGTTCATCCCATCTCTGTGTTAGTTATATCGTTGACCCTCTTGGTTCATCCCATCTTGTATCAGTTATATCGTTGACCTTGGTTCATCCTATCTCTGTATCAGTTATATCATTGGCCCTCTTGGTTCATCCCATCTCTGTATCAGTTTATCATTGACTTCTTGGTTCATCCCATCTCTGTATCAGTTATGTCATTGACCTCTTGGTTCATCCATCTCTGTATCAGTATATCATTGACCTTGGCTATCCCATTCTGATCAATTATATCATTGACCTTGGTTCATCCCATTCAGTATCAGTTACATCGTTGACCTGGTTCATCCATCTCTGTATCAGTTATATCTTGACCTTCTGGTTCATCCAATCTCTGTATCAGTTATATCGTTGACTGGGTTCATCCCATCTCTGTATCAGTTATATCATTGACCTTGGTTATCCCATCTCTGTATCAGTTATATCATTGACCTCTGGTTCATCCCATCTCTGTATCGTTATATCATTGACCTTGGTTCATCCCATCTCTGTATCAGTTATTATCATTGACCTTCTTGTTCATCCCATTCTGTATCAGTTATATCATTGACCTTGGTTATCCCATCTGCTATATCAGTATATCATGACTTGGTTCATCCCATCTCTGTATCAGTTATATCATTGACCTTCCTGGTTCATCAATCTTGTATCAGTTATATCATGACCTTGATTCATCCCATCTCTGTATCAGGTATTATCATTGACCTTGGTCATCCATATCAGTATCAGTTATATCATTGACCTTGGTTCATCCCATCTCTGTATCAGTTTATCGTTGACCTTGGTTATCCATCTCTGATATCAGTTATATCATTGACCTTCTTGGTTCATCCAGTCTCTGTGATCAGTTATATCGTTGACCTTGGTTCATCCCATCTCTGTATCAGTTATATCATTGACCTTGGTTCATCCCATCTCTGTATCAGTTATATCATTGACCTTAGTTCATCCCATCTCTGTATCAGTTATGTCATTGACCTTTGTTCATCCCATCTCTGTATCAGTTTATATCATTGACCTTGGTTCATCCCATCTCTGTATCAGTTTATCATTGACCTTCTTGGTTCATCCCATCTCTGTATCAGTTATATCATTGACCTTCTGGGTTCATCCCTCTCTGTATCAGTTATGTCATTGACTTCTGTGGTTCATCCCATCTCTGTATCAGTTATATCATTGACCTTGGTTCATCCCATCTCTGTATCAGTTATAACATTGACCTTCGTTGGTTCATCCATCTCTGTATCAGTTATATCATTGACCTTGGTTCATCCCATCTCTGTATCAGTTATATCATTGACCTTCTTGGTTCATCCAATCTCTGTATCAATTATATCATTGACCTGTGGTTCATCCCATCTCTGTATCAGTTATATCATGACCTTCGTTGGTTCATCCAATCTCTGTACCAGTTATATCATTGACCTCTCGGTTCTCACATCTCAGTATCAGTTTATCATTGACCCTCTTGGTTCATCCCATCTCAGTATCAGTATATCATTGACCTTCTTGGTTCATCCCATCTCTGTATCAATTATTCATTGACCTTGGTTCATCCCATCTCTGTATCAGTTTATTCATTGACCTTCTTGGTTCATCCCATCTCTGTATCAGTTATATCATTGACCTTCTTGGTTCATCCATCTCTGTATCAGTTATATCTTGACCTTGGTTCATCCCATCTCTGTATCAGTTATGTCATTCACCTTCTTGGTTCATCCCATCTCTGTATCATTATATCATTGACCTTGGTTCATCCCATCTCAGTATCAGAATATCGTGACCTTGGTTCATCCCATCTCTGTATCAGTTATATCATTGACCTTCTTGGTTCATCCAATCTCTGTATCAGTTATATCATTGACCTTGGTCATCCCATCTCATGTATCAGTTATGTCATTGACCTTGGTTCATCCCCATCTCAGTATCAGTTATATCGTTGACCTTGGTTCATCCCATCTCTGTATCAGTTATATCATTGACCTTTTGGTTCATCCAATCTCTGTATCAGTTATATCATTGACCTTGGTTCATCCCATCTCTGTATCAGTTATGTCATTGACCTTGGTTCATCCTATCTCTGTATCAGCTTATGTCATTGACCTTGGTTCATCCCATCTCTGTATCAGTTATATCATTGACCTGGTTCATCCCATCTCTGTATCAGTTATATCACTGGACCTTCTGGTTCATCCCATCTCTGTATCAGTTATATCATTGAGCTTGTTCATCCATCTCTGTATCAGTTATTATATAATTGACCTTGGTTTTCCATCTCTGTATCAGTTATATCTTTGACCTTGGTTCATCCATCTCTGATCAGTATATCATTGACCTTGGTTCATCCCATCTCTGTATCAGTTATATCATTGACCCTCTTGGTTCATCCCATCTCTGTATCAGTTATATCATTGACCTTGATTCATCCCATCTCTGTATCAGTTATATCATTGACCTTCTTGGTTCATCCCATCTCTGTATCAGTTATATCATTGACCTTGGTTCATCCATCTCTGTATCAGTTATATCATTGACCTTCTTGGTTCATCCCATCTCTGTATCGGTTATATCACTGACCTTGATTCATCCATCTCTGATCAGTTATATTATTGACCCTCTTGGTTCATCCCATCTCTGTATCAGTTATATCATTGACCCTCTTTGTTCATCCATCTCTGTTCAGTTATATCTTGACCTCTTGGTGTCATCCCATCTCTGTATCAGTTATATTATTGACCTCTTGATTCATCCATCTCTGTATCAGTTATATCATTGACCCTCTGGTTCATCCCATCTTTGTATCAGTTATATCATTGATCTTGGTTCATCCCATCTCTGTATCAGTTATATCATTGACCTTCTTGGTTCATCCATCTCTGTATCAGTTATATCATTGACCCTCTGGTTCATCCCATCTCTGTATCAGTTATATCATTGACCTTGATTCATCCATCTCTGTATCAGTTATGTCATTGACTTGGTGTCATCCTATCTCTGTATCAGTTATGTCATTGACCTTGGGTTCATCCTATCTCTGTATCAGTTATATCATTGACCTTGGTTCATCCCATTCTCTGTATCAGTTATATCATTGACCCTCTTGGTTCATCCATCTCTGTATCAGTTATATCATTGACCTTCTTGCTTCATCCCATCTCTGTATCAGTTATATCATTGACCCTCTTGGTTCATCCCATCTCTGTATCAGTTATATCATGACCTTCTTGGTTCTATCCATCTCTGTATCAGTTATATCCTTGACCTTCTTGGTTCATCCCATCTCTGTATCAGTTATATCATTGACTTGATTCATCCTATCTCTGTATCAGTATTATATCATTGACCTTGATTCATCCCATCTCTGTATCAGTTATTTATCATTGACCTTGGTTCATCCCATCTCGTTCTGTATATATCATTGACCTCTTGGTCATCCCATCTCTGTATCAGTTATATCATTGACCTTGATTCATCCCATCTCTGTATCGGTTATATCATTGGACCTTGATTCATCCCATTCTCTGTATCAGTTATATCATTGACCCTCTTGGTTCATCCCATCTCGTATCAGTTATATCATTGACCTTCTTGGTTCATCCCATCTCAGTATCAGTTATATCGTTGACCTTGGTTCATCCCATCTCTGTATCAGTTATATCATTGACCTTCTTGGTTCATCCAATCTCTGTATCAGTTATATCGTTGACCTTGGTTCATCCCATCTCTGTATCAGTTATATCATTGACTTCTTGTTCATCCCATCTCTGTATCAGTTATATCATTGACCTTGGTTCATCCCATCTCTGTATCAGTTATGTCATTGACCTTGGTTCATCCCATCTCTGTATCAGTTATATCATTGACCTTGGTTCATCCATCTCTGTATCAGTTATATCATTGACCTTCTTGGTTCATCCCATCTCTGTATCAGTTATATCATTGACCTTCTTGGTTCATCCCATCTCGTATCAGTATATCATTGACCCTCTTGGTTCATCCCATCTCTGTATCAGTTATATCATTGATCTTGGTTCATCCCATCTCTGTATCAGTTATATCATTGACCTTCTTGGTTCATTCCATCTCTGTATCAGTTATATCATTGACCTTGGTTCATCCCATCTCTGTATCAGTTATATCATTGACCTTCTTGGTTCATCCATCTCTGTACAGTTATATCATGACCTTGGTTCATCCCATCTCTGTATCAGTTATGTCATTGACCTTGGTTCATGACATCTCTGTATCAGTTATGTCATTGACCTTGGTTCATCCCATCTTTGTATCAATTAATCATTGCCTTGGTTCATCCCATCTCTGTATCAGTTATATCATTGACCTTCTTGGTTCATCCCATCTCTGTATCAAGTTATATCATTGACCTTGGTCATCCCATCTCAGTATCAGGTTATATCATTGAACTCTTGGTTCATCCCATCTCTGTATCAATTTATCATTGACCTTCCTGGGTTCATCTAATCTCTGTATCAGTTATATCATTGACCTTGGTTCATCCCATATCAGTATCAGTTATATCATTGACCTTCTTGGTTCATCCCATCTCTGTATCAGTTATATCTTGACCTTGGTTCATCCCCATCTCTGTATCAGTTATATCATTGACCTTCTTGGTTCATCCCATCTCTGTATCAATTATATCATTGACCTTGGTTCATCCCATCTCTGTATCAGTTATTCATTGACCTTGGTTCATCCCATCTCTGTATCAGTTATATCATTGACTTCTTGGTTCATCCCATCTCTGTATCAATGTATATCATTGACCTTGGTTCATCCTATCTCCTGTATCAGTTATTATCATTGACCTTCTGGTTCATCCCATCTCTGTATCATTATATCATTGACCTTGGTTCATCCCTCTCAGTATCAGTATATCATTGACCTTCTTGGTTCATCCCATCTCTGTATCAATTATATCATTGACCTGGTTCATCCCATCTCAGTATCAGTTATATCGTTGACCTTGGTTCATCCCATCTCTGTATCAGTTATATCATTGACCCTCTGGTTCATCCAATCTCTGTATCAGTTATAGTCATTGACCTTGGTTCATCCCATCTCTGTATCAGTTATGTCATTGACCTTGGTTCATCCATCTCAGTATCAGTTATATCGTTGACCTTGGTTCATCCCATCTCTGTATCAGTTTATCATTGACCTTCTTGGTTCATCCAATCTCTGTTCAGTTTATCATTGACCTTGGTTCATCCCATCTCTGTATCAGTTATGTCATTGACCTTGGTTTCATCCCATCTCTGTGTCAGTTATGTCATTGACCTTGGTTCATCCCATCTCTGTATCAGTTATTGACCTTGGTTCATCCCATCTCTGTATCAGTTATATCACTGACCTTCTTGGTTCATCCATCTCTGTATCAGTTATATCATTGACCTTCTTGGTTCATCCCATCTCTGTATCAGTTATATCATTGACCCTCTTGGTTCATCCCATCTTTATATCAGTTATATCATTGACCCTCTTGGTTCATCCCATCTCTGTATCAGTTATATCATTGACCGTTGTTTACCCCATCTCTGTATCAGTTATTCATGACTTCTTGGTTCATCCAATCTCTGTATCACTTTATGCATTGACCTTGGTTCATCCATCTCTGTATCAGTTATGTCATGACCTTGGTTCATCCCATCTCAGTATCAGTTATTCGTTGACCTTGGTTCATCCCATCTCTGTATCAGTTAAATCATTGACCTTCTTGGTTCATCCAATCTCTGTATCAGTTATATCATTGACCTTGGTTCATCCCATCTCTGTATCAGTTATGTCATTGACCTTGGTCATCCCATCTCTGTATCAGTTATGTCATTGACCTTGGTTTATCCCATCTCTGTATCAGTTATGTCATTGACCTTGGTTCATCCATCTCTGTATCAGTTATATCATTGACCTTGGTTCATCATCTCTGTATCAGTTATATCATTGACCTCTTGGTTCATCCCATCTCTGTATCAGTTATATCATTGACCTCTTGGTTCATCCCATCTCTGTATCAGTTACAATCATTGACCCTCTTGGTTCATCCAATCTCTGTATCAGTTTATCATTGACCTTCTTGGTTCATCCCATCTCTGTATCAGTTATATCATTGACCCTCTTGGTTCATCCCATCTCTGTATCAGTTATATCATTGGACCCTCTGGTTCATCCCATCTCTGTATCAGTTATATCATTGACCCTCTTGGTTCATCCCATCTCTGTATCAGTTATATCATTGACCCTCTTGGTTTATCCCATCTCTGTATCAGTTATGTCATTGACCTTCTTGGTTCATCCATCTCTGTATCAGTTATATCATTGAGCTTGGTTCATCCCATCTCTGTATCAGTTATTATATCATTGACCTTGGTTCATCCATCTCTGTATCAGTTATATCATTGACCTTGGTTCATCCCATCTCAGTATCAGTTATTATATCATTGACCTTGGTTCATCCCATCTCTGTATCAGTTATATCATTGACCCTCTTGGTTCATCCCATCTCTGTATCAGTTTTATCATTGACTGGATTCATCCCATCTCTGTATCAGTTATATCATTGACCTCTTGGTTTCATCCCATCTCTGTATCGGTTATTCACTGACCCTGATTCATCCCATCTCTGTATCAGTTATATCATTGACCTTGGTTCATCCCATCTCTGTATCAGTTATATCATTGACCTTCTTGGTTCATCCATCTCTGTATCGGTTATATCACTGACCTTGATTCATCCATCTCTGTATCAGTTATATTATTGACCTCTTGGTTCATCCCATCTCTGTGATCAGGTTATATCATTGACCTCTTGATTCATCCCATCTCTGTATCAGTTATATCATTGACCTCTTGGATTCATTCCCATCTCTGTATCAGTTATATCATTGACCCTCTTGGTTCATCCCATCTCTATATCAGTTATATCATTGACCTCTTGGTTCATCCATCTCTGTATCAGTTTATATCATTGATCTTGGTTCATCCCATCTCTGTATCAATTATGTCATTGACCTTCTTGGTTCATCCCATCTCTGTATCAGTTATGTCATTGACCTTCTTGGTTCATCCATCTCTGTATCAGTTATATCATTGACCTTCTGGTTCATCCCATCTCTGTATCAGTTATATCCTTGACCTTCTTGGTTCATCCCATCTCTGTATCAGTTATATCATTGACCTTGATTCATCTATCTCTGTATCAGTTATTATATCATTGACCTTGGTTCATCCCATCTCTGTATCAGTTTATTATATCATGACTTGGTTCATCCATCTCTGTATCAGTTATTCATTGACCCTCTTGGTTCATCCCATTTCTGTATCAGTTATATCATTGACCTTGATTCATCCCATCTCTGGATCGGTTATATCATTGACCTTGATTCATCCCATCTCTGTATCAGTTATATCATTGACCTCTTGGTTCATCCCATCTCTGTATCAGTTATATCGTTGACCTCTTGGTTCATCCACTCTGTATCAGTTATATTCATTGACCCTCTCGGTTCATCACATCTCTGTATCAGTTATATCATTGACCTTCTTGGTTCATCCAATCTCTGTATCAGTTATATCATTGACCTTCTTGGATTCATCCCATCTGTGTATCAGTTATATCATTGACCTTGATTCATCCATCTGTATCAGTTGTATCATTGACCTTCTTGGTTCATCCCATCTCTGTATCAGTTATATCATTGACCTTGGTTCATCCATCTCTGTATCACTTATGTCATTGACCTTCTTGGTTCATCCCATCTGTATCAGTTATATCATTGACCTTCTTGATCTATCCCATCTCTGTATCAGTTATATCATGACCTTGGTTCATCCCATCTCTGTATCAGTTACATTGACCCTTGATTCATCCCATCCTGTACAGTTATATCATTGACCTTGTTCATCCCATTCTCTGTATCAGTTATATCATTGACCTCTTGGTTCATCCCATCTCTGTATCAGTTATATCATTGACTCTTGGTTCATCCACTCTGTATCAGTTATATCATTGACCTTGATTCATCCCAGTCTCTGTATCAGTTATATCATTGACCTTCTTGGTTCATCCCATCTCTGTATCAGTTTATATCATTGACCTTGGTTCATCCATCTGTATCAGTTATATCATTGACCTTGGTTCATCCCCATCTGTATCAGTTATATCATTGACTTGATTCATCCATCTCTGTAATCAGTTATATCATTGACCTTCTGGTTCATCCCATCTCTGTATCAGTTATATCATTGACCTCTTGGTTCATCCCATCTCTTATCAGTTATATCATTGACCTTCTGATTCATCCATCTCTGTATCAGTTATGTCATTGACCTTCTTGGTTCATCCCATCTCTGTATCAGTTATATCATTGACCTTGGTTCATCCCATCTCTGTATCAGTTATATTATTGACCTTGGTTCATCCATCTCTTATCAGTTATATCATGACCTCTGGTTCATCCCATTCCTGTATCAGTTATATCTTGACCTTCTTGGTTCATCCCATCTCTGTATCAGTTATATCTTGACCTTGGTTCATCATCTCTGTATCAGTTATTAATTGACCTTCGTGGTTCATCCCATCTCTGTATCAGTTATATTCTTGACCTTGGTTCATCCCATCTCTGTATCAGTTATATCATTGACCTGGGTTCATCCTATCTCTGTATCAGTTATATCATTGACCTTGTGGTTCATCCCATCTCTGTATCAGTTATATCATTGACCTTGGTTCATCCCATCTCTGTATCAGTTATATCATTGACTTCTTGGTTCATCCATCTCTGTATCAGTTATATCATTGACCTTGGTTCATCCATCTCTGTATCAGTTATATCATTGACCTTGGTTCATCCCATCTCTGTATCAGTTTATATCATTGACCTTGGGTTATCCCATCTCTGCATCAGTTATATCATTGACCTTCTTGGTTCATCCATCTCTGTATCATGTCATCATTGACCTGACATAACCCCTCTGTATCCAGTTATATCATTGACCTTGGTTCACCCATCTCTGCATCAGTATCATTGACTTCTGTTGTATCATCCCATCAGTGTCAGTCTTAGTCTCTGCCTCAGTCTGTTACAATAATGATAGCCCACCGTGGAACGAGAGGAGGAGGGTAATGTGTTTCTTGTGTGGACCCTGCAAGTTGGCATGCAGTCTGGTAATTAATACTACCTTACGATGTACAAGCTCGTTCATAGCCAGACATGATTGTTGAAGTGCTATTGTGCTCAGACCGTGGACGAGAGGATGGAGGGTAAAAACTGTGTGTGTGTGTGGCGGTGGAGGAGGAGGAGTGGGAGGGGATTATGTATGCATTGATGTGAAAAGAAAATAGTCTGGGACAGATACAAAAAATGAGAATTTGAAGGGCGTTTTGTTGCACCTTTAAGATTGGCAAGTGAAAAAACTGGTGTGAGTGAAAGCAGTGTGTGGTACACCGGATCTTATGCCCATGAAATTGAGGTTTGATTACCAGTTTGTGTTGTTTTAAACCATAAAAAATTCACTTCTTTGCTCTGTGATCTACATCTAGTCAAACTCACGAGGTTTGTTGTTAGGCAGTCAAATCACGAGGTGTAGAGGCCAGAGTTGTTGTTGCAAGCATTGTTTTCACAAGACTCTGAAGGATAGCTAAATATAAATTGTTAGCGAACCGCCGCAGGAACGTTTGGGCAAACGAGTCACGGGAAACTCAACACAACGGCGGTTTCGACCTCTTAGGTCTTCAGCAGGTGTTATAACGAGATAAAACCGAAAGTTCACTTAGCTTTGATCGCTTCGTCCTAAGCGATCTGAAGCGATCAAAGCTAAGTGAATTTTCGTTTTGTTATTCGTTTATCTATCACCTGACGAAGACCTAAGAGGTCGAAACGCGTTGTGTTTTTCTTGTATCGAGGGTGCCACGTTCTCTGGAGCGATCACTAACATTATATAAGATTTGTTAAGATTTCCGCTGCAGTGACTCGCTTTGCAACTAGATCTGATAGGAGAGGTTTTCTTTGTGATCTCTGCCATAGGCTGTGAATAACTGGTGGTTCTCAATGATTGATGTAGATAACACGCAGTGTCTATGCAGAGAAAGAGCGACAGTTCACACAGGATGATTGGAGGTCACTTTTGCTTACTAACACTCTAGGTCATTGTGGGCAGTGGAATAATGTCACAGTATTTTGTTTCAACTGTTTATTCCTCCACAACCCCCTTTCTGTTTGTGATGTGTGTGGTGTATGTGTGGAGGTGTGGGGTGGTTGTTCTTCATCGAGGTCAAGAAAGGGGTGATAAAGGTTTTGAGGAGTAAAGAAATGAAAGTAAGACTGACTGTCCTTCATAAATGGTCAGATTACTGAGCATAAACAGCCACTGTTGCTTGTTGTCAAGCCTCTAACTGATCAGCAGCCAGGCAGATCTCGTTTCTTGTTCATCTGTAGATCATGTGTGTGGGTGTCGTACATGTTATGTTTATCTGTCCTAATGTTTATCAAAAATTACTTGCAGGTAATGACAGATTATGTGATGCTTTTTCGTACATTTAAAATGTGGAAAGGGGAACTCTCACAGATATCCTTAGGCTCGGAGTTCACTATACCATACGATGTTAGGGTGGGGGGGGGGGGGAGGGTGGGGGGGGGTTAAGTATACATTCAAATCGGGCAACAAATGAAATAATGTTTGAGGGTTTTTGTTTCTTTGTTTTTCGTCTTCTGCACCACTTCAGTGGCATTGCACTCATTCCTGCTCCCAGTCCACAGCCACAGTCTGGCTTGTCTCGCCACAGCCCTGGCTCTGGCAGTGGACACACAGCAGTCACTGGCTTGTCTCGCCACAGCCCTGGCTCTGGCAATGGACACACAGCAGTCACTGGCTTGTCTCGCCACAGCCCTGGCTCTGGCAGTGGACACACAGCAGTCACTGGCTTGTCTCGCCACAGCCCTGGCTCTGGCAGTGGACACACAGCAGTCAATAGTTAGGTCAAGTGTCATGAGGCGACCTACCACAGGAGACACTGCACTGCTGCTGAGTCACTTTAGTGGTGTCCAAGGTTGCCTGTTGTGATCCATCATATCCTGGACACCACCTTGTAAGCCCCTACTGATGACTACAATTGCTTAATTATAGAGGCAGCTTAAATGAGTTTTCCCTCTGGAGAGTGCCACCACATCTGCCCAATGACTGTCTTCATGAATTCACCAACAGGGGTATCTCGACTGAATCCTTATCACGGACATAGATGTGAAAAGAAAATCTAAACTGAGGTCACCATGAGAGCAGGGCATAAAGAACTTCAGAATATGAGACTTTATTATTTTTTTTAATGCTGAATTATTAGGATGATGATGCTAATGTGATGCTATGGATTTCCGTTCTGATCTTGGACTGCATGACAGGATTGTAGACTGTATTTACTGTCATAATGTATCCCAGTGTCAACCAGGCCCAGGAAATGCCAACACCTGCAGTTTTGGTCAGGAAGTTTGAGTGACCCTCTGAGACATGGCCATTAAGTGTATGAAACTCAACTGTGTGGTCCCAGTCTTCCCAACTGAGCCCATAGCAAAGTCCATTGTGGTTAGGAGCTGGTAGAAGCTGAAAAATCTGTCAAATAATGGCTCTGATGGGAATGGAACCCACAGCCTCCCAGCCAGGAGTCTGCAGCACTAACCATGTTGCCACGGCAGCTGGTTAATAATGTATGAGTTTGTCAAGGCATCAAAAATGTAACGACGCTTCATCCCACTCAAAATTTGTTATATGTGAAAACACAGTCATTTTGCAATAACCACATGAAGTTGTTAGCCTTTTAGTTTAGAGTTCAAATGCAGTACCCTAAGATCATGCAGATCAGCCGAAACTGGCATGGCTGAAGAGATAAGATAATGTTGCTTATAGCCCAGCCGACCGCAGAGGGCCACATCAGGGCTGTGGCTGAAGAGGCTGCCCAAGCTGTTAAGTCGAAACTGTCTGACCGGTTAACTCTTTTTCCATTTATTTTATCCCTGTCTGATAACGATGCATATTATTTGCTCATACTGATCATGATGTGAAATCTGGAAGCTACACAAGAGGGAAAAAACAGAACAGGAAATCATCAAAGGCGGGTGCCACAGAAAGTTTCAAACCAGAATTGTGTGTGTTTTGCTTATTTTGAGTAAGTGGTAACATTTTTTTTGTTCGTTGTGAATCGAAAGAGAAAAACATATTTTTTACATGAACATAATTGATCAATGTGTGTGTGTGTTCATGCATGTGTGTGTGTGTGTGTGTGTGTGTGTGTGTGTGTGTGTGTGTGTGTGTGTGTGTGTGTGTGAGTGAGTGAGTGAGAGAGAGAGAGAGAGGGTTGTTACATGACCATAATACCATTGACATCATATTCTGTCCAGGGACCCACATCATGACCTCGTCATTCATTCCAATTCTGTCAAAACAAGAGGACCCCAGGGTTGTAAGTGTCTGTTGTTGTTTGGAGTGCAGTGACATTTTACATGGCCTTTGTCTTACAGTGAGTGAAAACGGAAGAGAGAAAGTCTACCTTGCATGAGATTTGATTGAAATAGTTCCTGACAGAGACCCAGAAGTGAAAAGAAGAGTGGCTCCAGTCTCAGGAGGAAATGGCAGCGTGTTCTGTCTTTGTGTACATGTGCCCGCTGTTACATAGTAAAAGCTGTTGTGACAGTTGATTTCTCTGTGATGATGACTGTGTTTTCTTCCCCTGCCTGAACACTCCCAGGATCATGCCCCCACAAGGCAATGACAGAGTTCTTCATGTCATGGAATGAGAGGGTTTTAGGAGAGTTGGTGATTACCTCACCTTGTATTAGTAACTTTTGGTTGGCAGTTAGAGGATGGTGGGGTCTGGAGTAGCTCAGTTGGTAGAGCACTGGACTGGTGACTTGGGTGTTATGAATGTGAATCTCCAGTGGGCCATTTTAGTATATACGGGGGATTTTTCCGATGGAAACAACGTTGGATCTGGCTCAGTATCCTGAAAACTACTTGGAAGGAGACTATAAACTGGGGTCTCGTGTGTGAATGCATGTACAACACCTTGGACACATATGAAATCCTGTCACCGACTTCCTGAAACAAGTTAAGCAGTTTGTATGGATGACAGGTGTACATATGGCATGCATACTCTATGAAAAATGAAAAGAACCAGTGAAACCTGATATTCAACTGAATGACATGCAAAGCAACTGTTGGCCTAACCCAAGTAGGCCGCCTGTACATGTATTGAAGGCCCTGGGTTATAAGGTGCATAGGGCTTGGTCTGTACTGTAGAAAGGGTCTCATAAGTTCTCTCAGTAATGATAATGGAAGTGTCAACATTGGAATGGGCACTTGTTGCCCATTGTGGGGGCTTTTATCCTGGCGGTTAGGGGATGACATTGTGAACACTTGGATGGGCACCTGTCCATTTTGATGACTGACTTTCGTTCTGGCGCTTAGAGGGTGGAACAGTCGACATTAAGATGGGCATTTATTCACATTGTGATGATCAGTAGACTGTGTTATTTGGACAGTTATGTGATTACATTGTAAACACTGGCTGAATGCGTGTTCCCCATTGTGACGATTGATACAGTGCTGTTGACTGGCAGTTAGGTGCTGAAGGATTTGGGGTTTGTTAGGGTTTTGTCTTGTGGTTTAAAGCAAAGTTTTGTCTTGTGGTTTAAAGCAAAGTTTTGTCTTGTGGTTTAAAGCAAAGTTTTGTCTTGTGCTTTACGCAAAGTCCTCAGTGTCAGAGACTCCTATTGGAAAGAACACTATAAGCTGAGAAAAGCAAAGGTTTTCAGTATCAAGGTGTATAGTCAATAATCCTTTTAAATGGAATGACAGGATCAATAGTCTGTGTGTGGAAATGGGTTAGGGAGGTAATCTGTATTAGAGCTTGCATTCAGCAAGAATGACCCCCCCGTTTATCCATGGGACAGATGCTGCTGATGGGCACACCCAAAGCCATTTTGTCCTATCAGTCAGCTCAGCACTTCAATCAGAGAAAAAATGCCACAAAGTTGGGTGTGAAACGGCATACTTGTAATGCAGACAGTTGATAACTGGATCGTTATCTTGGCATGCGCTTCAAACAAAATGTTTGACTCTGTATCTATTTACTTGACCCATAAATTGAGAAAAGGTGACTGTGTTTGCAGTGGAGAGACAGGTGTTGTCTTCCTCTGATTTTTTTTTTCCCAAGAAAAGCTGAATTCTCTGCAATTATTTAAAAAGAAATTGAAATCTAACTTTGATTGAAAGGCAAATAGCATGCAGGAAAAAGAAAACTGCATCAGAAATGGGTATGACTGTGATGTCATTCAAATGCTGTCAGCATCCAGCCTTGGTATAGTTGTGTACTACGTAATGATTAAAGCTTGCCAATATTGTTCTTCCATAGACTGTTACACCAGCAAGACAGATTTTCTTCTTTTATCGAAGTGGTGCGAAGACCTGAGAGAAATGAATGTATGTGTGTCAAGATTATTCTGTTTTCTCAGGTGTAAGAATAAGCTCTCCATTTTGCAGAATTAAATTGCGAAATACCAAAGAATGAAACAGATTTTTTCTTGATCTCACTCCATTTTTATTTTTGATAAAGTGAGTTTTAGGGGTAGATCAAAGGCTAATTGTATTTACCAGGCATACAAGACAAGAATAACAACCAGGATGACTATATGTCTTTTGGAATAGCAGAATCTGGGAGGGGCATATTACCAAGTTGTTAGATTATCTGATTGTGACAAAAAGGTTTTCAGTGTTGAAGCACAGCATTGGTCACACACTACCTATCATCAGTTTTTGGGAGTGTGGGGATGAGAAAACCCATGGTAATTTGACTGTTCAGTCTTCAGAGTTTATGTGAAAAACATACCTGGATTTGTTATGTACTTATTTTACATAAACAGAAACCATTAGAAACATTTAATGTCAAATCTTATGTTTTCATTGCTTGGGTTGTGGATAATATTCGTTTTGATGTCTTTTTCTGCCCCAGGCCATTCCTGACTTTTGTGTTATAACAGATCACTGTAACCTCAGGAGGAATGCTGGTACAGAAGTTGGACTGTGTTATGACAGATCACTGTAACCTCAGGAGGAATGCTGGTACAGAAGTTGGACTGTGTTATGACAGATCACTGTAACCTCAGGAGGAATGCTGGTACAGAAGTTGGACCTGAAAGACTTGCAGTTTGCCCAGCTGAAGCCCTTTGACGGCACCATGGCCTACGCCCAGACCAAGCGCCAACAGGTGATCATGACAGAGCAGTACAGCCACAAGTGGACCCAGGTCCACTTCTCCTGTATGCATCCTGGCTGGGCCGATACCCCAGGTGTGTTCTGTGCAGTTTGTTACAACATAGGTGTTTGGGGGGGGGGGGGGGGGGGGGGGGGCGAAATCCAAAATTGCTGGAACTGGATTTTTAAAACATGTAAAAATTGGTGTAAAATCTTTCTTCTGTAAAAATCTGAGATCAAATGAAAAATATTTATCTCTTTTAGGAACTCGGAACAATCACTCACACATGCGTGCGAGCGCACACACACACACACACACACACACACACACACACTCACACACACACACACACACACACACACACACATCTCATGTGAGACATCTCTGAACAAGGTTTCCATGGAATCTGTTGTTAAATGTTTATGTCTGACATCATGTTAGTCCCAACGTTCCATAAGAATATGTTTTATGGTGAGAGGTACATCACGTAGGATGCACCACAGAGCTTTTTCACTTTTGAAAAATACAAGTGGGTGTAAAAAGAATGGCCTGTGTATAATCAGCACAAAACTGTTTCTTCTTTGTGGCCCCCAGTGGCAGTCAGCAAGAACTCTTTAAGCTGTGGATGGATTTCAAAGAGCTTCTTACATGTCCATCAGCATGTTCTAGTCCTCTTGCCAGAGCTGTACTGAAGCTGTCGTGGTACAGTGGTTAGGATTGGGAGGAGCTGCAGGATGCCAGATCAACAGTTTGAATCCTGTCAGCAGCCTATATTTATAATTTTTTTAAGTCAGGCAAGCTCCTGGCTATGGGTTTTAATGGGGACTAAAGCCATTTTGTTAATTTCACCCACTTAATTAATCGATATGACTCTAAGAATGTTGGTCAGATTTTATGACCAACCCTGTAGGTGTGTGCATCTTTGGGCCATGGTTAATTTAGGGATTATTATGAAAAGGAAGCGTACACTTCTGCCTTCTTGTTCAGCCTGACACCCAGATATAAATATGAATGAAGTAAGAATGCAGAAGAATGCGTTGGTGAAGCAGCCTCACTGAACATGGGTGTATGTGTCGCAATAGGTGTGAGGTCATCAATCCCAGACTTCCACAGCAAAATGAAGGACAGGCTACGAACTGCAGAGCAAGGAGCCGATACGCTGGTTTGGTTAGCTGTGGCCCGATGTGTGCCACAACAACCGTCCGGCCTGTTCTTTCAAGGTGAGCGTTTGTTCTTTTCATTGCCTGTCCAGCTCTCAGATATGCACACAATGAGAGGGAGAGGATGGGGGAAGAGACCATGATTATCAAGTAGTCATAACTCAAACGGTGTTATTGTCTTTGATTCGCGGTCTTGACTTTTTTTCTTTTTTTTTTTAGCTCGTCTTCAGCGATCTCACATTATTCCCGACATGCTGGTGCAGGAGCAGACGAAGGTCTTATTCCTGTCGTGTGGAAAATATTCAATCATGTGGATGTTGATTTAATACTTTAGCGACGGGCGCGGCAGAGCAACGTCGCTTCCCTGCAGCCGTGCACACCACACATGCTAACAACCGTTGCAGACGTGCAATTTTCGCACTTTTTAATTTCATTTTACGTCCCCTAATATAAACGTCACAAGCAGTTGTTATATATCAACTGAAAGAGTAAAACGCGAACTTTGCAATGAGCATAGACTTAAATATATTTTGGGGAAAATACCAACGCTACAGTTACGAAAACAATGTAACTAAAAGGTAGGAGAACATAATCTTGGTTAGGTTTGTTTGGTTAGTATTGCAACAAATGAGGAAGAAAAGGGGCGTGAAATTTCGCTGTTACTTTGAATAGATGCAGAGAAAGCCTGAGGTATTCAATATGCGTAATCCAAGTGAAAAATACATAAAAAATGAAAATATTGCACACTGTACACACTTTTCACTGTTTTGACTTCAAACAATATGACTTATAAAACTGCTAAATACACAGAGCAAGCTCAGATTCTTTTCGATAAACTTGTACATCTTTACCCCCCTCATCCTCTGAAACACTTTGCTGAACCAATTCTGACACCTCATGTAATGCCATGTTTCTTCTTCTGCCGGATACGTTGGCGAGGCAGGAAATTCCACACCTGCCTGTAGCAGAAATTCCCAGTGCCAGACGGGTCTCTTTGTTCGGACTACTCTGAGGTCACAGAGTCATCACTAGTGCATGTAAACTTACCCTTCCAGTAGTTACAACCCTGTTCTGAATATTTAGGGCAGCTGCATCCCCTAGACCATAGACGAGAGAACAGGGGATTTTTTTTTATAGTTGTGCTGTAACAAAGGTGCAGCACAGCACATCCAGGGAGTACAGCAGTGTTACCGTCACACAGAACGGCTCGTTGTGAACCGAGTTGCCGTCATTATCGCGCGGCATGTCGCGAAAGGTTAATCTGCAAGGACAAAATGAAAGTTAAAAACTGTTTACTTCCTTTTAAAGTTTCTAGAATGCCACGTCTGATGGTGGCCAATTTGAAAATCCCGTCCTGCATACTTTTAGCTGATAAGTTTTTTTAAAAACCAAACAGAAACAAAGGATGATGGAACCAAGGTAAACTGCGTTCATCTTATATCCTAATTTCTCTGTAATCAAAACATAAACTAAAGAAAACTTGGAAGTTTTCGGTTCACTTAAAAAAACTTTTCTTGATTCATGCATGCAGTAATGTGCACACACATTTGTGCATATTATTCACACAGACAAATCGGTAGACTAGTGAAAATATGTTAATACTGAGGTAAGTGGAAAATAGAAAGAGAAGGTAGGCAGTTTCTGCCGATTGAATGTTGATAGTACTACATCTTTATAAAACAGCTTCTCTGCACAACCACTCTGTCCATGCAGTGATAGACATTCTTTGATGAATCATTTGTCTGGCAAGTGATGTTTCAACCTCTGCAGAAAGACTCTTGCCAAATTCAGCTAGCAGTTGTCTTACTTGTGGTCTGCAGTAATCTTTCTGCCAAACTGGTGGGAGAGAAATTCAGCAAGTGCCAAGCTCTTTAATAACCCAGTTCTTTTCTTCCTTGAGTTAGCAATCATCTCAGCCATTTTTGTTTACCTGCTCAGTGTAATCTTGCACGACCAACAAGGACACGTCTTTTAACATGTGCAACATGACTTTTGATCCTTTTTTAGTTCTGAATCAGAATCAAATTGTTCTTCTGTGCATCATGATGACTTTCACACTGTGATTTCTAAGCATACTCATGTTCTGTGAAGTGAAATTGATTCATTGTTGTAACAGTATTTTCTTTTCTAAACACAAGCACAATACGCACGGTTATTACCTTGGCACAAGGGATTGCTGCAGCCGTGACAAAAAAATTTTCAAACGCTGAAAGATCAAATGAAAGTTGTAACGCCAAACTAAAACGGGTAAAACAGCAGTCGCGATCGCAACAAAGTTTAGTTGTTAACAAACATTCAGTCCAGTTATAAAGCGTAAAGAAACGAGTTTTACAAGATGAGGGGGGCTGGTAAAAGTGTTTGAAAGCATGTGAGCAAGGAAAAACCTCTTACAAAACCCTAAATCACAGTGGGTGAGAGGAGTGATGCATTAGTATGAGAGAACAGAGCATCACTGTGGACGCAAACTGACCCTGGAAAAGGGGGAACGTTGACGTGGAAATGGGGTGAAGGGAAAGGGTTTCGCTGAAGAGGAACAACATGAAAGTGGCAGCTCTTGGGGGAGGAGCAGGGAGAAGTCGCTCCCAAAGTGGTCAGTGACTGGGCAAAAAGAATCTCAAATCGAGTGTTATGCACTTGTGAACCTGTGCCATGCCGACATAACAGGCGTTAGTACCAGACTCTTACAGGTAAATAGGGAAAGACTTCTGAAATTTTTTCTTTATATCAGACCACCATACTCATAGCTGCCAGCGCTTCTGGGGATATACCTTCACAACTTGTCCTCATGGACCGGGATTTTTTTTCCATGTCTCATTAGTAAGACTAACCCTGCCCCCGTTAATCTTTCACCCCCAGGATTCAAATTTTGCATATATCCCCATCGCCCAGCCATTTTTCCAAAAAGCTCTTATTTTATCCCAGCATATGTTAAACGCGGATATCTCTGGAACTAACCAACAATTCTCATGCTATTTTTTTAAAATGGAGGAGAAACACTGTACTTTTATTATCTCATAACATGTTAGTAATGGTAAGTCAACAAAAAATTTCAAATTTTTAGTAATTTCAAGTGGAAAAAAAATGCAAAATAAGAAAAAGAATGTGATGTTTCTTCTAAACGTAAAAAATGAAGAAAGAATGCCAAAACTCTCAACAAGGGAGGCAAAATACTCCACTCACAATTGAAGACAAGAAAGTTGGTATTTCCAACAGAAAAGTGGAAGAAACAGCCACAAATAAACTACTCAATAGCAGGGAACCCCACACACACACACACACACCACACACACCACACACACCCCACACATTCTTATGCCTGACTGGTACACATGTAAGAAAGAAAAAAGGGGAACACACACACACCCCACCCCACACACACCCCAGTGTCTACTTCCCGTAAAGACCTCTCTACAAAGGCCTGTTTTTACAGGACATGTCTACTTCCCCCTAAAGACCACTCTCTACAAAGGCCTGTTTTATAAGACGTGTCTACTCTACAAAGGCCTCCCTTTTCAGGAATTGTCTACTTCACCATAAAGACCACTGCCACAAAGCCTGTTTTACAGGACGTGTCTACTTTTTCGCAAAGACCTCTCTCTACAAAGGGGCCGTTTCACAGGACGTGCCTACTTTTCCCCGTGAAGACCTCTCTCCACAAAGCCCGTTTATAGGACGTTTTCTACTTCCCTGTAAAGACCTCTCTCTGCAGAGGCCTGTTTTACAGGAATTGTTATTCCCTGTAAAAACCTGTCTCTACAAAGGCCAATTTTATTACAGGACGTGTCTACTTCCCATAAAGACCTTTCTCTACAGAGGCCCGTTTTAAAGGACATGTCTACTTCCCTTAAAGACCTGCTCTACAAAGGCCAATTTTACAGGACGTCTACTTCTCCGTAAAGACCTCTCTTTTCAAAGGCCTGTTTTACAGGACGTGTCTACTTCCCTGTAAAGACCTGTCTCTACAAAGGCCTGTTTTACAGGACGTGTCACTTCCCCGTAAAGACCTCTCTCTACAAAGGCCTGTTTTACAGGACATGTCTACTTCCCTGTAAAGACCTGTCTCTACAAAGGCCAATTTTACAGGAAGTGTCTACTTCCTGGTAAAGACCTCTCTCTACAAAGCCCTGTTTTACAGGACAATGTCCTACTCCCCGTAAAGACCTCTCTCTACAAGGCCTGTTTTACAGGACGTGTCTACTTCCCGTAAAGACCACTGTCTACAGAGGCCAGTTTTACAGGACGTGTCTACTTCCCCGTAAAGACCACTGTCTACAGAGGCCGTTTTACAGGACATGTCTACTTCCCGTAAAGACCACTGTCTACATAGGCTGGTTTTACAGACATGTCTACTTTCCGTAAAGACCACTGTCTACAGAGGCTGGTTTTACAGGACATGTCTACTTCCCCGTAAAGACCACTGTCTACAGAGGCCAGTTTTACAGGACGTGTCTACTTCCCCGTAAAGACCACTGTCTACAGAGGCCGGTTTTACAGGATGTGTCTACTTCCCCCGTAAAGACCACTGTATACAGAGGCCGGTTTTACAGGACGTGTCTACTTCCCCGTAAAGACCACTGTCTACAGAGGCCGGTTTTACAGGACGTGTCTACTTCCCCGTAAAGACCACTGTCTACAGAGGCTGGTTTTACAGGACATGTCTACTTCCCCGTAAAGACCACTGCTACAGAGGCTGGTTTTACAGGATGTGTCTACTTCCCCGTAAAGACCACTGTCTACAGAGGCCTGTTTCACAGGACGTGTCTACTTCCCTGTAAAGACCACTGTCTACAGAGGCCTGTTTCACAGGACGTGTCTACTTCCCCGTAAAGACCACTGTCTACAGAAGCTGGTTTTACAGGACGTGTCTACTTCCCCGTAAAGACCACTGTCTACAGAGGCTGGTTTTACAGGACGTGTCTACTTCCCCCGTAAAGACCACTGTCTACAGAGGCCGGTTTTTACAGGACCTGTCCTACTTTCCCGTAAAGACCACTGTCTACAGAGGCCAGTTTTACAGGACATGTCTACTTCCTCGTAAAGACCACTGTCTACAGAGGCTGGTTTTACAGGACGTGTCTACTTCCCCGTAAAGACCACTGTCTACAGGGCTGGTTTTACAGGACGTGTCTACTTCCCCGTAAAGACCACTGTCTACAGAGGCCGGTTTTACAGGACATGTCTACTTCCCCGTAAAGACCACTGTCTACAGAGGCTGGTTTTTACAGACGTGTCTACTTCCCCGTAAAGACCACTGTCTACAGAGGCTGGTTTTACAGGACATGTCTACTTCCCCGTAAAGACCACTATCTACAGAGGCTGGTTTTACAGGACGTGTCTACTTCCCCGTAAAGACCACTGTCTACAGAGGCCAGTTTAACAGGCATGTCTACTTCCCCGTAAAGACCACTGTCTACAAAGGCCTGTTTCACAGGACATGTCTACTTCCCCGTAAAGACCACTGTCTACAGAGGCCGGTTTTACAGACATGTCTATTTCCCCGTAAAGACCACTGTCTACAGAGGCCAGTTTTTACAGACGTGTCTAACTTCCCCGTAAAGACCACTGTCTACAGAGGCCAGTTTTACAGGACGTGTCTACTTCCCCGTAAAGACCACTGTGTACAGAGGGCGTTTTACAGGACGTGTCTACTTCCCCGTAAAGACCACTGTCTACAGAGCCAGTTTTACAGGACGTGTCTACTTCCCCGTAAAGACCACTGTCTACAGAGGCCAGTTTTACAGGACGTGTCTACTTCCCCGTAAAGACCACTGTCTACGAGGCCGGTTTTACAGGACATGTCTACTTCCCCGTAAAGACCACTGTCTACAGAGGCCAGTTTTTACAGGACATGTCTACTTCCCGTAAAGACCACTGTCTACAGAGGCCGGTTTTACAGGACATGTCTGCTTCCCCATAAAGACCACTGTCTACAGAGGCCAGTTTTACAGGACGTGTCTACTTCCCCGTAAAGACCACTGTCTACAGAGGCCAGTTTTACAGGACGTGTCTGCTTCCCCATAAAGACCACTGTCTACAGAGGCTGTTTACAGGACATGTCTACTTCCCCGTAAAGACCACTGTCTACAGAGGCCAGTTTACAGGACATGTCTACTTCCCCGTAAAGACCACTGTCTACAGAGGCCAGTTTTACAGGACATGTCTGCTTCCCCATAAAGACCACTGCTACAGAGGCCGGTTTTACAGGACGTGTCTACTTCCCCGTAAAGACCACTGTCTACAGAGGCTGGTTTTACAGGACAGTTTCAGTGGTTGTAGAGATGGCCCACTGTATTGAGAAGACTTAATCATGTTTGTTCCTTCTTCACAGTAAGAACTGCGTATTTGCAAAACTGTATACTCACTGTATTTTTTCCCCCTTATTGCAAGACTGCATGCTCACTGCTCACTGTAACAACCCCCCCCCCCCCCCCCCCCCCCCCCCTCCCCCCCCCCTTCCATGAACGGAAAGCAGTTTCGTCCATCCATTATTGAAAGGGAGCATGTTTTTCCCCCTCTATTGAAACAAGAAGGCAGTTTTGTTCCACTGACTGTTAACAAGACTTCATGTTTTTCCTCTGTCCAGATAGGAAAATCGATTTCTGTCTACTAACTGTCAACACAACTGCATATTTTTACCTCTGTCCAGATAGGAAGACAGTTTGGTCTACTGACTTGTGACAATACTACTTGTTTTTCCTCTGTCCAGACAGGAAAATCAGTTTCTGTCCATAAGCGTGTTGACAAAATTGTGCATTTATCTCTGTGTCCAGACAGGAAGGCAGTTTCTGTTCATCTCCCCTGGCATGGACCAGGTCAACCCCTCGGAACATGAGAAGCTGATGAATATCCTGGACGACATGGCTGCCCAGGTTACAAAGTGACATCACTCTTACGGTCTGTTGCGCTTCTCTCCCTTACTCAGGATTATAAATGCTTGCAAAAGTGCTCAGTGGTTGCGACTGTTCATCCATCTGCTTCAGCGTGTGCAGGTGGGAATATTCTTGTAGTTTGGAGTGTCAATGTCAAGGACAACAGGTCATGTTTTGTTTTGTTTTGTTTTTTCCAACACACTCAGGCTGTGATGCAATGAACTTTAAATCTGTTTTTTTTTTCCTGTTTTTTTTAAACTTTTCCCATCTTGTTCTTCACATATTTAGTTCAGTGCGCCTTTCAGTAAGGTTTCTAGAATATACTCTGGATATACACATGCTGTAACTATTTGATTTCTTTTAAAAGTGTGTGGTTTAGAGGGAAGTGTGAAAAATAATTCACACATTTTTTCAGTTTCCAGCTTTCTGCCTTTTGGTGTATTTTAGAAGAATGTTGTGTATAAAGGAAGTTAGACACCCAGTTACCTTTGACAGCCAGTGAACTCAGGTTGTGTTTCACGCAATTGTGTTTTGGATTGGCCAAATAAAAAGGGTCGTTTGTTTTCCAGTCCTTTCCCTCTGAATTGTGCTTGTGAATATCAATTCCTATGATGTTAAGTTCGAGATAAATCAGGGCTCCCACCAAAGAAAAGCAAAAATCCCTGAAATTCTAGGGGAAGAGGTTGGGGGGGGGGGGGGGGGGGGGGGGGGGGGGGGGGGGGGGGGGGGGGGGGGTGGGGGGGGGGGGGGGGGGGGGGGCGGGGGGTGTTGCGCGCCTTGAACGTGGGGGCATTGGGGGGTGTGAGGGGAGAGGGTTGTTAAGGTGTCGGTTAGACGGCTCAGACAGGGTGAAGGTCATTTGACTGTGAATTTACAAGTCGCCAGTTTCACCCTGAAGCATTTGCTTGACTACATTCCTTAGTTTCATCTGGAACTAAAAAAAAAGTTGGCCAGATATCGAAAGGAATAATTATAATTCAATTAAAAAAAATGCCTTTTTTGTTTTTTTAACCATGTTTTGATCGTTCCTTTAACTGCTGTTAATTATCCTCTTTAATCAAAGCCTTATTTTATTGTTTTTTTCCATGAAAGTCAAGTATATCGGGTATTGCAAAGAGACTCTTCAATTAAGCAGTGCGTTAGAATCCACTGAACTTTTTGCACTGCTATACCCCAACTTTTCCCGAAGGTATCATGAGTGTAGGTCGTTGTGTTTGAGACTACATCCCACTGATGTGCAAGTATTGACAAAACATTGAAGAAGGAAAGTTAGAACAACTTTTTCTGCAGATCGTATAATTAAGTAAATCATTAGCAAGAAGATGGGGCGTTTGTCATTCCTCTCCCCTTCCCCTCCAACCCCTCTCCATTTCAAACAATGTATAATCGTCATCATTCTGAATGGCGTTCGTTAACTTCAGTGCAATGTTGTGTGGTCAGAACGTGTCTTAACTGAACCTTGTGCTTTTCTATGTATTTCTTTTGTAGATTTGTATGAATACAGGACTCTTGTTCATAATTATTTTGTCGTTCTTTGCCATTTTGGATGTAAAACAATGTACAGTTAGGTCTAGTCTATTGTGACAGCTACATGTGTCACATTTCTGTTTCAGTTGAATAAATGCTTTTTGTATACAATTGCTTGCTTCCATGGATATTTGGAAGTTGGTGTTTGTGTACTCAGGTAGGTATGTATAAGCTGATTTTGGCATGTTAAGTAAAACTGAACCAGTCAGGTAAAAGCTAGCGACGTTGTGTGCCTTGCAGGTGGAATATTCTGTAACTTACACACACACACACACTTTCTCAATACACTATATAAAAACTTGTTCTGTATCACCCTGCACTAAACAACCATGATACCACCAATGATTTTAAACTTTCATTCACAGGATGCATGTTTATTTTTTTCCCGTTTCACAGCAATTCAAAATGCAGTCATGCAAATCTTTTCCAACTGGATTTCACAGAGCAAGTGTTTGCTGGTTATGATCCTGAGCCGCAACAACTATAAGGAACACATGAATATCAAACACAAAACATACAGGCCAAGGCATGGGGAGAGTTGACAGTACATGCACATCACACACGCTTCAGAGCAGAACCTGGTCCGACTGTTCTCAGACTGCTCCCTGCATGACAGTATAGCTCATGTTATGTGCACATTGAGCTGATATATAAAAATCTGCATTACAGTATAGCTCATGTGCACATTTGAGCTGATGTATATCTGCATGACAGTATAGTTTCGTGTGCTCTTTTTGACTATGTCCACAAGATCTACTAGACAGTTTTGGATTTGTTGTTTGAAAATCCATTGAAAAAATATTTAATTTCCTTTTTCATGTTAAAAGAATTTGACAGGCTCATTTTTGTAAGTCAAAACAAGACAGCCACTTTCCTTATAAACAGGAACATTTTCAAAGTTATGTCCTGTCAGGAAAAAGTGTTCAACCACACACACAAAAGTGTGGTTTATTACCTTCACATGGTGTGGTTTATTACTTTCAGAGAAAAATATAATGAGCATGACTTGTAAACAAAAGACAGAGTTCAAGACATCCAAAGCATAATTTTTCATACAAAACCATTTGAAAATAATTTTGCTGGTCCCCTTTAAAAAAAAGAAGAAGAAGAAAACAAAACAACCACCAAATAAGTCGCAGATATGGTATCATAGTCAGCAATTGATTTTCCCTTGATGAAAGAGACTATGGAATGCAAATTCAATACTTTAAAGATCTCAAATCCAAATATAAATCCTCCTGAAAAGTACAGAGAAATTCAAATCCAAATGGATATCCTCTTGAAAAGTACAAAGACAACAAAATCAAATCCAAACATAAATCCTTAAGGAAAATGTAAAGAAATGAAAAAAATGAAATTGTGAACACTAAAGGAAATCAACTATGATCTATGAACCGTTTCATTTCCCTCCTCACTATTACAACAAAATACAAATTCATGAACTAGCTCTTAAAGAAGTTATAGGTGATGAAAAAGCATGAATCCAAATTGTCTAGGCCTGCTCCTTTTTACTCTTTATTGTGGGGAAGCATATTTTGAAGACTCAAACTTTTCACGAACTGGGGAGACAAAAGAATTCAAATCTAAGGTGCATGCACTTGAAGAGATCATCAAAACAGAAATCTCTCTCATTTTACAAGATTCAAACTGGACTCGTGACAGCAACTGTATCTAATTTCACACAACTCTCGCATACTCTTTTCTACATACAAAAAAAAAACAGAATATGCAATGCACAATTCATTCCATCTTCTGAGCTCCACTCAGACTGCTAGATCAGAGTAGAATTCAAGTGAAACTGCAAAATACACGACTATCAGTCATTTTTTCCCAAGACTTCCTCATGGTTCCATTTCTTGCACTGCTCCCATGCCCCTTTCCCTATCCATCCCATACACAGCCACGGCCATGCCATTCTGTCGCAATTCCAGCAATCCGCAATGAGCAGTCAATAACGGGTTGCCATTAAGCAACCCAAACTGTGCTGCTGCTGAAATCACTTCAGAGATGTTCACTGGGGTCTGTTCTGAACCAACACATACAAGACTGATTGTTCTGTCGCTGGATCAGCATGAGCAAGCACCGCCCTCAGATGGACACTACAATGTCACACTACAGTCTTTACAAACTATGTAATACACACAACTTTGACACAGTCTGACCAGGAGCATGGGGGCCTGAAGAGAAATCAGAAACTGGGCTCACCATGACAGCACGGCATGTCATACATAGAATGACTTTATCTTTACAGTGGTCCTTGAGGATGAAGATGACGCTACAGAGTTCTATGCTGCTCTGAGACTTCATCACAGGCAGGACCTCGACCTCCTTTTGTAATGTACAAGGTTATCAACCAGGTTCAAGATATACAAATGTCTAAACTGTTGAAACAACCATCTTGGAGACGCACCCACCAACTGCCTTCATATACGTTTTTCCCAAAGTTTTTATTTTTTGCTTTTAGAATAGGGCGAACTGCCATGTGCAGCTCTGCTAAGGAGCGTTAATAGACCAACCACCATAGGGTAACTGAGCTACTCCATCCGTAGAAACTAAGCCCAAGGGAGGTAGCCAGAACCAAACCACACCAGCATTTAGGAAATTCTAGGGGCAGTAACTCCTAGGCAGCAGAGTGGATTTAAATCAACTTCGCCCTTAGTCTTCAAACTGCAGCCTGCAGTACAGTCAACCATCAATAGATGGTGGGTGGGGCTGTACAACCCCATCAATGTAACTGGTGATGTGTCTTGGGGCTGTGCAATCCCATCAATGTAACTCATGATGTGTCTTGGGGCTGTGCAATCCCATCAGTGTAACTCATGTGTCTTGGGGCTATACAATCCCATCAATGTAACTCATGATGTGTCTTGGGGCTGTACAATCCCATCAATGTAACTCATGATGTGTCTTGGGGCTGTACAACCCCATCAATGTAACTCGTGATGTGTCTTGGGGCTGAACAACCCCATCAATGTAACTCATGATGTGTGACCAGCCGCCGTGGCGAAGTGGTTAGCGTCGCGGACTCCCAGCTGGGAGGTCGTGGGTTCGAATCCCATCAGAGTCATGTGGGTTTTTTCTGCCCCGACCGGCTCCTACCCAGAGTTGAGTTTGCTGCGGACTCAGTTGGGAAGACTGGGACCACACAGTCGAGTTTCATCCACTTAATGGATGCGTTTCTGCAGGTGTCTGTATCTCTCTGGCCTGGTTGACGCCAGGATATATTATGAAAGGAAGCGTAGAGTACAGCCCTGTCATGTAGTCTCAGACCGAAATGGAAATCCGTAGCATCATCTTATCCTCATTCCCATTGATCAGCATTAAAAAAAAAAAAAAAAGTCTCAAGTTCTGTGGCCCTTCATGCCCTGCTCTCATGGTGACCTCAATTTCGATGTCCTCTCCACGTCTTTGGCCTTAGTTTGCTTCTGTCGGGGTCACCGGTATCGAGTCCATGGGGGCTGTCGTTGGACGGACGTGGTGGCGCCCTCCGGAGGGAGAGCTCACTCACGCCGGCTCCGCGACTAAGCAATTATTGTCGTCAGTAGGGGGCTTAGTAGGTGGTGTCCTGCGTATGTTAGATCAGAACAGGCGCCACTGAACACCACCGAAGTGACTCGGCAGCAGTGCAGTGTCTCCTCCGGTGGGTTGCCTCTTGACGACTTGACATTGACTGCTCCCTGTGGATTGCTGGTGCCGGGGCTGCGGCGGGGCCAGCTGGGCTATGGCTGTGGACGGGGTGTCGGAATGAATGGTGTGGGTGCACTGCCTCCGAGGTGGCGCAGAGGTTGGGACAGAAAAAAGAAAAAAAAAAAAAAACCCATGATGTGTCTTGGGGCTGTACAATCCCATCAATGTAACTCGTGATGTCTTGAACCCTTTAGCTCCTGGCCTGCTACCACAACCCCATCAATGTAACTCGTGATGTGTCTTGAACCCTTTAGCTCCTGGCCTGCTACCCTCAACAACTACTGCTTGATAGCAGCTGGCACTGTCCATTATTGTTCACATCCCAGCTCCCGTCTCCCCATCCCCACCCCTCTTTCCCATCCCCATCCTCAATACTTTCCTTACTTTCAATATGACAAGTTATTTCTCATAAACATCAACTTCCGTCATGTAGCCAGTTATCAGACCTGATAATCCTAGAAATTGGCATTCATGTTACAGAAAAGCGAATGAAAGAAACTGATTATGCTGCCACTGTCGATCCCCTCAAATTCAATACCACGATCTAAACTTTCCTTGGTTTGCTTCTGTATGTGGTGTTTAAAAAACAAAAGTTGACACATCACACCACAAAAAACAGATGGAAGGAAATATTTCTTCAACTATTGCACCAGTAATCATACTTCTAATCATCCTTTCTCTAAAGGAATTGAGACTTAAAATGCACTGACACTCATCTATTTTCTAAAGGAAACCAGACTGCTAATACATTTACTTACTATGACCCCCTTTCCAAAGGAAACCATTGCAGATAATATGCACTAACATTTATTTATATTGATGCTCTTTCCTAAGGAAATGATTGCAGACGTGCATACTAACCTTAATAATGATCCCCTTTCCAACAGAAACAAGAGTGCAAATCCACAAACATTTAAAACCTTGCATCCAGTTGAAAAGAAAAAAGCTGTAAACAATATCTCTGGTATTCTGATCTTTGTGAGACTGTCCACTGTCGCAATCAAAACAACACATCGTCACAGTCCTCACTACAGCTGGACACCCCAACCCATGGTTCGCAGTGAGTTTATTCTTCTAACAAACTAGGCCCGAGATTAAATTTTCATCAACTCGCCCACTCCATCTATTAAGTCGGGCAGGAGGAATCCAGCTTACAGTTCCAATCACGCTAGAGGCAATCATGAAATTCTACTGTGCAGCAGAAATTCCACCTACTGTACATAGAATCCGATATGTGCAACCTAACACAACGCTGCCAAGGTCTGATGTGAGAGAGAGAGCACTGTTAAGCTTCAAGCGCCATCTTTCATCACTGTGCATCCAGCCTGCACAATGAATCGTGCAAAACTTTCCTTAGTTTCAATTCACACACAGCAGCCAGGTGTACCGAGTACTAACTAAACAAGGGGTCAGACTATATAAAAATGTTGCGTTACCTGAATTTCCCAGGGTAAGAGGCCTGGATACCTCTAGGTCTAGTTCGCTAAATCTCAGTTTGCGAAATACATGATGGTATTAAACAGAACAAAATACTATCTGACATTTCACATTATCACAGAATTCCTCCCAAACACATGATCTTGCCTTTGCGCTCGCACACACCCACATCTACACACACACACACACAATGTATCAACATCACAGTGACCCAGAGACGGGAATCACAACAAACATGACAACCTGTACAATTCACCATGAGAAGAATATGCATACATACAAAAAAAAATTATCTTCACTTTGTAAGTAATACATTACACACTCATTAATTACACTCCAGAAACATGAAATCTGCACACCCTGCATTTCAAATGAACATGTCTGTCAGAAAATCTCACAATAATTGTTAATTTACATCGATGCAGTCTCAATAAGAGGCATAGGATCAACACTGGACATGGAATATAATTAGGGGAATGTTATTTGGCCAAGTCATTTTCTCGCCAACAGCTGAAAACAATCAACAGGAATGTTTATCATATGTAATGTGACCTTGGTTAAGAAAAAAGAAAACAACACAAATACTGCTGGCATGCAAATTTAAGACAGCTCTAACAATAAACAATTATCTACAAATTTACAAACACTGAAAACTTGAACATCAAGTATCTGGAATGCAAAGCAGGAAGATCTGAAATTCAATATAATTTACTGCTGCGTAGGAAACAGTAAACATCTTGTCCTCATTTACTTTCCACTGGGCTTGGGAATGTCACAGACTTTCTCTCCCCTTCTTTCTCTCTGCTCAAAAAGCTCTGCCATCACTATGAAGCTTTGACTTTTAAATAGCTCTAGCTGCAAAGTGAGACGACTGCAGGTGGAAATCTAAACAAATCTTAAATAAATGTTAACGAACCTCCAAGAGAATTGTGGACAAACGAGTCAAAAGACAAAACACAAAAGAAATGCATTGTCTTGTGACTCGTTTGTCCACGATTCTCTTGGCGGTTCGCTAACATTTATTTAAGATTTGTTTTAAATAGTTGTCGAAAGCTACGAGTGAGTAGTGTGTTTTCTTTTGTTGGGAGACTAGGTCTA
Source organism: Conus ventricosus (assembly GCA_018398815.1). Classification (NCBI taxonomy): domain Eukaryota; kingdom Metazoa; phylum Mollusca; class Gastropoda; order Neogastropoda; family Conidae; genus Conus; species Conus ventricosus. The sequence continues at coordinate 71,036,320 of CM031613.1, forward strand.
ATTCTAGGTAGCAATATTTTTAAATAAATCTCATAGTTTTACATACAGCCTGTAAATAAATCTGAACGTTAAACAGTTTATTGTTACAGACCTGCATCATTCTGGCCGACACTCCAGCCAGCTGCAAGTCATTACACATTGCTGTACAGGCTGGTAGACGCCCATCCAGATTCCTTGGATAACACAAACACTAGACTGTATAAAAACTCGACTTACGCACAGAGTACATTAACACTTTGTACATACATACAGAACATGTTAATATAAAGAAAAAGACAAATACACTGTGATTCTAAACAATCATTTTTTTTAAAACATCCAAATCAGGTACTACGAATATTTCAAAAACTGCCCAAGCATCAGCACTTACAGCAATGAGACACATCATCATGCTGTGTTAAGTAATTATACTCTTACTTGCTCCATTTTATGAGTCTTTCTTGCCAGCTCCAATTGACAAATGAAAAATGAGGATTAAGAAAATACAATTGGGAACAATTTCTTTTTCTCTTTAAGCTCTTCGTTCTCATCATATCTCACTTTATTGTCAATCCTCAATTTGTGCTACACGTACTCGAAAAGACAGAAGAAGTCAATAACGGGTCAGAGCTGTGTTCCAACAGACTGAAGAAGAAAGGGGTTATTCCGTTTTTTTCTCTCCGGTTTTGCAGATTCAGCTAACATCTTTGTGGTTTTTCTTTAAACAAATATCTATTACAAAAAAACATGCGCAAACAAACAAACCAAACATACACACACATCCACAAGCACATACATACACAGACTGTACAGAAGTCTTGCAAAGAAACCCTTTCTCACACGATCATGATACACAGCACAACGCTCACTTTCTTACAGCAAAACACTGTCCATCAAAATGAAGCCCCAAAGTAGAATTTTCTAGAGTATGATCATTTCTCACTACAGTTTAAAAAAAGAAAAATACGAGATGCAAAAATATTTAGCAGGATTACATGGTCCACTTTCTGCTTAGTGAGGAGTAACAGTTTTCCTTTTGTGTGATCGCCATTCTAACAGCAGACCTCATAAATTTATTCTGATTCTGTTTTACATAGAATATTAAGCAAAACATGTGAACTTCTTTTGTTTTTACACTTGATTTCCTACTGCCCCCTTCCACCCTTTCCCTCTCACGTGGCTGAATGAAAGAAACCCTGTGGTCCGGACAGAAATAAACTTCCCGGATTTCACTGCGCAGATAGCGACATCAGGTTTTCTCTTCAGTCTGGTTCTGTTTCTGTTTCATCAAGGAGGTGTCACTGCGTGCGGACTGGTCCATATACGCTACACCACATCCATTGAACTTTGAGACCATACTGCGCACGATTTAAAGCTGATGAATAAATGAATTAATGACAAAGATGAGAAAATTTAAGAAGAGGGTCTCTTGGCTGTCACTTGGCAGATGCCTGACCTACGCATTAGTCCAACACGCTGGTCAGACCTTGAGTACATACCTAACACTGGTTGTGCCGTTATTGTTATTGTATATGTGTGTGTGGTGAGTGTACACATGGGTGTATGGGTGTGGGCATGGGCTCGTGTGTGTTTGCGAGCGCATGTATGATGTGTGTGTATGCATATGCATGTGTGCGCGCTTGTATGTGTGTATGTCTCTCTTCATACTGCACCAGTTCTTCCAGATGGATCACAAGAAAAACTGCAAGACTCCATGACAATTAACTGAAGAGTGACTGAGAGAACACAATGGCAGTCTCAGCGTAAAATGTGGCTAGTCGGAGTGAGGAATGTTAGCACAGCACAGGGGCTGCTACTCCCCTTTCTTGCACTGATTCAGAATCTCTAATGTATGGAATAGATCTACATTTCAAAGACTGCCCAGGAAAGCTATGTTCAATGAATTTCGCAGGACACCACTATTTGCTCCAACAATATTTGTCACCAGGTCAAACAAAATGATAGCCCCATGTAAATGAAGTAAGGTTCTGGAGTACTTAACTACTTTAGCAGTATTACAAAAATATCTGTGAAACATGCGTTGCAATAAAGAGTAACGGCTCCAACTTTTCCTGCACATAAGGAATATGGCACATATTTAAAAAAAAATTTTAAAAAAAGGAAATCCAAGTCTGTGATTACAGAAGTAACAAAAACCAGGCTGAGTAACGTATGGGCTTGTTTACCTAGATATCCGCCTAAGTCATACACAGAAAAAGAAAAAATACACAAACACACACAAGGAAAGAAACGGAACAAACAGTGGCAATACAAACGTAACGTGTTAACTGTGTGACAGATGGGGAATCATGTGCAACATGTCCCTCCACAACAAAACGACTGTTGGTGAACAGACAGAAGTCTCCACCTTTGACAGAAAACAACACTGCCACCTGCAGAAGGGCAGTGCCAACACAAACTTGCAGCCACAAGCCCAAATCCACCCTGAACTACATTAGCCAAACTCCACCCAAATATCACTGGAAATAAAGAAATTTTAAAAAAAAACAATGAAACAAACATGGAAGAAATCTCCTGACTTCCTGTTGCTTTGAACTTTAGACAAGCTGGCTGGGTGGACAAGACGTTCTCTCTGTCATCAACACACAAACTGTCAACACTTACACTGTCTTCTACCAACTCCTATCCCATCATCCCCACCCACTCACTCCTGTATTTCCTTTCTTCCTTTTTTCCAAATATTTGCCATTTCATGTCGTTATGGTACATATGTTGTTCATCGGTGTTTGGTCCTCCTTACTGTTCCACCTATTCTGTGAAATAAAGACTGCATCAATGTCACACTGATCTCAACAGCCATGCTTAAAAAACAACAACTAACACACAAACTAAAACTTACATTAAAGCAGACGCATAGACTTCTGTGGACAACGCCATTTACATCATATGGACATTACAACAAACAAACAAAAACATTAATCAACAACAAACATTAATCAACAAGTAAACATCCATATACACCTTTCTTAAATCAGAAAAATAAGTTATAATACACACTATTTCCATGATAGCTTGCACTATAAATCCCAAAGAAACCCAAATACAGTCCACTTCACACCTATACTTCAATACATCTGAATAGATTTCAACTTTACAAACAAAATATTAATACAATGTTCTCAAATGATCTTGCTGTGACTGTCAAAACGTGTCATATTTTCAAACATACGGTAATCGAACATAATCGAACAGTCTTGTATAATGTGTGACTGAAAACAAAATCCTGACACAACTAAATGTGATCAACTAAACTGATTATTAAACTGAAATTAGTTGGTTATACATTGTATTCACCTCAGAATTATGCTAAAAATCTTGCCAAAAGATATCAAAACATTTTAAGTCCATCAATCCCCCCTATATTTTCTGTGAGACTGTTTACCCATGCACGTGGACACTAACTACTTTAAATGTGTGCATGGAATGTGTCATTTTTATAGAATATCCACAGCCTTTGCAGCTTTTTATTATGAAGCGCCCGGAGGAAACACAATGGGAGCACTCTTTCACACCTTCACACAACGCCTTGTTTTCTTTGGCTTAGGTCAGTTTTCCCTGATATCGTTCTTCAAAAGTCCGTACAACCACCAGTAAAACTACGGACACAGAATGTCACCAAACAATCTGGAAGGAACTGTACATGATAAAACAAACTGCAACATTTCAAGTTATGCAAATATATACAAATAAATCCATCTTTCCATCAATGCAGACAGAGGTTACGCACACAATTTCAGTCACATCAAACGTCAGGGAACTAAAACGTCACAACAAATGGCTAACAAGTTCAGAGCTATGCTTTAAACAAGAAGATCACTGTACATTTACTGCAGGATCCCTGAACAAAAGCCTTCATTCTTGCGTTTCACAACATCCTTTCAAAGTTACGATCACAAACCATCTCGTTGCCGTGGTAAAACTATCTAACTTCAATAGGCTGTGTGGGGAAGAGGAAGAGAGTATTTTCTTCATCGTATTTTCTGCATCTCAACACCTCTCTAAAAACATCCAAAACCTCAAGAAACTGACAACCAACATCACAGTGGAGAGGTGCAGTCCATGAACAGCATCCATTACACTATGCACGACCCACGGTCACCAAGGTGACCGTGCTGAGGAAAGTCTGGACTTGCAGGGGAGAAAGGTGATCCCAGGCTTCAGTGTATTACACTGCTGATGTCCCATATCTGGTGCAACAGAAACACCAGTGAAAAGTATGGTGCAACAGAAACACCAGTGAAAAGTATGGTGCAACAGAAACACCAGTGAAAAGTATGGTGCAACAGAAACACCAGTGAAAAGTATGGTGCAACAGAAACACCAGTGAAAAGTATGGTGCAACAGAAACAATGAAAAGTATGGTGCAACAGAAACAACAATGAAAGGTATGGTGCAACAGAAACAATGAAAAGTATGGTGCAACAGAAACAATGAAATGTATGGTGCAACAGAAACAACAATGAAAGGTATGGTGCAACAGAAACAACAATGAAAGGTATGGTGCAACAGAAACAATGAAAGGTATGGTGCAACAGAAACAATGAAAGGTATGGTGCAACAGAAACAATGAAAGGAAAGGTATGGTGCAACAGAAACAACAATGAAAGGAAAGGTATGGTGCAACAGAAACAACAATGAAAGGAAAGGTATGGTGCAACAGAAACAACAATGAAAGGAAAGGTGCAACAGAAACAACAATGAAAGGAAAGGTATGGTGCAACAGAAACAACAATGAAAGGAAAGGTATGGTGCAACAGAAACAACAATGAAAGGAAAGGTATGGTGCAACAGAAACAACAATGAAAGGAAAGGTATGGTGCAACAGAAACAACAATGAAAGGAAAGGTATGGTGCAACAGAAACAACAATGAAAGGAAAGGTATGGTGCAACAGAAACAACAATGAAAGGAAAGGTGCAACAGAAACAACAATGAAAGGAAAGGTATGGTGCAACAGAAACAACAATGAAATGAAAGGAAAGGTGCAACAGAAACAACAATGAAATGAAAGGTATGGTGCAACAGAAACAACAATGAAAAGCATGGTGCAACAGAAACAACAATGAAAGGTATGGTGCAACAGAAACAATGAAAAGTATGGTGCAACAGAAACAACAATGAAATGAAAGGAATGGTGCAACAGAAACAACAATGAAAAGTATGGTGCAACAGAAACAACAGTGAAAGGTATGGTGCAACAGAAACAACAATGAAAGGAATGGTGCAACAGAAACAACAATGAAAAGTATGGTGCAACAGAAACAACAGTGAAAGGTATGGTGCAACAGAAACAACAATGAAAGGTATGGTGCAACAGAAACAACAATGAAAGGTATGGTGCAACAGAAACAACAATGAAAGGTATGGTGCAACAGAAACAACAATGAAAGGTATGGTGCAACAGAAACAACAATGAAAGGTATGGTGCAACAGAAAGAACAATGAAATGAAAGGAATGGTGCAACAGAAACAACAATGAAAGGAAAGGTATGGTGCAACAGAAACAACAATGAAAGGAAAGGTATGGTGCAACAGAAACAACAATGAAAGGTATGGTGCAACAGAAACAACAATGAAAGGAAAGGTGCAACAGAAACAACAATGAAAGGTATGGTGCAACAGAAACAACAATGAAAGGTATGGTGCAACAGAAACAACAATGAAAGGTATGGTGCAACAGAAACAACAATGAAAGGTATGGTGCAACAGAAACAACAATGAAAGGTATGGTGCAACAGAAACAACAATGAAAGGAAAGGTGCAACAGAAACAACAATGAAAAGTATGGTGCAACAGAAACAACAGTGAAAAGTATGGTGCAACAGAAACAACAATGAAAGGTATGGTGCAACAGAAAGAACAATGAAAGGTATGGTGCAACAGAAACAACAATGAAAAGTATGGTGCAACAGAAACAACAGTGAAAGGTATGGTGCAACAGAAACAACAATGAAAGGTATGGTGCAACAGAAACAACAATGAAAGGTATGGTGCAACAGAAAGAACAATGAAAGGTATGGTGCAACAGAAACAACAATGAAAGGTATGGTGCAACAGAAACAACAATGAAAGGTATGGTGCAACAGAAACAACAATGAAAGGTATGGTGCAACAGAAACAACAATGAAAGGTATGGTGCAACAGAAACAACAATGAAAGGTAAAGGTTAAACTGCCATGTCTGACCAGCTTGCTGCTCGCTACAGTTTTTAAGTTGTTCAAAAAGTCCATTGGAAAAAAAAATTCAGATATCAAATTCTCTTTCATAAAATTATGCCAAAATACATTCCATGCAAATATCCATGCAACATCAAACATGAGCATGGCTATAACTATAAATCCAAATGTTTAATTCTAAAATGAATATCAAAACTGAACAGTTACACACGCACGCACGCACACACACACAAACACACACACATACACGCACACACACATCGACACAAACGTCCTCTCCTCTTACATCTGCTTCCCCCATCTCCGCTCCCCCAACTACCCCACACCATCCCTTCTATATCTCTCGACCCCGATTCCTCCTCTATCTCTCTCCCAAACTTTTTCTCTCTCTAACTCTCTCTCCATCCCTCAGTCTCATCTCCATCCCCTCCCCTCTGACTCTTCCTCCACCCCCAGCCTCCTCCATTCCCCCACCAAGCTTCTGCCCTGTGTACCTTCATCACTCTGTCTTTGCCTGCAGTGAGGAGCAAGTTGCGTGACATGTCCAAGCCGAGGTGAACGACACAGTGTCGAATATCATGGAATGTTGCCAGTGGGGCTTTGCTGTCCACAAACACAGAACAGAACTCATCAGTCTTCGACACTGTCAGGGGCAGTGACATTTCTGATAGGACAAATGCCATCATAATCGAAAAGCCATGACTTTTTTCTTTGAATTGATAAAGGAAATATAATAAAATGACACACAGGTCTTTTGAATATCATTTCATCTGAAATGTCATCCACTGGAATTACAATGACAAATAAATATATATCTAACAGCAAAGTAGTGTTCAGCATCACTCTCTCTCTCTCTCTCTCACACACACACACGCACACACACACACACACACACACACACGCACAAACACACACACACACACACATACACACGCACACACACACACACACACGCACACACACACACACACACACACACACGCACACCCATGCGTGCACCCACACACACATACACACACACACACACCACACACACATTTACCACAACACTCACTCTTCATCTGTGATCAGGCTGAAGCAATCCTCACAGACTCGAACCTCGTACTCGTAGCCCAAAGGAGGCATTGTTGATCTCTTACAGCTGCACTTGTTGCAAAAGACTTGGCCACAGCGCCGACAGTGATGCTGCGGGAAAAAAAAAGAGATATGCCAGATAAGTCCATGCCAGACTTGATTCAAGGACCTGAAGTTTTCTCCCTTCCTGGCTAAGTATCGTATTCACCAGGCAGCCATTTTGACAGTGTATATCACCTAAGTATAAATATTATAATTATAGCAAATAGATTTTAAAAGTTATTGATAACACACCATAAGAAAAACGGCAGACAAACAAATCAGATGACAAAACATAACGCATTTCGACCTCATAGGTCTTCTTCTGGCAAGAAACACAACACTCAGGACAACGAAGATGAACGAGCAATCACTTACCTTCATCCAATTTGGCGCAAGAATGAGCGTTGAACTGGATGAAGACAGGTGACTGCTCATTCATTTTCTTTGTCCTGAGTGTTGTGTTTCTTGCCTGAAGAAGACCTAAGATGTCGAAACGTGTTGTGTTTTGTCTTGTGATTCATTTGTCTATGGTTTTTTTGGGTTTTTTTGGCAGTGCTTTATCAATAATAACTTTTCAAATCTGCTTAGATTTCCACCTGCAGTCAGTCACCTCGCTCTGCAACTAAGGCAAATGATAACTTACCAAATCAAAATAGTCACAAAACACAATTCAAACAATAAATACCAAAGTGTTGTACATTAAATCCTCTGTAGCATCCCTGAATGGGCAAATAAACCCCTGCTTACCTGTCTATTCCCAATCGTTTTCTCGTCCCACATTTTGCGGAAGTTCCAGAAGAAAGGCGAGTGACACTTACTGCAAGAGTCCCCATCTGTCCACTCTGGAGTCTGGAAGCAAAACCAAAAGGGTAACAGCTGTTATCACAGCATCCATTTTCACTGAACTGCTGATGTCTTATTGATTCACAGCCTTACATCTGCCCCAGTTTCCAGACCAAGGGAAAGTTCACTTTAAAAAAGGCCCCAGTCTGCTGCAACAGAGCAGTCCTGACTTGGCTTCCTCAGCTTGACTGCTCTGGTTTGTCTTGATTTCAATGCCAGAATCTTCAACACGGGATATTTCAATGCTGAACAATTCAGCTGGAAACACCAACAGTTTCAACCAGTCCAGTAATCAAATTGGGCAATATTTCATCCCGGTTAAAACAGAAATTGTGTAAATATGCAAAACGTAAGACAAAAATGTCATTACTTCCAGTGGGAACAAGAATGCCTTGAGGACTGATCAAATAAATTACAATAATTTTATTCCGTTATCAGACTTTTTCAAAAGCCAAAACGTTCACTACTTCATGCTCTGTTCCTACCACAGTACATCAAACATGAAACCATCCAACAAAACAAAAACTGTATGAGATCGCAGGCAGTACCTCAATGCGCTTCACATCCATATCCCACAAAGCCAGAACGCAGTCGTCTGCCACAGAGATCACCTGCTTGCTGCTCTGGATGTATGCCAGCCCCTGGACCTTGTCTCTGCAATCAGCATCCACACTGATCAGCAACAGTAGCTACAGGGCGTTTCAGATTGTAGGTCTGACAGTCCAGCAGATCTGCTACATTTGCGACCCTGTTAACATGTACTGGAGAATTCGATTGTTGGGCCACAACCTCCACAGAGCAGCAGCACTTCCCTACAGCCACATGAAGATAATGTTGCTTATAGCCCAGCTGACCGCAAAGGGCCACATCAGGGCTGCTACAGCCACATGCTCTGTGCATACCTACAACCATTGCCAATGCATGCTTTGGTTCTTTCTGAAATAATTTCATTTTTACGCCTGACATCACACTCCTAACAGCCTTGAGAGAGAGATAGAGAGAGACAGACAGACAGACAGACAGAGACACAGAGAGAGAGACAGACAGACAGACAGAGAGATACACACACAGAAATGGCAAAGCACGAACTTTTCACACAGTATACTGTGATAGAAATTTCCACTATTATCTGAGTGTAGTAGTGAGGGAAACAACATGACCAAAACAGACGAGTGGATGGTCTTGTTTACTTTTGTCTGGTTAGTATGACAACAGCAGAACATGGAAAAATGGTAAAAGAAAAAAAATAAACAAATATCAGTCTGACCTTGAACTGGTCTTAATTAAAAAATCAGTAGCATACAAAATCCAAGTGAAAAAGCAACAACAGTAAACACAGAGTGATGCTTCACTAACACACTGCTATCTTTCGTTTGCAATTTCTCACAGTGCCTTTAGTTAGGAGATGCCGATGTCTTCTTCTTCACCTTAAGTATCAATAAATAATCAATTGAACTGATCTCAGAATAACTGGTAGACAAAAGCACCTCTCCATGACTCGTCTCATCATCCAAACCACTTTATCGTACTCTAGCATTTCATGCAGTAGCCTGACTGCACCATTTGGCGAGGACCTTCCATTTGCTGTCATACACTTTCAAGGAAGACAATCTTTGACCAGCTATGGGTTTTTTTTTTTCCATGCACTTACGGCAGAAATGTCTCTCTGACTAGAGAGATATGGCTTAATATGTCGTTGGCATGGAGAGATAGGGACACAGGGTAGGAGTACTATCTCCTCCACTCTTCTGAGCAGCAACTCCACCCTTGCATTGAGGGGAGCTGAAAACTTTACCAGCAGACTGGTTGGAAGGTTGATTCAGCACTTTTGCGGAGGGGGGGAGGCAACTTAGGATTATGCGGCACTTCTCTGGACATTTCGTTTACAACTGCTAGAATGAGGGGAGAGGGGAGAAAAGCACTGGCAAACATCTTTTCCCAATGCACAGACTGGAAAATGCTTGTTGTGCCTGGTGGCTAACACGCTGATGGAAAGTTCCCATGACGTGGCAAAACAACCCCAACGTGGCCTTGTTCAACAGCCACCCTGAGGTGAGAACTTGGCCCCTCCTGGAAAGAGGATGTGCAAGCACATTCAGCTTACCAGGTCATATGTTTCACAGCAGGGAGATCTTCACAGACTGACGAAACAGGAGAAGAGACATTGCGAAGTCATCCAAGGTCCTGGACAGAGTTCAACCTTGGTTCCTCAGATAAACCACCACACTGGAGATATCTACACACACCGTGACAGCCTTGCCTTCCAGCATCTGAGACCAAATGCGAAGAGCAACAAGACTGCTCTCAACTCAAGGACGTTTACATGATATGTCACCTCCTGCTGTGAACAAGAATGGCCTGTCTCCATTGACCCTGGTACCATTACAGCATTGGCATAGCTGAGAATGGTGGATGCCACTTTAGCCACAACTGGTGAACCATCTTGAAGATTAACCCGAACACAGAACTCACGGACAGAATGCTAAGTCATGTCAACCAAGTTCTCACACAAGTTACAAGAACAAAAATGAGTGGAGAATTTTGTACATGAGATGCAAGTCTCCTCTGCATCAGCACAAATGACCACTTGTGACAAGACAGGCAGACATTGACAAGCAAGTTAATCAGCATGAAGACATGACTTGTGACAAGACAGACATTGACAAGCAAGTTAATCAGCATGAAGACATGACTTGTGACAAGACAAACAGACATTGACAAGCAAGTTAATCAGCATGAAGACATGACTTGTGACAAGACAAACAGACATTGACAAGCAAGTTAATCAACAAGACAAACAGACATTGACAAGCAAGTTAATCAACAAGACAAACAGACATTGACAAGCAAGTTAATCAACAAGACAAACGGACAATGAGAAGCAAGTTAATCAACAAGACAAACGGACATTGACAAGCAAGTTAATCAACAAGACAAACAGACATTGACAAGCAAGTTAATCAACAAGACAAACAGACATTGACAAGCAAGTTAATCAACAAGACAAACAGACATTGACAAGCAAGTTAATCAACAAGACAAACAGACATTGACAAGCAAGTTAATCAACAAGACAAACAGACATTGACAAGCAAGTTAATCAACAAGACAAACAGACACGGACAAGCAAGTTAATCAACAAGACAAACGGACATTGACAAGCAAGTTAATCAGCATGAAGGCATCACTTGTGACCAGACAAACAGACAAAGGCTGCAAAAATAGCAGACAACTACTGTATGAAGCAGATGCCAAGGCATATGACAATGTAGCTGACTGCAGGAATTATCGGCTGAAATCCCTCTTGAGAAAAAAAAAAACAGAAAAAAAAGCTTCTCTTTCAGAAGCAAAAGCAAAATTAAAGTTGTCTTCTGGGATTTCACGATCACCAAAAACATCAAGACTGAACTCCATAGAGCAGGGAGGGGCAATTTCCTCCACCAAGGAAAAGGAAAAAACTGAGTTAGTTTATATATGAAGCAATGATGTAAACTCACTAATGGCAATCCCTCCCTCTAACTGCCTAACTGGATATAGAGGTGAGGTTAGCTCTCTGCTCTCCTAAATCCTTTGGGTTTGGGTAGGGTTTTTGTGTTTTGCTGATGATATGGCCATGTTCCACGCCAAATGGAAACATAGCATTTGGACAGATGAGAAAAAAATCCCCCAGCAAATGCGTTGTAATGACAATCGACGCATCTATAATTCAAAATGTGTCAGTGACTGCAAAAATATGAAAAGACAGTAACTGACATCGTTGGCAGGCTTATAATCATACAAATCATAGGTAAACTATAAAATATGATCTACCTTTATGATCTACCTTCACGTTACCAACATGTTTAACGATCCTTAAAAGATTCTTATGACAATAAAAGTCCAGCCACACAGACACACCGACAAGACACACAGGCACACACACAGCTTTCTCTCTAAACATTAGTTCATGCAGCTCTTCACCAGAAAAGGGGAACTCTCTACCTATGTCCTTGGAGTTCAAAGGCCGTGCCCTTCTTGCCCCCGATGTCCCAGACAATGATGGACTGGTCAAAGCTGCCGGAAAACAGCAACTTGCGCTCAGCATCCCATGCCAAGCAACGAACACTTCCTGTGACACAGCGATGAGAACAAAGCGAAACGTTATGAGGATTCGCAGATCATTTTATTGTGTGTGTGTGTGCCTTTCAAATATTGATCTCTAGAGATCATTTGGCAGCTACATATTGACCTTACCCATTATACACACATTCTCTCTCTCTCTCTCTTTTAAGTGTGTGTGTGTGTGTGCGTGTGTGTGTGTGTGTGTGCGTGTGTGTGTGTGTGTGTGTGTGTGTGTGTGTGTCTGTGTCTGTCTGTGTCTGTGTGTGTGTGTGTGTGTGTGAGAGAGAGAGAGAGAGAGAGAGAGAGAGAGAGAGAGAGAGAGAGAGAGAGAGAGAGAGAGAGAGAGAGAAAGAGTGACTGATTGATTGATCTTTAATCCATCCTTATGTATTAAAGACCAATCAATCAATCACTCTCTCCCTCCTCTCTTTCTCCCTCACACACACACACACACACACACACACACACACACACACACACACACACACACACACACACATATATACACAACACCACTTAAAAGACACATACTCTCTCCTCTATCTCCGGCTGGGCTATAAGCAACATTATCTTATCTTATCTCTCCTCTATCTCCATTCACCCTGTATATCCCTCCTCTTTGTTTCTCCAGCAATCACACTAACCTGAATGTCCTTTGAGAGTGGTGATGTGGTCAAATGTGGTGTCCTTCAATTTCAGCACTGACACCTGTCCTGAGTAATCACCAACAAAGGTGTACTTGGCCTGCTCATCAAATCTTGTTGAAGGTCAAGAAAGAATGTTACTATCCGAACAACCTTTTTTTTGCTCATCAAACCTTGTTGAAGGTCAAGAAAGAATGTTGCTATCTGAACAACCTTTTTTCTTTTCTTAACCACTTTACTGCCTCAGCACACCCTGAACATTTTCCCGGTTGAAACATGCATTCAATACACCTGTAGCCCAGATCATTTTTTGGAATGATGACACCATGTAAACAAACAAACTTCCCCGGTAACAAGTGAAGGGAAATAAATTAATACTTTGAGCCTGTTCGAAAGCAATATAAAATATCTATCAAGTCGGTGGACCACGTATCAAGGTTGTATTCCAAGCAGTTTATAAGATACAGTGAAGTAAACACAGCAAGCGACTGTATAGCAATCCGTTCCCTGGCATAGAGGGTGCACTGGCACTCAGCACGGAAGGAGATAAACTCTTTTGTTTTCAGTGGTCAAGGTGTCTACTTTTTATATCTAAGCTGATCACCAACACTCATTCATGCTGTCACTCTTTACTACTACCTTTTACAGCAGCTACAGCATAACATCCATGGTTATAACACAGCTGCTTATGAGCTTGCACGTTGAGTCGCACATCAAAAACCTCGGTCTCTTTCAATTGCTAACTGCTATGCATCACAATCATGCTTTCAACACCAGTCTGCAATGCGTCCCGAGACCTACCATCTCTCCCCATTCCACCATTCCTTCTCTCGCTGTTTGTCGGCAGTGAAGGTAAAAGAAAAGGATACTCCATGCACAGGCACCAAGCCACGGCCTGAAAGCCGCCCATGCGACGCCCAGTCTCGGAGCAGTGCCACTGGAAGTACCTGTCCTTGCCACAGCTCAGCACCCACTCACAGGCCAGCGAGAACTTGACGGCCATCACACGGCCCTGGTGGGCTGTAGGAAGGTCAAGTCACATGATCATCAGGCATCCTTCAGCAGAGATGGAGGAATAACCATCACACTTACTGGTATATCAAACTTCAGAAACGTTAACACTGAACTTAGTCATGCATCATCAAGAACAGGCACACTTCAACAACGAAATGTGGATCTTTTCAACAACAACAAAAAGGAAATAAAAAATAGGATCACCATAATGTGCATTCATATTTTCTCTACAAATGAACATTGCAGCCCACTCTAAGACACTGCTTTTCTTTACTGGCAATTTACTTTCCCTTACTTTCAACAGCATTACAACTACAGATCTCAACACGGAACAATGGGTACCCCAATTCTGCCTTTGGTTCCCACCCCTTGCTCACCTCTCAAAACTCTTTGTAAAACAGTTTGCATCTGTCAGAAAACTGACAACAGACGATAGCTGCTCCCAGAGAAATGGCATGAACCAACAGTCCGCAGACTACACAGGCGACCGACCATCTGACTCATGTCGCTATCCTGACGTGACAAATTTAAGGGGATTTGCGTTCTCAAGGTCAGGTTTTTGTGCTACCTCAATGCATTTTTCAGACTGTTTCAGAAAACTGTACATCAAACAACTAAGATGTCTTCAGAGGAAGTTTCCATGGGAAGCGTTTACAAGACACTATCTGATGCAGTTTATAGTGTTACTACGTACAGTAGAGGGTATCAGCAGAAAGGCATCAGCATAATGTTAGCAACCCTTACCAGGACCGGGAAATAAGGAAACAATATAAGGCAAGACAGAGTACATCATAAGAAGAGCCACTGCTGGATCGACATTTACCAGAATTTTAACTGGATCACTGACATAATGCTGCCTTGGCTTAAGGCTGTGTCAGGCTAATTGACATAGGCTAGAACATCAAGGCTACATCAAAATGTGGTTATGCTCTGCATAGTTATGCGGGGATTGTCTTCAGTTGTGACAAGCTCCTAGCATAACATTATCAGTCTCTAAAATCCCCCGAAGTCGGAGTGTGGCTGCCCATGTGGCGGGGTAATCAAAAACGGTCACACACGTAATGTTCTCATCCCCAGCTGATGCATTTGTACCATAGTGTTCAAGTACTTCGGCTGTTTGGATGATCCCTGGAGTCTTTTAGCCAGGGTACGACAACAACAACAACAACTGACATAATGCGTCCCAATTGTTCGTTCCAGTACAGAAAAGACCCAATGTGACTTCTAACTCATTCTGTTGTGTATGGTTTACCTGTCAAACGAAAAACCCTTAACAAGAATGTTCCATGAGTTACTGACCATGAATTTGATGAAACAACAACTTGTAAGTGGCCTGAAGAGACATCAACCAAATTTAAGTTAGTGGTTGTCCCAAGCACATTTTCATCTGTCAAAGGCTTTTTCCAAGATGATACAGCACACACAAATGGTAATAGCAAATGTCTTTTAACCCAAATCAGTGTGTGACCACAGTAAAAAGAAATCTTATCAAAAATAGGGTCTATCTCAAAAGACTTTCCATTGCATTGGTCAGTGTTCTGTAAAATATCCGACATCATCAATTATTCTGCCCTTCCTCACAAAAAGGGACAGACATAAGCGTAAAGGGGGGAGCCCACAAGGTCATGGAAGCCAGTGTCTTCACAGCACTGCCATATCGCACATTTTGAGACAGGATCTGCAATCAATCAAAACTGACAGTTCAGTAGAACTTACTCTGTGCTAAATTATAGTCAGTTTCTTGAAACTGAAGTGTGAAACTGATAGTCTGTCTCCCTTGGACTAATTCTAGTTAGTTTTGGCTAGTGTGATACCACAGTTTCTTTCTCAATGATGGAATAATGCAACAGACCTGAAGAGTACGCACAAAAAAATGGAGCAGTATCTTACCTATGAAATCTCTTTATGTGTCATCCGATTGAAATCATCTTCCATCAGAAACTCCTGAAATTAAAAAAAGCATGACATTACAAAATATCAAACACTTTTCTCTGCATAAAAAAAACCCCATAAAACTGTATGAATGACTTCATAATTTGAACAACAACAGCAACAAAAACATTCAGTTTGGAATAGAGCAAGAAACTAAAGTTAGACAGGCATCCCCAGACTTCCCAGAACAGAAGAGAGAAAAAACTTTCAAATGTAGTCAAGAGAAATGGAGAAAAGTAATGAATGAATGAGTGAATGAATAATGAAACAAATCACAGTCCTTTCTTGAATCTTGCTAGAGTTACTGAAACTAGTTAACAGCAGAACACGAGGGACAGCATGTCCTTTGAAGCAACCCTAACCAACATAACTGGTTCTCCTCAAACTGCTGTGATGTAGCCACCATGACCATACCACACAAACACCTCAGCATGAACTCAGCAAAGATAGACGATGGGGGCGCTGAGTGACATGCTAGGTGACAAAAATTTTAGACACTTACCTGAACATGTAAGCTGCATGGTAAATTTTATTAAGATGTGGAAGATAATGTCGTGATGATCCATTCTGGCTTCAATCAGAACTATTAAACTAGGTTTTCACCCTCCAATCCACTGACAACACCGCATGTTAATGAGCCCTACACACACCTGCCCTAGAGCCCCGCCCAGGTGATCAGACTGGTTTCAGCTGTTCACTATCATGTCACAACCTCAGGCAGGGCCACCAACACCACAGAAAGCTGTTGGGAGTTTGTAGGGCTTTGTCATGATTCCAGGCAGACTCGGACCTTGACAGTCATTTGCATCTACCTATCTGTGTCTACCATTGAGACAACATAAGTACATCTACCTGTCTGTGTCTACCACTGAGACAACATTAAGTACATCTTCACATAAGCAAACACACACAAAACATGAATACTATGATCCTTTTTATTTCTGAGCCATAAAATATATCAGTGCATCTGGAATTAACCTGATTTCATATAATCTCTATGTCTGGCAGTGTGTTTGATCACAACTTGTCTTCCACCAATAATGATTTTGAAAGAATTCCTGAGATTCATATCAGTAAAGTATAAAAGAAAAATTGACTCTCTCTCTCTCTCTCTGGACAGACAAAAAAAAAAATCAGAAGTGATGCTGCTTGCGGTAGACAGATGATGCAAAGAGAGCAGTCTGTCACTTCTTTTATCGGTCAGGCAAGTTATGTCTTTTAATGGGTTGGGATAAACAGATCTGTGCAAAAACTTGTAACACTTCTGATGCTCTTAACCAGTGGGAGTTTTCAAATCAAATCACTCTCAGATAATATTCACTCATTCACTCACTCGCGTGCGCATACACACATACACGCGCACGCGTGTCGCGCGCGTGCACACACACACACACACACACACACACACACACACACGCTATTATAACACTGACAGTGACACATGATGATTACCACAGAAAACCCCTCTCTAAAGCTCAATGCAGATTTAACCACACTTCTGTCACTTTATACACTGTTTTAAAGCTGTGTCGACTGTGATATTCTGTCTACCGATGACTGTGCTCAATTCACTTCATGGTCAAAGTATACATTGAAGCAAGTCAAGCTGCTCGATTTTAAGCTAAGGTTTTTCAGTTTCTCTTTTTTTACAGCCCAGCTAGTCGCTAGCAGCTGAAGCTTCACCTGCAGATTCACTCAACTTCATTACAGATGTTTCAGGTTCACTTTTATTACAGCTGACCAGTCACACAGTTGCTCAATTTTCATCTACAGATGTTTCAGTTTCACTTTTATCAAAGTCCAACCTGTAGCACAATCACTCATTTTTCATCTGCTGCTGTTTCACTTTCACTTTCATTACAGCCCAACCTGTGACACAGTCACTCAATTTTTACCTGCAGATGTTTCTTCATTTGCAGATGTTTCATTTTCATTTTCATTATAGTCCAGCCAGTCGCATAGCCGCACAATTTTCAATTGATGATGTTTCAGTTTCTCTTTTACATGTAACCAAACCAATGACACAACCACTCAGTTATCACCTGCAGATGTTTCAGTTTCACTTTTGTTAAGGCTCAGGCAGTCACAGAGGCGCTCAATGTTCACCTGCAGATGTTTCAGTTTCACTTTCATCACAGCCTAACCCCTGACACAGGCCCTGTCAGCTCTGCTCACCACCAGAATGCAGACGACCAAACCACGAGGCACTCAGGAGAGTGGTGACCTCTACAAAGGTCAAACAGATTCTGGTTCCCCCCCCCCCCCCCCCCCCCCCTTTCTGATCCTGTACTGCACCAAAATGGAATCAGTTGGTCCTCAGACACCTTAGCCAAAGTCCATCTTTGCACCAAATTTCATTCACACCTCTTTGGAATAGTAATTTTCAGGTAATCTTGTTCACAGACAAGCATGTAGCCGCCAACCTTCTGGAGTCAGAATCTGGGAACCGAAAGGTGGGGTGGGCTGAGGAGTAGGCAGGTTGGATTTTGACTAAAAGCAACTTTAACCCCTGGTGCTTCAGCTGACAAAGGTAGGATTATAAATGCATTGTCCACAACATAAAATTGCTGACAATCACATAACATCATTTGGGCTTTCTTTTGCTTTACTTCATAAGACCTTTTCAAAAACAACACCTCAAACTCAACATCTTTTGACCAAAAATTGAAATTCTGGATTTTCTCACATTTGGGATTTCGGAATGACATCCAAAATCTAGAAATTCAAGAAAAAACTTACGAGCGTTGGTGGCTATACAAGCAAACCACGGGACAGAAGTGACACTATAACTCCCTTGCTGGAGGTATTGCAAGGGACGGACCAACCATGAAGCTCAGTCTGTAGACTGCTCCTTCTGCCTTCATAAACACTACATGGACAGTTCTCCAGCAATAATAACATGGAACTGTGCTGTCCACCTTTCAACTCTTTCGCCTGTTGGCCACATTTTTTCCAGACATTTGGACCGTAAACAGACAGTAACAAACTGACCAAGCACTACAGAAATGGGAGGAATCTTCAAGTATCCTGACAATCCAAAACTGAATACCCAATGAAATGTCTGATGCAGTTTGACAAATGTTCGGCTTGAAAATTTGTAAACTTTCTACAGACACCTATACGAAAATTGTTCAATATGTTCTTTTCATTTTTGGAAAATCAGCAACTGACGTAACTGCTATTTTAATGCATTTTTCAAAACCTGTCAAGATAACATTAAAAATAAAATGGTCACCTATAAATTAGTAAACTATCATTTGTTAACTCTGAAAGTAGTAACTGCTGAGGAGTCGATTCTTACTGCTTATGTATCGAAGTCACAATCAACCAGTCAGTCACATATATGGACAAAATATACTCTGAGACTGCAAGTATTCAATATTAGCAATTACTGTTAACTTACAAACTTGTTTTTTTTCTTTTATCAGGCTGAATGAAAACAACTTACAGAAATGGTTCCATTGTCCAATCCAATAAAGAGACGACTGGTTTCTGGGTTATAATCGACACAAGAGGCTTCAGCTGAAACAAAGACAACTTTGAAATCATGGAATACTCGGTCTATGCCTTTCGCTCCTACTGTTAAAAATGCACATGACACAGAGCACATCATCGGTCTCCCCCATCTCCAACCCTCAGCCTTAAACACTGTTCAGACCAACAGTCCTGCATAACATCATCAGGTGAAAATTATACAGCTTCAAGAGTCAAAATCTCCAATACATTCAAAGTGAAATCTACACATTCAAAGATCACTTACCCACTCCCAAATCGCTAATGTGAATCAAAT
>CM031613.1:71058434-71068434 GCA_018398815.1 Conus ventricosus
TTGAATCAGACATCAACACACCACATCTCTACACTCCCACCCCATCCCTGTCCCAACCCCGCAAAACTCGACCCACTGAACAACAGTGAAGAAAATAAATCAAAAAGCAACATCTGAACACAGCGCTTTATCTTTACAGACACACACATCCTCCCCCACCCACACCCCCATCCAATCTCTTCCCAGCACCCCACAAAACATCGACCCACTGAACCCCAGAGAAGAAAATAAACGAAACATCTGATCCAGGGCTGAACATGCTGTTGTGCCAGAGTGACAATTTGCCGAATACTGTGATTCTCAAACGATGAATACAGGCAACAGCAGGGTGAAGGGCAGAGGATGGGTTAGGTATGATAGGGGAATCAAGTTACAATTCCTACAAGTCTTCTTCTGTATTTAACCATTCTCATCAAGCTGCAAGAGGAATGTGTCACATCTCAGGGGTGATAAAAAAAAAAAAATTAAAAAGAGAAAGACAGAGAGAGAAAGCTTTTAAACAAACAACAACAACAAAAAGTAGCGTCTCACTGGTCTGGGTTTGTATTTGCTGGTAATTACTAGTTAGTATTTTACTGGTTCAGACGACAAAACACAGACGAAAATATCCGCCACCAGTATTGCGTAACCATTTAACTTTTATTTGACAGGACACTGCCAGTGGCAAAGTGCCCTGCTGTGTTCATAGCACTTAACTTTCACTGACTGCTTTGACTGGGGCTCTGTTCTGGTTCCACACGCATGCTTTTAGTTGCAAAGTGAGGCGACAGCAGGCGGGAAATCTAAACAAATCTTAACAGATGTATGTAATAAATCCACCTAACAGGAATAAACAAATCACTAGACAAAACACAACACGTTTTGACTTCGTAGGTCTTCTTCAGGCAAGATAAAACAACACTCTGGACAACGAAAATGAAGAAAGAGCGATCACTTATTTGGTCAAATTCTGGGCAAGATGGGTGATGAATCAAGGCAAGATAACCAGGTAAGTGATCGCTCTTTCTTCATTGTCCTTGTCCTCAAGTGTTGTGTATCTTGCCTGAAGAAGACCTAAAAGGTCGAAACGTGTCGTGTGTTTTTTCTTGTGATTCGTTTGTTCATGTTTGGCGGGTTTATCACAGGCATTTTCTAACGTTTCCTTTGGTCTGGCTTGCCACGCTGGTTTTGAACATTCTTATTGCAATCACTGCTGACACAATGACACCTTCATTAGTAGTGGTCCTTTTTGTAACACTTGGCAACAAGAACAAAACATGTGCATGGCAGTCACTCCAGCCGTAGGAGACATTTTAACAAATTCTCCCTTCTGAGAATAATGCTGATGATCAGTTATTTCATTGGCATACTTCAACCTTCTGCAGCACCCCCTCCCTACCCTTCCTCTTTCCTCTCTCCGCCCCCTCTCCTCTCATTCAACTGTTCCACTCAATGGTCCATTTCCCTGACCTTCTCTCTTCTCTTTTCTTTAGCCCTACCTCACTGCTATTCATGGCAGCAGTGTGAAGAGTTCTGACTTGGATCAGCTCTGCTCTATCTACTCTGAAAACAGACAACTGCACTTTTTGTACTCCCAGTTCTTGTAGAACAGGGAGTACTTCAGGATGGGAACGAAGAAATGCTGTCTGTGTGTCTGTGTGTGTGTCCGTGGTCAAAATGTGTTCAACTTGCTCCAGACAAAACGTCTGGGCCGATCTGTCTGAAAATTTGTAGGTATATTCATTCTGACAGTTCTGCACCAACTGTTTAATATCATGCAGGGTACTTCGTTACGGTCTACTGATACTGCAACTGTTAGTGTAGACAGTTTGTGGAACTGGACCAAACAGTGCATGTTATGAACCGTTTTCAAAAGTTTATGGAATGTTTTGGTAAAGATGTTTGTCTGCTGTCCAGCTTCCATATTCTCTGTGGTATAACCACGATGAGTTGAAGCCTGATTACATGAAACAGGATGAGCTGATTCCAATGAGATAACACCTGATTTTGTAAGTGATAAGGCCACACCCCAATGACATGAACTCATTGAGACTTCAGTTTTGCAAGATGAATTGTGTGTGTGTGTGTGTGTGTGTGTGTGTGTGTGTGTGTGTGTGTGTGTGTGTGTGTGTGTGCCAACATGTGTGTGTGTGTGTGCCAACGTGTGTGTGTGCGTTTGTTTGTGTGTGTGTGCGGATATTTGTGCGTGTGTGTATGTGTGTGTGTGTTGGTGTGTGCACATGTGTCTGTGTGTGTATGTGTGTGTGCGTTGGTGTGTGCTCGTGTGCGTGTGTGCGTCTGTCTGTCTGTGGCTTTGTGTATGTGTGAGAGTGTGTTGGTGTGTGTGTGTGTGTGTGTGTGTCTGTGTATGCATGTGTGTGTGTGTCTGTTTGTGTGAGTGTGCACGTGTGTGCGTATGTGTGCGTGTGTTGGTGTACGTGTTTGTGTCTGTGTGTTGAGCATATGTGTGAGTGCATAGCTCTGTGTGTGTGTGTAAATAACAATGGTTTATTCAGTTTTTGCAGGCCTTCTGGCTGTCACGACCGACCCCTGGAGGTCTGCCCTGACAGGATCGGTCTAGATGGGAGTGAAGGGAGTGACTGACCTCACACGCCTCGCAAGAGACCACACAAGAAAGATTACAATACAACACCCCATTTATTCACACCAACACACATAGTCACAAATAAGTATTTCAACACACGCAACATGCACAATCACAATTAAGCATTCCAACACACACAACATGCACAATCACAATCGAGCATTTCAACACACACGACATACACACAATTAAGCATTCCAACACACACAACATGCACAATCACAATCAAGCATTTCAACACACACAACATGACCATAGTTATAAATAAGCATTTTCAGCACCCATCCCTTTCCGTGTCTCATGCAGTTCCCCCACACCCCTGCCTCCCCAAAGTCCACTGGGAGCACCCTGTCGCACCAGGTGCCCCAAACCGGGTCGGTTCTTGAACGGAGTGTCCTTCGATGCCGACACCACTGACACACACTACATACACCCAAATCGCACGCCACAGGGCTAACCACACTGGTCACATGGGCTGTATGAAGTGCGAGGATGGTGGAGAGCGCATCCCGTGGGACGAGGCGTTGTCGCTGGAGGTCCCGGACAGGGATTAGGACCGTCCAGCAAAATCCCGTGCTTCTCCACCAGTGCGCGGCCCCAACCAGTGCAAGCTCCGGGTGAAGCCCCCGGGAGGAGGGAAAACGGAACTGGAAGGAAAGAAGAAAGAAAGGGTACTGGAACCCCGCAGTCAGTACGGTCTGACACATGCTGTTAAATCCTAACAGCCACTCGCATGATGGGCGAGGGGAGGTTTGCTGAATACATTAATAGCACCAGCTCAACACAGACCTGAGCATAACACAGTAAACCAACTGAGGAATGTTCGCTAAAGGTTTCCTCACACGAAGCAGGTAAGAGATTACATTCACAGGCTAAACACATGGATAGAAAATTGTATATTCATCCTTCCCTCATTCACGTTCAACATTTTCCTTTCTTAGGAACTGAACTAATACAGCAACCATCGCTTTATAACTGCCACCACATTTGCAAATAATAATTCAATGGCACAATTATCACCACATTTTATAGCAACATTTCAAAACGACACAATTCTCCAACCACGCATCCAAACGACTAATCATGCGTACGCACGCTCGCAAACATAAAACTCGTTCTCCTTGCACACACAAACAGACGGTGGCCGAAGAATAAGAGTCCGGCGAATGTGACAGGGGCGGACGAGCGAGACCAAGCAAGTACCAACCCTGAATCACCAGGTTCTCTCCCATCCCCACCGACTACCGCATCACCAGATGCATAAAAAGGAGAAAGAATTTTGAATATAATTTAGAATGGCCAGGTTAAAGATTGAATTAACCAGAAAAGTGGTCTCAAACAATATTTCTTTTATAATTTTGAAAAACAAAAGAAAATTGCGCGAAAGAGAAGAATTAGCCGGCTAACAACAAAAAACCAAAACAAACAAACCACGAAACTGATGCTTACCAGCTACCCGTGGGTGACCCAAGTGGCGGGTCAAGCGACTCTCTCTGCCCTCTGTCCAGTCGAGAGGACAGCAGCGCAGATGCGGAAAAGAGATGAAGTGATGTCCCTCCCCTACAGGCCGACTGTAGGAATGAAGGTACCGACTGTACCTTCGACGAAATGGTGAAGAACCAGGACCGGAGCAGGCGCTCCCAGAGACATCTTCCGCTCGAGCGAAGAGAAAACCTGCCTAAGCGATGGCGGCCAACATGCCACGCTACGTCACAGAGTGAGAATACCTCAAGCCTAAGAGGAATGATGCACGTGCGACAGGTAAAAAGACAGGTGAGAGGCCGATAGACAGCAAGTTCGAGAGAAAGGTACCAGCCACCCGTGAACCTGCAGGATGAATTGCACGGGCAGTGAAATTAGAGAGAGAGAGAGAGAAAGTAAACCTAACCTGAGCTGAACTACATTAAGGTGCAACCGCACCACAAGCCACATTAAGGGACGGATACACGACAACAACGACGACAATAAATAAATGAATAATTCCACCACCCTAGATGGGTCAATCGTCATAGGCCTCGTGACAAACCCGTGACACTGGCCCATATGAACAGGAGAACTGATTAGCACATAATTAGCAAGGTGTAGGTGAGTTTGAAGGAGTACAATGACAAGTAAACAAGAAATGCACGGCAAATTTATGAGCAACACAAGTAAAGGATTACCTTACAGATCAGTTATAGACAGGGGCTTTACTTCCTTAACTTTAAGGATTCTGTAATGTACACTGCAACTTTGAATAACAATTCATTTGACATGTTTCTACCTAATAACTGTATCTTAAATTCAGACGGAAAACGATGGTAATACAAGGGTATAAATTCCCTGCGAAGTGTGGCATATTTAGGACAGATTAACATGAAATGACATAAATCTTCAATACAATGACCATCACACTGTTTACAAATTGGGTCAATGATTTGTTGAGTCGAGTGACACAAACTATTCAGAGGTAACCGATTGCATCTAAACAGACACAAAACACGACGATGTTCGCGAGCAGACAACTGACTCACGTAACTGGCCATTACTATCTCTGGGTGATACATACAATAGTCAGGGTATGATGAAAGTGAAGAATGCCAGTCTTGAGAATACGAATCCTTCAAACGTTGTTTGAGCAGATCTATAAAACAATGAACATTTCCTACATTCTGCATCTGCCATACATATCCAAAGCCGTAAGTGCACAATAGCTGTCTTACACGTGTAACCCAGTTTTTTCTACCAGAATGATCGTGCATTTGCATCATTTCATAGCATTGTTTTGGATATCTGTTGTGAGTTATAGTATACACATAAGCTTGCACCAATATTTCACAAGTCGTAGGTATGTATCAATATAGATGGGATATCTACCACACTCCGCAAGGGCAATGTTGTTTTTGACATCCCTTCCAACCCCTAAAACCATCTTGCAAAATTTAATCTGTACTTTTTCAATAGCATCATATCTTTGAAACCCCCATATTTCAGAACCATACAATAGAATTGGCTTTACTTTTGTGTCAAAAATTTTGAATAACGTAGCTGCTGGAATTCCTTGAAGTTTAACATGCAGTCTTTTAATTCCTGCCACCGCTCTCAGAGCCTTACCTGACAGATTTTCTGTACACCTGGACCAGTTTAATGTGGCTGAGAATATAACGCCAAGATAATTGTATGTGGGATCAACCTGGATCTGCTTGCCATCATACCACCATTCTTGAACACAACCACTCTGGTTTTATCCATATTCACAGTCAGACCCCATTTACGGCAGTATTTTTCCAGACAAACTATCTTCTTCTGCAGGTCTGCCACAGAGTCGGAAACTAAAGCAATATCATCTGCATACATTAACAGAAAAATACCAAGTGGGTCTGCAAAAATGTCGATACCTCTTGCACCACAGTGTAATAAGTCAGCTTGCAACTCAGACAAAAATATAGAGAACAACATTGGACTTAAAACACAGCCCTGCCTTACACCTGTCACAGAGTCAAAATACTCAGTTATACTGGTCCCCACTTTGACAGCAGCTTTCACATTACTATACATGGCCTTCAATATTTTGAACATTTTTCCGTGAATACCTGTTTTCTGTAATATGAAGTACAACAGTTTTTGTCTGTGTATACTGTCGAATGCTTTAGAGAAATCCACAAAGAGTGTATAAAACCGACCACCCTGTTTTGTGAGGTATTTCTGAACCAGTGATTGAAGAGAAAAAATGTTATCAGTGGTACTGTAACCTTTGCGAAAACCTGCTTGCGCTTCAGGAATAGTATCATTTGCATCACAAAAGTCCTTTAGTCTGTTATTAACTACTGCACTGTATAATTTGCTGATTATGTTCAGCAATGAAATCCCCCTATAATTGTCTGTTTTACTTGAACTACCTTTTTTGTGTAAGGGGAATATGACAGCTTTTGTCCAGCTTTGAGGGTACTCCCCACTTTCAAAAATTCTGTTGAACAACGGGTGCAGAAATTTAACAAGAACATCTTCAGCGTGAATGAAAAAATCAGAGGACAGACCATCTGGACCAGCTGCTTTTCCATGTTTTAATGCATGAATACTACGGATTTCAACTTCTGAAATGTCCTCATCTCCTTGGGCATTTAAACAGTCACTGCAGTTTCCAGGTACATGATCATTTAGAACACCTTCAACCTCCCGGCTGAAATCAGAGTCATCCGCTGATTGCTCTACATTGAACAGATTTTTAAAGTAATCATACCACGCACGAGGTGAAATCAATTTGGAACAGTTCGGTTTGGTTGATGTCAATGATCTAACTTTTTGCCAAAACGCTCTGGAATTAATATCAGAACACGCCGCATTTAGTTCGTTTAAGACGCGCTCATTTTGTACTGCTTTTTTACTTTCACACAATTCTTTAAATTGCTGCTTCAGATTCAGATACTTTATTAAATCCTCCCTTAGATTAGACCGTCTGAATACACCCAAATATTGATATTTCCTTTCCTTCGCACGCTCACACTCTTCGTCCCACCAAGGTGGCTGTTCACGGGATACTTGCATTTTCCGCTTTGACTTCATTTGGCAAGCAGCGTTCTGAAGGAATGTGACAAGACAGGTCGACCCCGCCTCAAGTGCTGTCATAAAATTTTGAAATTCTCTTTCTTTCTTGCAGAAAATATAATCTGCGAATGACTCTGCATGTTCTTCCTTCCAAACAAATCGAAACTCCTCTTCCAATATAATTTGTTCAGCATTATCCACAGTCTCCATGTTATCAAGATAAGTAAAGGAAGCAACTATAGGAAAATGATCAGATTCACACCTGTTTGCCACGTACATGTCAACAACAGTATCAAATAGTAATTGTGAACAAACAAAATAATCTACGACACTTTTACCCTGGTTAGCTATGCAAGTAATTTCCCCCTCACTATCCCCTTCTGTTCTTCCATTTACAATTAACAGATCATATTCTGTACATAGTTCAATAAGTCTTCTACCATAATTATTGACACCACTGTCTTTAGATTTACGAACAGTTTGTGGCACATTCTGCATTAATATTTCTACATCCTCTAGTAGTTGTGCATGTCTGTCTTCACCGGCGTTATCCACATCAGAGAGTTCAGACGTTCGGGCATTAAAATCGCCACACAGTAACCAAGGTAAGTCAGGATATCAGTCCATCACCTCTGACATACAGTTTTCTAATAATTCAATGCCGTTATAACTGTTCTTTCCATAGATCACCGAACGTTCAGGAGCGATGTATACAAAAGCTACGAGAATGTCAAACTGAGAATTCAAAACACACTTACCAACCTTCAGAAAAACACAATCCTCAGTTGATTGAAGTAGGTGTTCCACATGGCACAAAACAGATTTGTGTACACAGACAACAACACCACCTTTCAGCTTTGTCGTGCGTGGAGAGTAAAACACATGAAAATCCGGGAAAGCATTTTCTATATCACTTTTTTTACACAGCCTGTGTGTGTGTGTGTGTGTGTGTGTGTGTGTGTGTGTGTGTGTGTGTGTGTGTGTGTGTGTGTGTGCGCGTGCGTGCGTGCGTGCGTGCGTGTGTGTGCGTGTGCATGCGCACACACGTATGCATATGCACGATCACACACAATTTTGAGTGTGTTTGAATCTGCTATGAAGGAATTCTCTATCATCTGTAAGCAGCTCAGCTACATCAATGAACAGACCTTAAAAAGTGGGTCAAGGACTGGGAAGAAATGAGCCTCTATCAGTCTACGCCAAAGGATCCAGCTCAGCAAGATGTATTCATACCCTTTCCTAGAAAGCTTGGGACTCACTATTCATAACTCAAGCAAGCATTTTCAGGGATATGAATTGAATGAACTTTTGTAAAAGCAGGTGGAGGGAGGGATGAGGGTGGAGCTTCAACTGGAGGACAACATCACTGATCGAATTGAACACAGCTAAAAGCAGGAAGAAAGGGCAGGTGGGTGCCCTTTGTGACCACATGACAAAATTCTGTTCTTTTTATCTTCTATCCTATAACATGGATGGAAAAAGTGTCTCTTACGTGTCTATCTAGGACACTTTCTCTACCAGACAAGTCGAAGCTGTCAAACTCAAAGACAGCCTACTCTCATGGTCCTAGCCCAAACATTTTTCATTGAGCAAGAGTTTGTATGACTCGGTGACTGAAAATTATGTGGCTTCTGGCAAATAAAAAATTCAAGCTGATGAAATTTATTCAAAACCACACACACCCTCATCCATCTGTACATGATGAGACCTCTGCAACATAGTTCAACACTAATTATCCTTTTCATCATTTTTCTCAACACATTATTTGGCATCAAAGGATACTAAATCCCCATTTCTACATGACCTAAAAAACTGTTTGATAGTTGTTTTGATGAAATACATGAAACATCCTCAACTATGCATACAAACTAATGAGTACTGTGGTTTTAAATCAGCATTTTTTTAAATTTATGAGAATGTTTACATGCTATCTCCCAGGTTTGAATGCCCAAGAAACACCAGAAGAAGAAAATACAGAGATCATACTGGATCAGTTGCAGTCTGGATTAACAATGATCGCCTCATCAGTGGATCTGTACCACGGCGGACGCAAAAAATGTGCACTGGGGGGAAAAACCACAGATCATATCAATATGTACAGGGATCACCATCACATTTGCCTGATAGAATGTAAGAACAAGTCAGGCTGGAAAATTGAAAGAACTGACCCATGAAATGAACTGATACACTTAGCTTTTTTTTCAGCTGTTGTAAAGTATGATGGAAGATTAATGTTGAAACACTGACAGAAGACAGGCATGTCCTGTACTATAGTGGAGAAGCTAGACATGTACGTGGCATGAGGTAAATTCTAGTTAACAACAGCCTCAAGAACACAAGCAAATCCCTTTAACATCAAGCAATGCAAAAACATGTGCATCTATATCAGACTATGATGAACAGATCAAGGATTCTACTCCCTCCTCCACTACTAAGGGATCTGAATCAGTAAGATTGACAAGAAAGACATCCTCATCATTCAGAAAGACTGGAATGCCAAAATTAGAGCAGATGCCAAGAAGTTGAAGAAGGCTGAAAGAAAATTCAATGGCCCCGACTGTAACGAGACACCACAGACAAAGGTGGATGCCTGCTAGCACTGTAGCAGGCCATGGATCAAAGTATGAAATGTCAATAACATACAGCACCAAGACGACCAAGCTGAAGGTCAGCCTTAAAACCACCATCAGTGCTGCCACTACTGGCAACTGTCCATTGTCAGAAGTCAGAAACCATTCAACAGTTCACTTACCTGGAATCCATCATTAGCAGTAAGGATCCAAAACCAGAAACCCCTTCATGGGCAGCAAAGATAACCACGAAATTAAAACTGTATGAAAGGGCAAGAACTTCTGGAAAGAAGAATCCAGGTCATGGAAATAAGATGTTGCT
>CM031613.1:71078434-71128434 GCA_018398815.1 Conus ventricosus
ACAACAACAAAAACATTTGTCATGCAATGATAATAGAATATCATATGAAAAGAAAACAGAAATATGAAAAAATGTAGGTCAAGGGAGGAGCAGGTGGGGGCGTGTAGAAAAGTACTATAATGGAAAACAGCATATATAAAACAGACAATAAAATGATTATGACAAAGTATACACAACATTTGGAATAGAAAGACAGAGAGAGAGAGAGAGAGAGAGAGAGAGAGAGAGAGAGAGAGAGGGGGGGGGGGGGGAGAGAACATGAGAAATGGGAAGAAGTAGCAAAGCTCGAAGTATAATCATGTTTAATATGGCATGAAAATAGGAAAGGGGTATAGGGTAATATTGTGACATGCAGTTGAGATATATATATATATATATATATATATATATATATATATATATATATTATATATATATATATATATATATATTTTGTGAACTCAATTAGTAACTAACTACATGGAAAGAATAAGGAGTACGACTTCCTTCCTGGCTTCCATGCAGTGACTACAGTCATAGCTGGGCTATTCTGTCACATACTGACAAAATAATATTATTGTAAATGGAGAGCGTTTGGTCGGTATTTATTTGTTTATTCATTCACTTAAGAAATTTTTTTTTGCAGCTGGGTGAAACATACTTTGGCTCCTCCCACTCTCGCACATTATTTTGTGACACTGACTGACAAATTTTGTGACACACACACACACACACACACACAGAGGGAGGGAGAGGGAGGAAGACACGGGCGCGCGCCACTTCCGATTTCAAAAGTCATCTTGAATCATTGAAATCTCGATCCAGCACTGTCTGATATGGGGTCACGAGACAGCCGCAAAATGTCAAGGTCATGAGATTGTTTCCTTCCCAGAATGCATATATTGTCCGCCATTCCCTGTAGCAGAAGGACTAAAGGGGAAACAGTAGAGTGGTAAACTTTATATTAGGTTTATGTTATAGATTGCATTTCTTAGTTTAGGTTTACGAAAATGTGATGAAAAGGAATCATCTTCAGTATAACAGAGAAGGTTTCATATGGAAGGAAGTCTGATTGGAGAAGTCGTCTTCTTACCTCATAGTCGAGTGAAGCAGACGCCGAGCCCCCACGATCATTGATTCAAAACAGAAAGTTTCTTGTGTTTTTGAAGAGATGGCTGCTAAGAGCTCGATTGCTTCCGATTTCAGTTCTTCCCATAATAGTCACAAGGACTTGAGAGAAGAAAATGATCTCCGATTTCCTCAAAGTTATGTTAAAGCTGATGCTCCCAAGAAGAAGACAACTTTTAAAATTACAAGCGTCACGAAGAGTTCTCAGAGGGTGGAAGCGGAGACCTGTTGTCCCAAGAAAATGATTTAGACAGCCTGGATGACTTGGATGAAACAATCGATAGCCACACCGAAGATCTAAGTTCAGAAATCTTGGACTCAAGAGCGACTGATATCGATAGCCAGGATCCTCTGCTTACTCCAGAAGAGATTGTCAAGGAAAATGAGCCAAAGAAAAACCAGCAAGATTCAAGGTGGTCAAAGTGGAAACAAAAGAACCCTTCAAACGCGGAAGATGGGTTTGTTTGTGACTACCTGGATGCACCTGATAAAATTGATAACAAAACTGAGGAAATCAATGTCAAATCAGGTGGTGCTGGAGCTACAAGTTCAGTTCACTATGTTCATGGTGTTGATGATCCCACCAAGAATCCTTTACTGGCTGGGGCCACGGGAACAGCCTTCACCTATCAACAAACCTCTGCTTCACAGGATGGACTGACACAGGATGAAATATTTAAGCCACTTCAGCCCTCATCATCTAGTCAAGCAGGTCTTATTTTAGACCCAGCAAATTATATGAGCTCATTTTCAAGCAAAGCTGCTCAGTCATCAAAACCCTATGGTTCACAGACTGGGGTCCAGATCAGTCAGCTGGACAGTCGTTAACAGGGGCAAGCAGATCTGGAAGTGCTGTGCCAGTGCTGCCACCCATGCAACAGGGGGAAACTCAAACAAGTTTATCAGGTAATGTTCCTTTCCCCACTCCTGATGGCCGGTCTCAACAGCTACCCATATTACAAGGCTCCACGATTCCTTCTAGTGGACATTCCCAACCTGCTTTGTCTGCCACCAGTCCATATCAACCCCCAGTGCAGGATTATGTAACTGCTGCAGGCCAAGTCAGGTCAGCACCAGTCAAAGCCAGCAAATACCACCCTATCAGCAGCAGATGTTATATCAAGACATGTCATCCCAGCAGTCAGGCTTTAGCTTGAACAATGGAGCTGGTGGCAGTGCTACAAACTCACTTCCTCAGGCGCGTTTGCCATATGATGGTTACCGATCAGACAGCCCTAAGCTGAGCATAAGTGGTTCATCATTAGGGAACCTGACGTCTCTGCGGTCAGAGGGGATCCAGGACACACGGCCTGCCTTAGGAGCTGGTCTGCACAGATTGCCGTTGGTGGAGTGGCAACAGGTGGTCCTGGTGATGACGACATAACTGAAGAAGCGTGAGGGTTTTTCCTTTCACTTATTCGCGTATTGTGTTAAGAGACTTAAAAACATTTTGAAAAACACATCCATCCATACACACACACACAACACACACACACACACACACACACACACACTTACACACACACACACACACACACACACACACACACACACACACACACACACGTGTGTGTGTGCACATGCACACATAGTGACACACACTCTTGATTTCCATACCCACAGACGCACTTATGGTATGCATGCTTTGCACGTACAGATTAAGTGCATCACATAAAAATGTGCACAAAATATTTTTTAAGTACCACCAATCTGTAGTTCTGTACTGTACTTTGCACAGTATTTTTTTTTTTCTTTAAGATGATCAGTTTCGAAATTCAATATTCCAGTGATTAAATTTCTGTAGATTTTGATTGTGGTGTTCTCTGTTGTATTCCTCATTACCTTTTCAAATTAAAATATCATGTTTTATAGTATAGCAAAGTAAAATTATGTTGGGTAAGAAGAGTGAAGTGAAAGAAGGAGAACTTTATTGCAGGCTGACCCTTTTAAATGTCGGTATGGGACTTGGACAGCACTCTCTAGTAAACTTCAAGAGTAAAAAAATGGGAATGGATCAAAGAAAAACGGTATTTCAGTTATGACATAATATTTTTAGTTCAAAAAATAGTTTTGATGATGACTTGGTTCAAGGTCACAAGATCAAAAAAATGTTTTGAATGTATGCATATTTCCAGAGAATCTTTTGACTTGAACTTTAGCAGGCAAGATTAAATTTTTTCTTTGAAAATTCTATGGGGTAGTTTTTTTGATACTTTAAACAATTATGCTATTGAATTTCTATAGGGGGAAGATTAGGTCACAGTCACCAGGGCTTAAAAATACCCACCCATTAGATTGTCTATCCTGTTGTCTGTGGGGCAGCCAAGTGTTACTGTTACTGAGCAGTCGGCTTCAATGCTGATTCAGTTGTGCTTTCCTGTTTTGTTTATCACTGAAACATCAACTCCCTTAAATCCTCTTTCTCTTTTCCCTGCCCGGGGTTTCCTCAGAATAGTACCCCACCAGAACGCAGTCTCACTGAGACCTGTTCAAAAAAGTTTCAGCAGCATGCAGACATTGCCAAAATAACATGTCGATCAAAATCAAATGGATTTTTTTCTTAATTTGTGTGTGTTTTGTGTGTGTGTGTGGTGAGTTTGTGTGTGTTGTTGTGTGTGTGTGTGTGTGAGTTGTGTGTGTGTGGGGTGTGTGTGAGAGAGAGAGAGAGAGAGAGAGAGAGAAGAGAGGAGAGAGAGAGAGAGAGAGAGAGAGAGAAAATTTAGAGATCTTGTACTATAAAATAATTCCAGGAATGGGTTAATGGTAAAGCATTAACAATTTATTTGCACACACACACACACCACACACAAAACACACACACACACACACACAAATTATTTTTATTTTTTGTTTGTTTTTGTTTGCATAACATTTTGTAGACTGTTTGTCAGAGGGGGAAGCATTTTTCACCTATTCATATTTTCTATGTGTGGTGGATGAATGAATTATCTGATGTCTTATGCCTTAGGCCTATTTCTCTCTTTGAAGCCTTTATCTCACATGGGGCAGATCATGCCATTCTTTAAAATTATATATGCTTGACGTGTCATTGCTTTTGGGTGGAAATAACTTGACACTGATTACTGAAGGACTGGGAACTAGTGCAAGTAGAAATTTTGAGGGGCAAGTACATTTTCTTTTATTCTCTCATCCCCGGACATTCTAAAATTTATCTTGGAAATTCTCAAGAGCCATGAGTCACATTATGTACAGTAAATTTCCTTATGGGTATCTGATGACCGTGATTTGGGGAATATCAAAAGCAAACATACCACATACTGGAAATGTAAGGGGCATTGATGCCAAATTTATATTTGACTGTATCTACTTGATTTAATTTACTCATATTCAATCTTCATGATTTAATTGTAACCCCTTTTTTGGGGGGGGGGGGGGGGGGGGGGGGGGGGGGGGGGGGGGGGGGGGGGGGGGGGGGGGGGGGGGGGGGGGGGGGGGGGGGGGGCTATTTTCCTTCCAACCACTTTTGTTTCCTTCTGTTTGTTTCGTTTTGTTTCCTTCTTTTTTTTTGAATGATTTATTTTATTATCTATGAATTTTGTTTGGGTGTATTTTGTTTTTTATTAATTTTTAACACCACCCCACACACGCATGCACGGGGCGCCGGCGGGCAATTCATTTATCAGGGTTTGTCATAGAAGCCCCCCTCCCCCCCACCCTCCCCTTTTTTTTTAAATCTTTTTTCCCTTTTTTTTTTTTAAAATCAAAAGCTAGAGTCCCGAAATTTCTCGCTTCTGAACCTAATGTCGTTTTGTAAATTTTAAAGGAATTTTAATTTAAACTCCGCGGGTTTTAACATGGAAAAAACAAATACAAGACAAAAAAATAATGCATTTCGCCTTTTTTGGGGTCCTCCTGGGGAAGAAAACAACATTCAGAAAAATTTAAAAAGGGAAAAACGAGAAAGCCCTTTTTATCTTTTTTAAAATTTTGGGTGCGTCAAACAGAATGTGACTCTCTCTCTCTCTCTCCTCTTCCCCTTCTCTCCTCTCTGTCTCTCTGTCTCGTCTCTCCTCTCTCTCTTCTCTCTCACTCTTTTCCTCTTCACTCCCCTTCTCTCCTCTCTCCTCCTCTCCTGCCTTCTCCACCCAAAAAAATTGCTTTTTTACTGTTGGGGAAATTTTATGTTGCATTTTTTAAACTTTTATATTTTTTTTTTGCCCTTTTTTTTTTTTTTTTTAATTTAATTAGCAGAACTTCGGATTTCCTTTAAAGAAAATATCCCCGAAAAACCCAAGGGGGAAACATAAATGGGAAACACGGAAAAAGTTTTTGAGTATGACAGTTGCACCCCCCCCCCCCCCCCCCCCCCCCCCCCGCCTTTCCTTTTTGTTTTTTGTTCTTTTGGTTTTTTGTTTTGTTTTGGGTCCATTTTTTTTATTTGCAGCTTAGATTTAAAAGTAATATTGAAATACATTTTTTTTTTTGTTAGATCCATTGCAAGTCTCATAGATCTGGGAGATGAATTTATGTAATGAATGCCCCCTTTTCACAAGCCCAGCCCCAAAAGCATAAATTTAAATGGGTTTCTAGTTTTTCCCCTTTAAAAATTTCAGTAAAAGGGTACTTTTTAAAAAGCACACTTGTTACTAAAATCTCTACGTCCCCCCTTTCCAAACTTCAACACCTCCCTTCCCCTTTTTCCACCCCACCTGCCCTTTTTGGTTGCTGTTGTTCGAACAAAGCTTTGGGTAATTATTTGTCAAAAAAAAAACGGGGGAATTGTTTTTTTCAGGCATGTCTTTGCCCAAAAAAAAGGGAGGAATTTTTGTTCAGGTTGATGTCTTTGTCAAAAAAACGGGGGTTTTTGGTTTGTTTTCGGGGGTGTTTCCCTTTTTGTAAAAAAAAACGGGGGAATTTTTTTGTTGGGGGTGATGCCCCTTTGCCCAAAAAAACGGGGGAATTGTTTGTTCAGTGTGTTTTTTGGTCAAAAAACGGGGGAAATTTGGGTTTTCCCGGGCATGTTTTTTTTCATAAAAACGGGGAATTTTTTGGGGGGGGATGGATTTTTTTTGTCATAAAAACGGGGAATTGTTTGTTCAGGTGATTTTTTTTGGGTCAAAGAAATGCGGGAATTTTGTTTTTTTAAAGGTGATTTTTTTTTGTCAAAAAAAATTTGGGGGAATTGTTTTTTTTCAGGTGAAGCCCTTTGCATAAAAATGGGGGAAGTGTTTGTTCAGTGATTTTTTCCCCCCCCACCCTTTTTTTAAAACCTTTGGGTTGGGTTTTCCACAAAAGGTCATTCCCCGGGATGACGGGGGCGATTTGGGTTTTGGATTTAGACTGGTTACTCTGTTTTTAAACAGCTCTTTAAAAGAATTGGGTTTTAATTTTTTGTCTATTAAAAAAAAAAATTCCTTAAACTTTCTCAAATAAATTTTGGGTAATTTTCCCGCTGGGTTTTTTTTTTTTTTTCTTCCCTTTTTCTTTTTTTTCTTTTTCTGTCGCCCGGTTTTTTTTTTTGTCTTCACAGATTTTGACATTGTTTCGGGTTTGTCAAATTAAATCTTTTGCCCAAAATTTGGGTTTTTTTTCATTTTTGGTTTTGAAGGGTTTTTCATTAAACCCTTTTTGGCTTTGTGCTAAAAATTGGTTTTCACTTTTTTTTTTGAAAGTTTTCTTAAAAACCCTTAGGGGTTTTCCCTTTCTTCATTTTTTTTGTCAGGGGGATTAGAAAAATTTATTCTTTTTTTTTCCCTTTTTCCCCGGGCAGGAGGAGGAAAGTTGGGGGGAAAGGAGGGAAGAGCAAGGGGAAGGGCATTAAGGGTTTGGCAAAAATTTTAAAACGTATCACTGTCAACATATGTTACACACAGATTTAGGCAATTTTGATTTTTCCCTGTGTCCCGACACATCATTTCCCCATCATTTAAAACTAAATTCCTTTTTCTTTTTTTAAAAAATTTTTTTTTTTTCCAGCTGTTTTCCCTCTTTTTTTTCAAAAGGTTTATTTTCCTTTTGGGGGTTTTTTTTTTTTTTTGGAAAAAAAATTCCCCCCCCCCCCTTTTTTTTTTAACCAAAAAATTAAAAACCTTTTAAAATTTTTTTGGGGGGGAAAAAAATTTTTTTTTTTGGGAAAAATTTTAAACCCCCCCTTTTTTTTTTTTCCCCCTTTTTTTCCCCTTTTTTTTTTTTTTCCCCCCCCCCCTGGGTTTTTTTTTCCCCCTTTTTTTTTTTTTTTTTTTTTTTTTTTTTTTTTTTTTTTAAATTTTTTTTTTTTTTTTTTTTTTTTTTTTTTTTTTTTTTTTTTTTTTTTTTTTTAAAAATTTTTTTTTTTTTTTTTTTTTTTTTTTTTTTTTTTTTTTTTTTTTTTTTTTTTTTTTTTTTTATTTTTTTTTTTTTTTTTTTTTTTTTTTTTTTTTTTTTTTTTTTTTTTTTTTTTTTTTTTTTTTTTTTTTTTTTTTTTTTTTTTTTTTTTTTTTCCCCCCCCCCCCCCCCCCCCCTTTTCCCCCATTTTTTTTTAAAAAAAAAAATTTTTTTTTTTTTTTCCCAA
Source organism: Conus ventricosus (assembly GCA_018398815.1). Lineage (NCBI taxonomy): Eukaryota > Metazoa > Mollusca > Gastropoda > Neogastropoda > Conidae > Conus > Conus ventricosus. Next base: position 71,086,053 of record CM031613.1, read on the forward strand.
AATTTCCCCCAATTTTTTCCCCCTTTTTTGGGGTTTTTTTTGCCCCTTCCGGTTTTTTTAAAAAAAAGGAAAAACAAGGAAAAAAAAAATTTTTTGGAAAAAAGGGGGGGGTTTTTTTTTTTTTAAAAAATTTTTTTTTTGGGGTTTTTAACTTTTTTTCCAAAAAATTTTTTTAAAAAAACCAAAAAAAAAGGGGTTTTTTTTTTTGGGGGGAAAAAAAAAAACCCCCTTTTTTGGGAAAAAATTTTTTTTCCCCGGGTTTTTTTCCCCCCCCCCTTTTTTTCCCCCCCCCCCCCCCCCCCCCCAATTTCCCCCCAAAAAAGGGAAAAATTTTTTTTTTTTTTTTTCCCCTTTTCCCCCTTTTTTTTTTTTTTTCCCCCCCCCGCCCAACCCTTTTTTTTCCCCCCCCCCCGGTTTTTTTTTTTTTTCCCCTCTACTTCATTGATTTCCACTTCTCCACTTCAAAATTATTTCCCTCTTTTTTTTTTCTTCAAGAAGCTGGAAATGCCTAGCGTGTTCTCGCACGTAAAAGTATGTCTTCAGTTGTGCATACTACTTACTAGATTAATTAAGATATTTTGTTATTTTCATTGTCATTGTCAATGTGTGACTGTGACTTACGTGTTTGTTGATTGTGTCTGCTTGTGTGTGTTTGTTTATGTCATGAATGAATGTATTATTGTATTGATCTTTATACAAACGTTATAGATTAAAGAAGGAATGCCAACACATGGAAATTTCCAGTGTTTTACATTATAGTTGAAGAGAACAAACAAATTGGCCACTGGTAATTGAATTAGGGATGAAGCCTACCAGCTGTGTTCTGACCACAGTCTTCAACCCTCCTCCCCCCCCCCCCCCCCCCCCCCCCCCCCCCCCCCCCCCCCCTCCCCCTGTGGATACTGATTGCATCACTTATTTGTGTGTGTGTGTGTGATTTCCAGGAGTTCCCACCATTCTATTCAACAGTTAGTGTCAATTTCCGTCTGACATACACTCTGCCATGCCAGTTTTAAGAATGTACAGAAGACTCACAAGCTGATCATGATTAATAATTGTGGAAAATTACAGCAAAGCTGAGCTGTGCACTCAGTTCTTCTCATAAAATCATTTTTCTGCAAGTTGTTGATCAAAACTTGAAGTTGTAAGCCATGTTGAGTCAAACGCACTTGCAAATTTTGTTTATTTGTCTGTCTGTCTGAGTGTATGTGATCTCTGTTTCTCACTGTCTGTCTTTCTTTGTCTGTCTGTCTGTCTCTGTCTCTTTTTTCTTTCAGTGTTTCTTTCCTTCCCTCTTCTCTCTCTCTCTCTCTCTCTCTCTCTCTCTCTCTCTCTCACTCTCTCTCTCTCTCTCTCTCTCTCTCTCTCTCTCTCTCTCTCTCTCTCTCTCTCTCTCTCTCTCTCTCTCTCAAACTGTCCATGGATTTGTTTTCGTCGTTGTGTACAATTCTGCTCAACTTATATGCCTCAGTGGTTTTTATGATTTGGAGAATGTGTTAAATGATAAAGTTATGATCATTCGGATGTCATACGTATAATATATGGTAGCCATAAAAGCTTGCCGTTTCTATTGAAATAATAAAGTAGTAAAATATTTTGGGTACATGCATCACTTTTTCAGGCTGCTCATTTTTTATCTGAAATCATTGTTGACCATTTATTCAAAGTTACTCTCTCATGAGTTGAAAATTTTTTGAAATAGTTTTTAAAAATTTTTTTAAAATGCTGATCGATGAGGATGATGAAGATGATGCTACGGATTTCCATTCCAATCTGCAACTGCATGACAGGGCTGTACATTACGCTTCCTTTCATAATATATCCTGACATCAACCAGGCCCGAGAGATACAGACACCTGCAGTGTTGGTCAGGAAATTTGAGCAACACTCTCCGAGATGCATCCATTACGTGGATTAAGCTCGACTGTGTGGTCCCAGTCTTCCCAACTGAACCCGTAGCAAACTCGACTCTGGGTTGGAGCCGGTCAGGGCAGAAAAATCCCACATGGCTCTGATGGGAATCGAACCCACGACCTCCCAGCTGGGAGTCCACGACGCTAACCACTTCGCCATGGCGGCTGGTGAATTGTTTTTTTTTCTTGTTATTCCCATTTTTCTGGATCTCTCTCTCCCGCTCTCTTCTCTGACTCACTGTCTCTGTCTCTCTCTCTCTGTCTCTCACTTTCTTATTCCATTTGTCTTATGTCTGTGTCTGGCCAAATTTCATTTTTACTTACAATCAGGCACACATCCTACCTGTTGTATAAAACCCTACAAAGTATTTTCCATAATAAAGTTTTGCAAATACAGAACAAGTGTATATAACATGTCTTCTCTGCACAGTTGAAAACACTTATTGTGCTTGTTCTTAGTCCAAGGCGGCATTTAAAAAGAAAATCTGGATGGATAATCAGAAGGAGAATAGAGCTTGAGCTGAATCGAAATGAACTTGCCTTAAATAGCTTTAACTATTGAGAAACTTCTTTCCCTAATGCTGTGGTCTGTCTGTCTGTCTCCACCTCTGTGTCTGTCTCATCTCTGTCTCACTTAGTACAATGTTACTGTTCCGAAAAATGTGTCTGTACATAATGTATGGTTTGGCCTGTACATAATGTATGGTTTGTCAAATGTCACTTACAGTTTCATCAGTTTGTCACTAAAAATTAGTTCTATGAAAAGTAACATTTGATACCATCTGTATTGCTTCAGTTTAACATATTTTCTTGAATACCGATACTACATGCAATCATCAAATGAGACAGATGAGACAGACAAACAGAAAAGGACAGACGGACAAAGTAAATTTACTAAACAGTGATCACTAATTTTAGATATGCTGATTTTGACGTGGCTAATGATGTGCCAAGCTGATAATTTCTGTCAGCCATCTATTTTTCAATCATCTGGACTGATTGTATGGCAAGTTGTTCATTGTGAATGTGTAAATCTCTGAAATGAAATGAAATAACTTTATTTTCTTTATTACATTTTCATTTTTATGGTCTCATCTCCCTGCTCCCGTCGTCGCATTTCTCCCATGCTGCCTACTTCTGGCTCCACTGTACAGCCACAGCCACACTGAGCATTATTTTACAGCTCCAGACACTGGGATGCATCAGTTAAGATTTAAGGGGATTTCGTTGGATTGCATGGTTCCAGTCTTCCGTTAAAGCCGATAGCACACTCACCTAGGGGTAGGAGTGGGCAAGTGCTTAATCAGATTAACTTCCTTAAAGAATTCTGTCTGTTGTCATGTATGTCTTTCCTCTGGAAAATAGGTCATCATTCCAACACCCCACCCCTTTCCTCCCTGTTTTTGTTTCTTCTAACTCTATGGAAATCATTTCTCTTTAGGTATACGACAGCAGAATTAGCTTGCCTTCACATGTTTTCAACACAATTCTTTTTCCTGATTTTTTTCTTCTTTTTTTTCTGTTTCATCTCTCTCTAGATTTCATTGCAGTAATGTCCTTGATACTTAGTTTATATGTTTATGTTTCTGATAATCAAGAATATGTGTCAGATGAGTTGTGCCAACTATTGTTTGATACTTGTGTCAAAATAATGATGAAATTTTGCCACTTACTCACAGTATGTTTTCTCACTCATGATATATCCTTGAATATTTGTTCTTTCTTTTGCCTTCTTTCAGTTTCAGGTGTACTTAGTATTACTTAGTATTTGTTCTTTTTTTTTCTTTGTAATTATTTTGCAGTAGATATTTTGTTTACCATCAGATTATCACACAAAAATGATAATGCATACAAATTTGCATACAGTGAATAGAAAAGATGATAAATTTTGTAAATTCTGACCAAATTTCATCTTGGAAGTTTATCCAGTTAGTATCAGTTAAAAGTATGCATATTATTTTGATGTTTTGTTGAAATTTAAAATTCAAGAACTTTGTTTGATTTGTATTCATATTTCTGTCAACTTTTAAAGTTTGAATACAATTATGTGACATTGAATTATCATTGACTTTTGAACATTCTGTCAGATCTCTGCTTTTCTGTCTGTCTGTAGTTTCTTGCAGTATTTCTCCAATCTGAGCGCCTTTGGGAGTTCAGGCCTGTTTCTACCCTATCTGGATGACAGCGGGTAGGTCATCATTCCTAAATTTGGAGTGGCAATGTGCTTACCTTACCACTACCACTGTTGGGTGTGGAAATGCTGTTCCCCTGCATCATACTCATCCACAGGTTCACATATATCCTGGGTAATGTCAACCCTTTATGGTGTTTTGCTAACTCATCATGGGATTGTTCTTTCAGCGAAGAACATGGCTAGAAGCACTTACTGTTGGTGGTTCTGAGAAGACAAAACTTGAAAAAGGAACCTGATCATATTCATCAAATGAAGAGTAAGCTCACCTTAGCATTGCTGTATTGGTTATCATCATTCATAGTAATCCACCTAAATGATCAACATAAATAAGCTTTTTTATTTCTGAATACCATGATCAAGTTTTTGTGGGCTTTTACATGCATGGGCCTTTTAGCTTTTCCTTAAGGTTTGGAGAAGCATTTTACAGTTGCATATTACAGTGTAGTAATATTTTTACAAAACGTCAGAAGGAATTTGAATCAGATCATGTCAAGTTAGAATATAATGCTATTTTTATTTGCCCGAAAAATCTGAAATAGCTCAGACTGAACTTTGCAATGGAATGACTAGGGTGGGGAGTAGTGTGTTTGAGGAATAGGGAGTTTAGGGAATAGAAAATTATTCCCTAAATGGATTCTGAATTAGATTCTTTGTAAGATGATTGTGGGCAAAAATTGTAAAATGAAAACAAAAATAGAAATATGCATGCAAGTTCTCATGCGCATGCCCACACATGCCACATAACCCCCCCCCCCCTCCCCCCCCCCCCCCCCCCCCCCACGCGCGCACACACACACACATGCTTGCATGCACGCACACACACGCACATACAAACATACTCTAAACATATGAGCATACTCTTTGACATATAGAGCATGGCTGCCAACCCTTCTGAATTTTTATTTTTAATTCCCTAATTTAGACATTATTCACGAAATTCTGAGTTATTAAAAAAATCCAGAATTTCAAATGCTGTTTGAAATGTGGGGTTTGGGGTGGGGGCTTCATATTTGAATAGGGATGATCAATTTTTACAGAATAAAACCCAAATGATATGTGGATGTTGGCAATTATATGTATGAAAATTGCAATTCTTTTTAAACCATTTGTCCATTGAAACGCAGGAGGGTTAGAAATGCGTCCATTCTCTTCGTCCCCTGGTTCCCGATTTTGTTATTCCAAAACGTTGGCAGCTATGATAGTGTAAAAGCAAGTAAGTTGAAAGAAATTATACAATGTAACAAAATTATATGATGTAAATAAGTTTGAGGCTAGGAACTGTATAATCACTTTCAAATCTTTAATATTACTGCTCACTCTCTATCTCTCTCTCTCTCTCTCACACACAACACACACACACACACACACACACACACACACACACACACACACACACACACACACACACACACACACACACACACACACACACACACACACACACACACACACACACCACACACGGATGCACATACTCACACACATACACACACACACATGCACACACACTCACAAACTCATACAATCATGCGTGCACGCATACACACAACGCACGCATGCACACACACACACACATACACAAACTATACACTTACACAAACACACATGCCTACACACACACACACACACACACACACACACACACACACACACACACACACACACACACACACACACACACAATTCTGGTCATTATCCAAAAAATAAGTGTTTAGTCATCTCAGATTAGCGAGAAATCAAAAGGTTCCATTGTCTGTTAGTAAAAATGTTTATATCAGTGTGTACTGGTGGAGGTTTTTGTATAATCCAGGTCTTTTGTACTGCTTCCTTTATCTGTATCAATGTCTTGTTTTGAAGGAAATATAGCATTAGTGGTGGTGATGAAATGTTTGTAATGGGATGGGTGTGTTTACAACTCTTCATAATTAATTTGAAAGGTATTAACAAAAATTACTTAAAGTGTCGTAAAATGAAATAAACACATGTTATTGGATTTGGGGATCACATGTAAGATACGGGAATGGGATTAAAATTGCAGTGTAATGTATTTTGTCCATTTCTAGTTGCTTTGTCATCAGATATATGCGTTTTTTGGAGGACTGACAAATATGATCTCATACCATTACTTTAATAGATCATTGCAGACTCACCAGAGTTGTACACACACACGCACGCACACACGCATGCGTGCACGTGCGTGTTCATACATGTGCCTTGTCACTTACAAACAAGGGTATTCAGCTTTAAATTGAAAAGAAAACTTAAGAAGTGTTTCGACCATCAAATTCATTGAACTTTCTGCATGCGGCATATTATGGTTGATATCCCTTCATTTCTTCCACCCCTCCTTCCCCATTCAAAAGTCATGCATGCAGTTTAGCTGAAACATAAGAAGTAGAGCCAGAATCTTCCCCGATCGTGAATGTATAGAGTTTGTATTACTTTGATGCAAATACTGCTTTTGAAGTGCAACAAGTGTATGAACTATACACTATACTGCACATTTTAAGTGTGTATTATGAAAAATAGTTTGTTATGTGAGAATCGGGATTTTTCTTGCAAATATGCATTATACTGTTATTTCATTTGATTATCCCTCTCCCCTTTCCACACATATCTTTCTGTTCCCTTGGAGTTGTCTGCAACATTTTGATGGTAGCTTAGAACACTAGCAGATTTGTTGTATTCCATGGAAATGTTTGTTTGGATGCATGTATTATTCACAGGCTAGTTCTCTCTTCTTTTAAAAAAAAAAATTATTTTGTCATTCTGTTCATCAGAGTGTAGCATTGTGGACAATTCTTTATTGTCATGTGTGTGTGTGTGTGTGAGAGAGAGAGAGAGAGGGGGGGGGGGACTGTGTGTGTGCGTGTGTGTGTGTGTGTGTGTGTGTGTGTGTGTGTGTGTGTTGTGTGAGAGAGAGAGAGAGAGAGAGAATATGGGATGAAATTTTCTTTCATCTGCTCTGCTTTCACTCAGCCAGTGGCTTTCACTGACAGACCTTCATTGTTCCTGGAGTCAGTGAATGTAGGGCAGCAGCCTGCTGTCAGCCTAGACACTCACCAGTCTCACACTGAGCCAGGATTGATTGGACCATCTTCCCTGGCTACCCATGTGGCCCAGACTTTGATCAGACTTGATAGGAAGTAGGGAATTGAGCTGTACCCAGGTTCTCTTTTCATTGGGACTGAACCACTGTTCTGTTCTTCTGTTTCAAGGTAAGGTAAGGTAAAGACTTGACAGGGGTCAGGGATTGAAACACTGTTCCTCTCTTCCCATGAGTGGTGTGAAGCACCATAGTCTTTGTGTCCATAAAAGGGCATAGCAAGTCCTGGCCAGTGGGTGGGCTGGCTGGCAGACTGACAGGTGCTAGCACATGGTTGTGATTAATACAGCCAATTTAGCTGTGTGTCCAGGCTTCAGTGTACAACAGTTTGAGAGCTAGACAGATGGGGAAGTGTGTGGGGGTTGGGGTTCCTGGTAGTATTGTTTAAAAAGTACTGGAAAAGTGAGCGACTGATGTTACAGTTTTTGCTCTTTTAAAAAAATATGTTACCTACTGCTGCACAATCATTTGAACATCTTTTCAAGTTATCATGTTGGAATTATTATTCCTAATTGGCACTCTTGTTATCCAAGACAATTCCTGATTGCTTGTCTGTGTGTGTGTGTGGAAAGCAGGTTTGTTCGTTCAGGTCAGAAACCAGATCAAAAGTGAATGTGGTTCAGAATCTATTAAAGTTAAGGAAATGAATGGAGAAGTAGAAAGTGCACAGAAAGGCAGCATGCATCACTATTAGTTCACAAATGAAACATTTGACGAATGTAAATCATGATTTGTTGTTGTTGTTGTCCTTTTTTTGTTATTCTTTGTTTTGGTGTCACCATTGAATCAGTCTATTTAAAAATGCCAACTATCAAAACGCAGCGGAAATCTTCTTTTAAAAAAAGGAGATAAAAAAAGAAGCAAATTGCTGAACATGCTTCATAAGCAATGGTGGTACTATCATGAACATTGCACATTTACAAAGAAAAAAACTAGCCCACCAGTATATGTAGAAAAAGAGTCGGCCTTTTCTCTGGCAAACAGAATTATGGTAAACAAAAGACCAAATCTTAAAACAACTGTTTACAGGACATAGATTCTACTTTTTTTGGTATTAAACAGAGTGCAGTACATTTGCAGTTAATTTTATGCTTTTTTTATGTCTACCATGTCAAGTGCATTATATCTATTCTTATCGTATTGATATGTTATCTGTATGTTATACAGCCCTGATGTGGCCCTTTGCTGTCGGCTGGGCTATAAGCAACATTATCTTATCTTATCTCTGTATGTTATATGTATTTGATAACAAATTGTATTCCGAGCAATTTCTATGTTGCATGGTAATTTATTTTAAACTGATAAAAAACATGAAGGAAAGTTGCCAGAATGAGTAACATTGATTATTTTTAAATTATAAGACTGAATTTGGCCCCAAGCAAAAAATTATTCTTAGCTGGAGATGGTCTCTTGACTGCAAGCAGTGAGTGAAATGAATGAAAGACAGAGACCATAGTGAATGGAGAAGAGTGGTTGGCAGCTCAGCGCACACACACGCCATGTGTAGGTGTGAATATACTGGTGCGTTCCTACACTTTCTGTCTGTATAAATCTCTCTGTCTGCTCTCTCTCTCTCATCGCTCTCGGCTTTGTGGTTGTTCTTCCTTTAGTCTGTGGTTTAGGGCAAAGTTATAATGTGTTACAGTAAAATCGCAACCCAACAAAACGATGAGAACTTCGTGTCGGCTTATGATGTTCGAAAGTAGGAGTGCAATATATCTATCAATCTGTTACACATGCGCATTCGCGCACGCGCGCGCGCACACACACACACACACACACATACACTCACACACACACGCATTGTACGGACACACGCACACACTTCGACATCCGCATACACGCATCCACACACACAAACACGCATATATGCACCCATTCCTTCTCCCGCACACACACTACATAACTATGCAGAGGGGAATACAGAGAGAAAAAGACGAGACAGCTAAAGACAGTCAGGCGAAGACAGGAGAGAGAGACTTTGTTTTGTATTTTCATCGTATTTGCGTGGCAGCGGACAGACAAAGAAGAAGAAAAAATAAGTTGAAGAAACAGCTGGTCACAATAAACGTGGCATGTACAGCTTATACTGCGCAAAAGAGAGCCGCCCCCCTAAAATGGCGGCGGAGAGGGACCCTCGCTAATTTCCCCTTATGACACGGGGGGCGCTCGGGGGTCCAGTCTTCGTCGATGGTTTGGGCACCCCAGCCCTACCCATCCAGAAATCTTCGAGTTTTCCACCCCTCGGGGCAAAGGAATAACCACACTTTCAAACAAAGGTCAGTGCTCCCCACTGGTTTTTTAATGTTTGACATTCGGTGTGGGGAAAACTGGCCTTTTATAGCTCATTGTCAGTTTGATGTAACCCTCCCTCACCCCCCCTTTTCCCCCTTCCCCCCCCCCCCTCCCCCTATCCCACGCCCCCCCTTTGGGTTTTTTCCCCAATCAATTGTGGGTACAGGGGCCCCTGGGGGTAATCGTGGTGGTGAGTCGGAGATTGATAAAACCCTCCCTCACCCCCTTTTTCCTCCCCCACTCCCCCCCCCCAAAGGGTCTTTCCCAATCATTGGGGGGAAACCCGGGGCCCGGGGTCAATCGTGGTGGTGAGTCGGGCGATGTTTTTGATCTCGTCGGGTATTCACCTACTACGACAGTCTTTTCAGCCCCAGTTTTTAGTGAACACACGGGGCGCATGCACCTTCGAAATGTCCAAGCCAGGTATTTGTTTAAAAAACATACACTATGTCACGGTTCAAAGAATTGTCATTTCCTGCTATTTTTCTAGTCAGTCCTGCAAAGGGAAAGGTGTTAAAAAAAAAAAAATTTCAATTCTTCTCTCTTCTGCTGCCTTCTCTGTCTCTCTTTTCCCTAATTTTTACTTTGCTTTTCACTGGGTTTACCGTGAACTTTGTATTTTTTTTTCATTAGAAAGTTTAATTTTTTTTTCTCTGTTGGTCTCCCCCAAGGTTGCTTTTATCATGCCCTGTTTTTATCCCTTGTTCTTACACGAGCTATAGTGCCCTACAGTTTTTTTTAAAAATTTAGAGTTGAGCTCATAATCTCCTCATTTTGCCCAATGTGTTTGCGTTCCCCAAGCTTTTGGCTATAAAAAAATGCTTGTTTTCTCTGAGAATATTCATTGTAATTCTGTAATTCTCTTCTCCCCCCCCCTTCTCATTTTTCTGCCTCTTTTCCTCTCTCTCTCTCTCTCTCTCTCTTTTCCTCTCTTCCTCCTTCTCTTCTTCCTCCCCTCTCTTCTTTTCAGTTTTTGCTCCTCTTCCTCCCTTTTTTTCTCTCTTTTCCTTTTTTTCTGTTCATTCCAAGATATGTCTATCCACGTTTCTGTTTTCACATTAGTTTCTAGGGGCGGGATTGAACAAAGCAAGTGCTTAAAACTGTTGAATGAAATTAGTAAAAATCTTTTGCTTTGCCTAGGGTGTTGAAACAGTCAACTCTTGATCCTGAATGCTTTGATTGAGGTATGATTTTTCTTTGGTTCATCAGCTGATAGTTAAAGTATCGCAATCATTAAATCACTGATTGCTTTGATCTCAAGTATGCTTCATTTGGTTCATCAGAGTAAAATGACGTATAGATCATTATTCATCATTGATTTTCTGATCGAAGTAGACTTCAGGTTGAGTTTGCCAGATCAGTAAACAGTAAATTTTACATTCATTGTCAAAATAAAAAACCCTGAGACAAAATCATTTACGCATTGCTAAAAAAACTAAAACCAGAAACTGAGAGGCCCAAAAACTAAAAAGGAACACAGAGCTGAGTTCTAAAGAGGGAGTATGGTTCGCAAGACTAAGAAATATGAAAAGAGGCATGCTACAGAGCGTCTGTTTTAATTAACTGGATGGAGGGTGGCCCCACAAAATGGGAAATAGGATCAGGAAAGGGAATTTCCCTGATGGGTGGGGTTGGAGCCCCAGAGGCATAAAATTGGGGTTGAGTAAAAAGGTGAGGGTTTTACGTGGCTAGCGCCATTTTATACAACTTCCCCCAAAAATTTGAAACACAAACTGTGGGGGCACTAATTGTTTTTCTTATTTACAAAAAATTTTGTCGCAGTTTCTTACACGATTCATGTTGCTGGCTTTCCCGGAAAATCCCCCAAAACACCAGATTTTTGGTTTTGTTGATTCTCTCCAATTTTAGTGTCAGGAAACCCAAACATTTTTTATTTTAATTCTCTCGGGTTTTTTGTTTTTCTTTTCTTTGTGTTTTAAAGGGACCCCTTTAATAAAATGAACATTAGACATTTAAAATTAATTTAAGTAGCCCTGCCCGGTAACTTTTTGAATTGACACATTAATGGGAGCCCGCAAGGTGAACTTAGCCCCGCAAGGTGAACAAGACTTGAACATTAAAAAGGGACCCGCAAATGAACTTAGCCCCGCAAGGTGAAAATTAGCCCTGAAGGGAACATAGACATTGACAGGGGTTGGACCTTTGGGATCTGCACTCGTTTGAGGAAAGCATTTGCACTACTTGTGTTTCTTCGTGGTTGATTTTTGCACACTTGTGTGTTTTTGTGGATTCGCATTTTTTGCACTACTGTTGTCTTTAGTTGGGGAACGATTTTTTTCATACTTGTGTCTTTAATGGAATGCTTAGCACACTTGGTGTTTGAGAGGAATTGATTTTTGCCTTCTTGTGGTTTGAGTTGGGAAAACAATATTTATGACTTTGTGAGTTTGGAGATGGGTTGCCAAAGAGCCTATTGGTGTTTAGATGGAAACATGTTTATGCATATTTTCTTCCCGAATTTGAGTTTTTCCCGGAGGTAAACTTGGACAGCATTGTGGGCATGGCTGTTCTTTTGATGTGACCGGGAAAAGGCTGATAATTGAAAATTGTCTTGAAGAAATCATTGATGAAGACCCGAAGAGCATGTCCCAGACTGAGCCCCGGAATCGGTCTAAGTGGGTGGAAAGTTCAGAGCCCCGGAGATTTCCCAATCGAAATGGGGAATATTCAACCCTGGAAAAGTCCGATTAAAATGGCGGAAAAGTTTAGAGCCCTGGAGATGTCCTGAACTAAGTGGGTGGAATATTTTAGAGCCCTGGATGACTGATCTAGGGGGTGGAAAAAGTTCAGAGCCAGGGATGTCCGATATAAATGGTGGAATAGTTCAGAGCCCCGGGATCCCGATCTAAGGGCGGAAAGTTTGGTTGGTAGAGCACCCCACTTGTAAACCTAGTGTCCTGAGGGGGGGGTTTGAAACTCCCTGCGCACTTTCGTCAGGGGGATTTTTTCCCCCAGGGGGGAAAGGGCCCGTCTGGTGCTGACGTTGGCTTATTTTTCCCCGGATTAACTTTTGGGGTTTTTGAATTTTACAGCCTTTTTAAAAGGCCCTTTTAAAGGTGGGTATAATAAAAAAATAAAAATTTAATTTTTAAAAAAAACAAGTCCTTACCATGTTTGGATTTTCGTTCTTTTCTTCATCTTTTTAAATTTTCATAAATTTTTTATTACTTTCTATATTGACAAAGATTGTATGTGGTTTGTGGTAATGGTTGAAAAAAAAAAACACAGAAGAAAAGAAGAGGAGAGGGAGCCCCACTTAAAATTTGATCTGATAAAGAAAAAGGGGTGAAATCAAAACTTTTTTTTTCTGAGTTATAAGATTTTAAAATTTTTATTTTTACAAGGATAAAAGAACAAAAAAATTGATATTTTTTACTATAAATTGAAAAAAATGAGAGGTCAAGACAGAAATATTTTCCCTGCCCCTTCGTACTTTAAGTTTTTAGAAATTTTTCATTTGTTGTATTTGGACCAAACTCTGTTTGTTGATAGTACAAAGAACAAAAACTTCAAACCAAAAAAAAAAAAAAGGGGGTAAGGTAATGAATGATCTAGCATGGGGGAAAATATCTTCACCCACTGTGGTTGACAGCGGCTGGGCGTTGGTGTTTTGTGCACATGTTCTCCTCTGTCAACACTGCCATGAAATGCTGCATGCAGTCTGACCCTGGAGTAAGTAAAACCCACGGTGATGGGCTGATTCCGTAAATCATAAAGCAATGGCTCATTGTGTTTTTAAAGAGCTATCTGGATGTAAATTCATTTTCCTTAACTTCATCCATATTCACACACCCCGCACGCACGCACACCCCGCACACACACACACACACACACACACACACACACACAAAACACACACACACACAACGCAAAAGAGTTCAAAGGGTTAATTATTTGACACCACTTAAAATTTTTTACACACGCTCATAGATGCATGCCTGCACACTAACACACATACATGCTGGCATGCACATACACATGCATGTATGCAATGCACACACACACACACACACACACACACACACCACACACAACACTTGACACAGTGAAATGGTTAATTATCTGAACTTTGGAGAATGGAGAGTGTGGGGGGTGGGTGTGCATGTCTGTGTGTGTGGGTGGTTTATTTGTGTGTGGGAAGTGGAAGGGGGGTGCATTTCTTGATGTTCACAGGTCAAGAAACGGTCTGCTTTGTATCAGTGTGTTTCCGGGTACAAAAAAATTTAGCTGACTTAAATGCGCATGCATTTAATGCAGCATTAATTATATGTAAACATCGATTTACTTCATTTCAAACATGAATGTTACTCAAAATATGAGCAGAAAATAACAAACAACAAACACAAAAGTGAAACAAACAAACGTACTAAAAAGGGTGGGTTTCAATATTCCAGTGTGATCCCAATTTATTTGAAGGGGGGGGGGGGGGGGGGGGGGGGGGGGGGGGGTTGTGGGGGGGGGGGGTGGGGGGGGGGGGGGGGGGGGGGGAAAGAATGTGTACGATTTCGAGGTGGTAGTTTAAATAGCCAGCTGCCTGTGTGTGGACACATTTCTTTACTGCCTCATCTGCCATCTCTGTCACTCTCACAAAGTTACACACACACAAACCATACACACCCTCCCTCCTACACACACACACACACATGCACGCAGCCTATAGGTGTTGAAAAACACTTGACTGATATGACCCTGAGAAACCCTTAGCCAGGTGGCAAAACCTAAAAAGCTGAGTGTGAACCCCCATTAAACCCCCAGTTTGACTGTGAAAAAACGTCCAGCCATCTGTTGGCAACCCTGCATTTTTTTTTTAAAATTGTGAAATCTTTGAAAATTTAAAAAGGACGGATCATTTTTGTGTGTGCTTTTTTGGGATAAAAACAAAAACCATAATAGAATTTGGAAATGAGTGATCTGGGACGGTGAGTAGTTGTTCCCGTGATCATTTCTTGTAAATTATTTGAGCAATTGACAAAAGAAAAGCAGTTTTTGTTTTTAAAGACTTTTGCCTAAAGTGAGTGGAACTTTTAACACCACCATGGACAGGTATTCAGAAGATACTGTATTCCTTTCCAAAAAAGGGGGTTTCTAGAATGGCCTTTTTCGAACCGCAAGGGAAATCGAAATTATCATATTGTCGTTTTATCAGTATTTCCCCTTAATGAAAAAAAACAAGCGAGAAGGTTGGATCCGTTCACCAAAAGTGCGCCCTTTGTTTTCCTTTAGGTGCATAAAACCCGTCTTTTAAAAAGGGCGGCAGATATTCTTTTTAGTGAAATTTTAAACACACTTTTCAGGAAAGTTTCATTATTTTTTTTTAGGTGGAAAAGTGACCCTTTTTCCTTATTTCTATGATTCCTTTTTTTCTGTTCATTCAACATAAGTCGTGAACCAAATACAAAAAAAAAAAACCCACTTTAGGCCCGAACTAGAAGGCCATGCTGTCTTTCAAGAGTCTTTTGGAGACATGGTAAGACTGGTTTGTAATTTCATCAACTTTTACTAAGCCCCCAACAGTACCTTAGGGACCCATCTTTTTAATAAGCCTTAAAAACCACCAGGACTTTTTCACAGGCCAGCTTGATCACATAACTAACCTGTGTTGCTTCCCCAAACCTTGTTCACCACGATTGCCTTGTGGACTTGCCCCAAAACCGTGCATTCCCCTGCCCCCTCATTATATATGAGTCCCTTGTTTTTCTCCAAGGGGAAGCTGGGTTTGGAGGCATTTTCACTTCAAAAAAAAAACTGCCTTTACCTGTGGAGAATCGTCATGCTTTGCCCCGGCACCGCGGTCACACGATGTTTATTTGACGATTTTTTTCCCACTGCTTTTTTCAGCCGGTGATCATGTTTCCTGAAAGTGCTTTTATTTTCGAAACGTTCCCATCTGAAGTCAAAAACTTGGGCAGAAAGGATTTCACAGAGTGTCGATTTTTCCATCAGATGGGCAGCGTTACCTCATTCGCAGTACGAGACTAAAATGTTTCCCCATGCGGAGAAAAGTTCACCGATACCAAAAACCCCATATTTTTCAATTCCTGACCCCCAGTAAATGTGTTAGACTTTCCTTTTGAATCATTTTCATCAGAGACTTCTTCCCCTGCAAAAAATTTGAAAAAAAAGATCCCCCAGTCTCTTTTGAAAAAGCAACAATTTTCGAAAAAGGGCCAAGTTTTTTCAGAACAGAGTCTTGGTTCTTTCCCCTCAGACAAACAGCCCCCACTTCTCCCAAATTAAAGTGCTATGTACCAAATCTCTGGCACTGAGTAAAACCACCATTTCCCAAAGGGGAGAAGGTAATAGCTAGTAAACTCCGTAATTGTGTGTGTAGAATTTTGCATGCCCAAAACCCTATTCTATACATTGTCACATACAAATCTTTAAATATCATCCCCTTTATTCTACTAATGCTGCAAAGTATTTGCCCTAGTGGTCATTTGTTCTCTCCTCCCCCCCCATCACTCCTTTCCCTTCTGAACCTTTCTTTCCCTTTTTTCTATCTCTTTCGTTTGCTTTGTTAATTTAAAAGCTTAGAATGTCGGGGTGTCATTGCAAGTGTGTACACACAGATGGAATACTGCGTACCCAGGGGTTTTTTTTTTGGGTTTTTTTTTTAGAAAATTAGTCTGTGCAAAAACAGAAAAAAAAACGGGTTTACATACCTTATACTTTTCATTTTTTCCCCTTAAATCCTACCTCCATTTCTTCTTAATATGATGCCGGTTAAAAGCGCTCTCAGCGAAAACTTAAAAATCACCTTGGTGCCCAGCCTTTTTGTTCCCCCAGCCCAAAAATTTGGGACAGACCCCTGTTTTACCTTCCAGGTTCCTCATCACTGCCCTCAGAATTGGACTGAAAACACATCTTTGCAAAAAATTTTTTTTTTAATTTTTTAAACATGAATGGGGAAAAGGGGGATTTCTAGATTTTTGGTTGTTTTTTAAAACTGTTTTTTGGGGTGCACAGTGTGTGTGTTTTTTTGGTGATTGTGAATATGGTTTATTTTTATATGAAATTTTTCACTGTTCAAAAACTAAAAATTTTGTTTTGATGACTTTTTTTTTTCACGCGCTCGCGCGACTTATTTTGGGGTGTTGGGATGAAGCAGGTGTAAAAGGAATTCAATGAGAGTACATTTTTCCCCATTACAGGAGTTACAGTTTAAAAAAGGAGGGGAAGAGAAGAGGAAATTTTCTGAAGGGATCAAATCATTTTGGGGGAAGAACAAAAATTTTTAAATTTTTAGGGCAGATAAAACGAAGATCTCTCATTCATTCATTTAATGTAATTGTAGATATTTCATTACATTTCGTACATTTTGTAATCAAACTAAATGACTTATTTTTTGTAGATTCATTTAGATTATCTTTCAGTTTCGTTATATTTTCCCTTGTGTGGAAAAACTTTTTATATTTCATCTTTTTCACAAAATTGCGTGTTTAGAAAAGGCAGGCATTTCCCTTTTATGTACATGAATTTTTAAAGGAGAGAGAGAGAGAGAGAGAGAGAGAGAGAGAGAGAGAGAGAGAAATTTAAATTGGGAAATTTCATCACACAAATGTTTCAGGAAAGAAGGGGTTTTAAATACTAAACTAGATGTTCATAAAGGAGATGCAGGGGTTTGGGCCTGGTAACTGTAAGGGAAGAGGGTTGGGGTAAAGTGGGGGGTTTTTTCCATTAAGATTAATCTCCTTTTCCCGTCTGTCTCTGCTTTTGTTGTCTTTTCTTTCCTCTCTCTCCCCCTTCTTCCTTCTCTTTCCCCCCTCTCTCCAACCCCCAAAACACACAACAGCACAGCACGCAAAATGTTACATCCCCACATTTGCACACTTTTAAAAAAGGGGAAAGGCCAAATAGTTACGGGAAGCATTTGATCAGCTTTCCAGGATGCGATTCCCCCAGAAAAGAACATCATTATACTCTTTTGCCTGAAAAGTTTTGAGTAATTTTTAGGTATTTTTTTCAAAAAACTCCCTAGCGTCTGCATCGATTTGTGACATTCTTAAAGGGGAAAAAAAATAACCCGCTGCGTTCATTTGAATATTCAGTTTCAATGATACTGTAGTGGAGGCCTAAAAAAAAGAGCTGTAACAAAAAATGGCAGTGCATTGTGTGTTGGTCATTTGTCGCCCCTCATAGGTTAGATTTAAGGATCTATAAACTCTTGGGGACTCAGTACAGTATGGGGGGCTTGTACAAAAAAACTCATTAAGAAGGTAAGTACTGTAGGAATCGCCGTTGGACAGCCTGGAAAAAAGGGATGGGGCATGGGGAAAATGCTCTTTAGGGAGCGTGTATTCAAAAATGAGGTCTGGGGAAGGTTCAGTTTTCCTTTCCCCCTTGCACCCATTTAAACGAGGGGGCTTTTTTCCAGGAAATATTTAAGAGATTAAAAATGCATTTTTATGTGCAAATGTAGATTTCTCAGTGTTTTTTTCTTAATTGTCACGCTTTTAAAGTAAATTTCCGCTTCAGGGGGCTTTGTCCTTTTATCTTTATCCTGGGGTAGTCCCCCTGAAGCCCAAAGGGGCCCACAAAGGTTTTTTAGGGAACGCCACTTCACACCCCATTTTTTCAGCGGTTTGGAATTTGAAATTTATACTTACAAGACAGGCCACAAGAATCATTGTGGAGAAGCCTGCCAACTACTAAACAAACTTTCCCCCCCCCCCCTCCCCCTCCCTTTTTTTTTATTTTCTTTGTTACTCTTCTCCAGCTTTAAAGGGAAAATTTTCCCCGAACCCCATCACGGGGATTGCCCCGGAAGCCCCCCTGGTACCTTTTTTTTTCCCAAAAAAGGTTTTTTTTTTTAAAAAATCCCGCCAGTTAAAAAAATTTTTGAATCTGTGCCTGCTAGCTATGAAGCCACTAAAAGTTTTTGAAAACACCTCAAGATACCCTTTCATAACCGTTTCTTTCTTTCCGTCCTCCCTTTCTCATTCCCCTTTTTTTCAGTACACATGGAAATGAATCATGATTTTTCAGCTGAAAACCCATATGGATTGGTTTTAAAAACCTTTGTTATATTTCACCTCCCCCATTCCCGTTTTTGGGGGGGGGGGGGGGGGGGGGGGGGGGGGGGGGGGAATTCTTCAGAAAGTTATTGTACATTTCGAAAATAGTGGTTTGTATTGGTTGTGTGCATGAGTTCGATGTCGCCGGTTTCAGTGCAGAATGGGTTTTGGATGCGCTCAATTGAGGACGACACCTTTCCCCGGGCAAGGTTTTCCGGCGACATGTGATTTGAGTTTAAATCAAATTTTTACTTGTAGGATTTCTTTCACTGTCGAACTCTTTATTTCGCTCAGTTTGCAATACCGAACATTTTTTGTTCTTTTAACAGTGGATTTTGTGTGTGGGGGCGAAAATACAAAGGAGGAGTCAAAAAAAGGCAACAGGGAAAAAATACAGGTGTAGGGCCCGTTAGTGTAATATGGGTACCATAGTTCCAGTATTGTTTGGGAAGGGGGCGGGGGGTAAAGGAGGTGGGAAGAAAAAAAAGAAGAAAAAAAAACACCACCCCTTGCAATTATGGTGCCGTAAATCGGGGAGCGTTAGCTGTTTTACGGAATAAAATTTACTATATTTCGGTACAGGCTAGGCCTGCCTAGAATAGAGGGCTTCAATTAGTGTGCTGGGACTTTACGCCAGATCAATTAGAGATCCCCTTTGGGAAAGGTAGCCCATCGTAAACTTTTGTGACGCCTCAACTGTATCGAGAGCCAGATACCACCAACAACCCACCCAACGAAAGGGTTTTCCCCCGTACACATGACCACAAGGGTCACTACGTAATACACACCGCAAAAAGAATTCTAAACTCGGGGCAGTATTTTTGGGAAGGTTTATGATCTCGGGGTTCGACAGCGACTTTGACCCACGTTGCGGGATTCCATCCATGTATGCCCAGTGTTCTTCACCCATGATCTGGGTGTTCTGCAGAAGAATTCAAATTTTTTGCCGGGGGAAAGTGGGGAGTTTGGGGGGCTTCGGGAGAGTTTTACCGGCTCCTGAAAAATTCTGTTTTTGGGGGTTTCCACTCCCCTTCCCCCAGCTTTTATTTTTGTTACGTTTTTTTCTTCTTTTCCAGCTATTTCGTTGAAAAGTTTTTTCCAGAAAATCGTTCAGTCTTATATTTTTTTTCCCATTTTTGCCCCCCCCCCCCCCCCCCCTGGAAAAAGGGACCCGGGGAGAAAAAAAAAGATAATTTGTTATGCCCCGCCGCGCAAAGGGCCCAGGGTGACGCCGGGGAGGGAGGTTGAGGGGGGGGGGAGCTTGTGAGGCTGGGGGGGATTCGTTTTTTTCTTTTAGTTCCACTTTTTAGTTCAATTGGCATTTTCTTTTTGTTTTGTTTCTTTTTTTTCTGTTGTTTTTAATTGATTTGTTTTCTTCTTCTTCTTCTTCTTCCTAAAATACTGGTTCACTCAAAAAGAGTAGGTCACCAGGCGCATGTTAAAAGTAAAATAAAATAACATAAAATAGTGCGATCAGACGTTGGGCCCCTGGAGCAAATTTGGCAACAAGGGGTCGCATTCGTATTCAAGAAGTTAAAAGCAATGGCCAAATTCAGGCCCAGTTAACAGTAAAATATCGGGGGAAGTAAAAAATAGAAAAACATCAATATGCAGATCTCAAAACTGTTGTATCAATTTGTTTTTTAAAAAGAGATTGATTTGTTGGCAAATTTTGATGGCACCGGCAGTGGTTCCACAGCCGTACAGAACTGGGAAAAAAAGAATGCAAGGGCTGTCAATATTTGATGCAGGTATGGTTTTAACACTGACCGCCACTCCTGGTGCTACTTTTATTCAATACTAGTTGTTCCATTGGAATATCAATTACTTTAGCTTGCCTTTAAAAAAGGTGTTAATTTTAATAAAAGCTCTTCTCTTTCAAAGGGGTTTCCATTCTAATTTCCTCATGTTTTTCCTAGTACCCCCTTTTTCTCTGATGTGGTTCCTGTTTACGAACCGTGCTGCTCTCTTCTGAATCTTTTCAAGGTTATCAATGTCCTTTAGATGGTAAGGACCCCAAACTGAGCAACCATATTCAGTACTGGTTAACCAGTGTTTTGTAGCAGTCGTTTTTAAACCCTTTTGGGGGCAGTCATTGATATTCGTGTAAGAAGCTAAGATTTTATTTGCTTTCTTACATACTAAATTGTAATGTTCTTTCCATTTGAGACGATATCTATAATCAGCCTAAATTTTGCAGCATTAGTTTCTTTAAGAATAGTATTATGGATAGAATAATCTGATCTAATTAGTGAGCTTTTGTTACATATGCGCAACACTTGGCACTTTTGAGGAGAATTCCTTTTCCAAGTTCTTTCCCACTCTTGTAAAGCGTTTTAGATCTTCTTGTAGAATGGTGTATCATTTGCTTCTGATTGTTCTATATACAAAACTGTCATCTGCAAAAAGCCTTATAGTAGTTCCAGGAGGAGATTTCTACTTATGTCATTTATATAAATTAAGAAAAACAAGGGCCCCAGAACAGTTCCCTGTGGTACACCGGGACAAGATTTGGTTTTTACAAGGGGATGACGACCCTTCCACAACAACTTTCTGCTTTTCTCCCAACGAGGAATGATCAAAGCCCATTTTAGCAAAGAAACCGCCATGCCAATGTGTTTAATTTAAGCAGCAGGCCCTTTCATGGTCAACCTTATCAAAGGCTTTAGAAAAATCTAATAAAATTGCATCTATTTGCTGTCTGTTTTTAAAGACAGTTACTAAAATCATTGAGAGTTGTTTAAGTTGAGTCTCACAACTCCTTCGCTGTCTAAAAACCATGCTGGGCGTTATTTAAGAAATCATATTTGTCAAAATGGTCCATTATGCTACTATAATTATGTGTTCAAGTAATTTAGCTGATATGGAGTAAAAAAGATACAGGTCTATAATTCCTGCTTTTTTTTTGTCACCCTTTTTAAATAAGGGAACAATGCTCGCATCTCGCCACTCATCAGGTATTACTCCCTGGTCCAGTGAAGCTTGGTAAAGTAATTGGTATACCTCACTCAATTCATTGGCACATAATTTTAAGAGCTTGCCAGGAACGCCATCGGGCCCAGTAGCTTTGTTTTCATTGATATTGGTCAGTAATTTAAAAATACTCCTGCTTTGTTTACTTTGATGTTTTGCATTTCAGGGGAGTTATCATCTCCTTTAGTCTAACGTTAATTAAAAAGGGTTTTTTGGGTTTGAGAAAACTGAACAAAAAATGCTTGTTTAGTAAGTTTGCTTTCCTTCAGGGTCCTGTATTAGGTTATTCTGGTTATTTCTCAGGTCTGGAATCCCAATGTTGTCCTGTCTCTTACTCCCTTTTGTAAGAAACCCTAATTTCTTGTTTTGATGATCACCCTTTCCGAAATCATCGATTAACATAATTGGAGTGAGCAGTTAAATTCTCTCTGACACTTTCTTAATATGTTTATACCTAACCCGTAATCTTTCTGAATTAGGATGTAGTTTCAATTTCTTAAAAAAACGATGTTTCTTCTCAACAAACGTTTAGTTTTAGTAGTAATCATGGCTGGTGGGTTCTTGCTTGAAATTATTTTTGTAGGTATGTTGTATCCATAAAAAAATTCCAAATTAGTTTTTATACACTTCCAAGATCACTGACATTATCTTTAACACTATGGGACCCCAAAAAAAGACGACTGAAAATTTTGAGTATCCTGCGCAATTTTGGTAAATCTGCTTGGTTCCAGAGTCTGATGGTACGGTTTAGGGGGGTTTTTTCGAAAGGGTTGAAAAATTTCTCTCTAAAAGAACTTTTGTCATGGGTCACCCAGGCCTGCAATTTAATTCCTGATTGCCTAAAGCGCTGGACATTGGTAAAAAATAAATCCAGGAATGCCTTACCACGAGTTGGTGATTCAACTGATGTACTAATCCAAGGTCTTTGGTGGCATCAAAAAACTGAGTATTAATATTTTTACTGTATTGATTACCAAGTATGCACTTCCCCCCAATCAATATCTGGTAAATTTAAAATCTCCCCAATCCATATATTGCCTTCCTATTGGCCAAAAAAAATGTTAGAAATGTCTCTGCAAATAGACATACATACATTTTATTGAGTCTGGAGGTTGTAAACTGATCCAACAATGACAGGTCTCTTATTCTAAAATTTTAATCCTACAAATAAACTTTCACTATTTTTGCCTTGATATAAAAACTCACTGGCTAAATTTTCCTAATGGCAATCAAGCCCCCCTCTTTTTCCAAGTCTGTCCTTTCTATAATATCAAAATCCTCCCTTAAAAGTTTCACTACGGGATGTTCCAGTTTCTAGCCAAGTTTCTGTTCCAATTACAACATCAATGTTTTTTTCAGTGACTAAATTACTGGTTCTTCCTTTTTCTTAATAAGAGATTTAAAAAATTTTCGACTATGCATTTAAATTTATCTTTTTCTTAATGATTTAGGGTTCAGTTGCACTTTATGATTTGGGATTTTATCAGTTTTAGAATCAGGGGTGGATGCAAACTTAGGACAAAAATTTTAAGTTTTCTTTTGGGGATCGGTCTGGTGAGATGGGTTCAAAACGGTTGCTTTCTGAGCTGCATTTTCATAGAATCCTCAAAAAGTCTTGAACTAAAGTTTGGAAGCCCGCAGGTAAAACAAGTCCCTGATATATCATATTGCATAAAGCTTCATAAACTGTGAATTCATTAACATAATTTAGTGTGATACCTGAAATTTCAGACGTCACAGGCAACTGCTTTATGTTTCCATGTGACTCTCAAATTGCAAAACTCCGCATGGATATTTTACTTTGGGGAGGACCCGGATTGAGTTCAATGTCTCCTGATAGGATAAGGCTTAAAAACCATAATTTAACTCCTCTATTTTCTAACTCTTTTAATCAAACAATTCCTTATCACTGTATATTTCTAATGTTAATTGAAATCAGGGGTTCAAATCGGGGCCTAGTAATAGACGTAAGAACAGTACGGCACAGGTGCACACAGGAGACTAAACATGGTTTTAGGTTGCACAAAGTTTTAAAACCTGCAAAAATGGAACTAAAGGCGTTACATCAACATCTAAAATTTCAAAATTAAACTGAGTGCTTTGGAATATTGTTGTTCCTGTCAATGTGGAAACGCAAGGAAAAATAGAAAACTTTTAACCGAAGCCGAGTAAAACACGCCGGTAGCCCCTTTGAAAGCCAAATAAAACTCACCTTACTGAAAGGGTTTAAAACACAATTTCGTTTAAAAAAAGAAAAGAAATAAGCGTTAAATTTCCAACAGCTAACAGTGCTGATTATTAAAATTCACGGAATACTCGTATGAGTAAAAGATGCAAGGCTTTAAAAAGATGTAACAATGAATTTAAAACGGGAGCTCCAAAAACCAGGCACCCCTCGCTGGACATGGTGGTTAGTTAGCCCTGATGTGGCCCTCTGCGGTCGGCTGGGTTTATAAGCAACATTATCTTATCTTATGTGAGTTTGACCATTGGAATGGGCTATAGTGTGATACATGATCTGTCAACAGGGCATTTCCGTACGTTTTATGTTGCATTGGGCAGATTTTTTTTTTATCCCTGCATTTTATGTTGCTTTGTAAGATTTTTTTGATAATTTTTTTTCTCTTTTTTTAATTTAATTTTTTTTTAAACCAATTTGAAAGAAAAGGATTAAGAGACGGACACATGTGAAGAAATCTGTGTGAAAAAAAAAGTATTTGTGAGATGTTGGTCAGATATATTGGGAGGAGACCTATTCTTTTTAAAATATTTTCAACATTTTCAGGGAGAGAAGTCGTCACAACCACACCCATCTCCACCCACCCCCCCCCTTCATTTACAACATGTTGGCAGAAGAGTCACCACACCCACTCTGCCAGCTGCTGTTAAACATTTTTAAAAAGGAGATTCCACCCTGTCCACCTCCCTCTCTTTTAAAATTTTTTTATTTATGTTTTTTTTTCTCTTTATTTACAGAACTTGGAAGTCCCCTTTTAGTGAGGGCCCTCTGGTCTGTAATCCTGATGTGTAGCGTTTTGAGCTGATATTTTAAAAAAAATGTGTATGTGATGCTGTCTCTTCTGTTGCGCAGTTTGTAAGCTGATATTTAAAAAAAATGATGTATGTGTATGCTGTCTCTTCTGTTGCTCTTTCTTTCTTTTTTTTTTTTTTCCCCCCCCCCCCCCCCCCCCCCCCCCCCCTCCCCCCCCCCCCCCCCCCCATTGCTTTTTTTTCCTTAACCTTTTTCTTTAGAACATATAGAAAAGGTTTTTACAGTGCCGTTTCTTTTTTGTTTTTAGTTCTTTAGTCATGAATAAAGTTAATAATGCAGAATGAAAGATAAAAAAAAAAAAAAGGGACTCTCCACAGTTGAAAAATAAACCTTAAAAGTTGCAAACATTCTTCTTTGAAAATTTTGTTTGATGAGAATCCTTTTATTTATTTTGTTTATGGATAACTGAAGTCTTGGAGTTGTAGGTTGGGATGGGGAGGGGGAAAAACCATCCCTCTGGAAAGTGTAGATTGATCACTTTGGGGGAAACGCTCGAGTTAGGAGTCCCACCACATTCTTTTTCGTATTTTTTTGTTTTAACCTCTCAGTGGCAATATTTGTAAGATGTACCTGAACAAAAAAAGTTGTTTATTAGTTTTGTTATGAGAAGCGATATCATTTTTTTTTTTTTTTTTTGCTGGTCTAGGGACGTCATTGACATTTAGCGTTTCCTGTGTTAGTTCTATATCCCATGATTATGCTCGGCTTTAAAATTAATGAGTTACGTGTTGTGTGTGTGTGTGTGTGGGGTGTGTGTGTACTAGTTTTTTAATTCAAATCACTGGAATTTGGAGATTTGAAAAACCTTGCTGATTTCTTGAAAGTTTGTCTTTCCATATAAACAATGTTATTAGAATTTCATCTATTTTTTACACACAGATGTAGAGTTGTAATTTCATAGCAGTTTGACAGGGAAGTTTCTTGACTTGTGTGACATGCACTGATATGAAAAACTTATTTGCAGGAAAGATGTTGCTGTTATTGCCTTTTCATTCTATTATATTTTTACAAGCGTTCTCTTTGCATCTAGAAACGTTTTAAATTCTTCATTTAGGGAAAAAGATTTTTTGGTGGATGATATGAGATGCGAATGCATGGTGACCAAGATTTATTCTTGCATGTTCACTGCCAACTCAATTCAAAAAAAGTTCATGTAGAGAAACCGATAATTCAAAGTGATTTTGACAGACCTAATTGAATCGCTATCATCAAATAATTCAGTTTTTTGTCAGCACAATTTTTTTTTTCAGAGTGTTATAGATATAATTTTTATCTGTTCTTAGTAGAATTGATTTTTCTGTAAATTTGTTTTTATATTATTGCTTTTTTTTTGGTTGTGGACCATTCTGAAAGAGCGAGTTAGATTTAAAAACTTGCTCAAAAGAAATTTTTCACTGTTATGATTTTGGTATCTTTTATGTAAATAAAGCCAAGAATATGACTGATTTATCATAACAGTTTGATTACCTACGGGACCCCTTTTCAGCAAGAAATTGCAAAACATTGGAAGTTGTGACCCTTTTGTCTCCACCACTGTGATATACTATAAACCCGCGTACCCTTTACTGCTTGGCTAGGGTTTTCACAATTAGACAGCCCCCCTTTTCCAGTCGCCCACCCTCCCTGCGCACACAAGTCAGAAACCATATCGGTTTAATACAAAGGTAACCCGGGGGTCCTCTACCTGTTCTTACCCTCCTCTTACAGCTTTGTGGTCTTCCTTCCTTCAGTAGCCCGGTTTAAACCTTGGTTGCTTACTGTATGCTTTTTTCTTTTTTTTTTTTTTGCTTTGCCGATTTTACCTGCAAATTTAAATTTTAATAAATCAATAATCGTCACTGTATGGGAGTGTGTTGGGGTGTGGCATTTCATTGTTTGACTTGATCACCGTGTGGTTTTGGGAATGCACTAATTTTCCTGAGTTTGCATTGATTATCTGTTAGAGAAATACAAGATAGTTTGGGGGGTAACAGAAATGTCTTTTTTTTTGTTCTGTCGAAGATGGAGCGAGGGTTTTAAGGATACTATGAAGAATGAGGGGAGAGTGAGGAAGTTTTGGAAGTGGTTTTGATGTATTGTGGATCTCTTTTTTTTCTTTTTTTTTCTTTTATTAGTATTACCGTGAATGTTGAATGTCAGTATCCTGTCCATTCCATCCTTGTAGCAACCAATGGTTGGATCATCATTTTGCAAGCATTGAGCATGCTAAGTTTCCTGTGGCTAGTGTTAGTACAGTGGAACCTCTCCATAACAGAAACAAACATTCAGTAGGGGTCTTAAGGAGGAGGAAGCTGTCTTTGAGAGGTACATCCAACTTACTATATAGACGAAGAGAAAAGGGGCTCTGAAAAACTATGTCTTCAAAGGTGGAGAGGGTGAAGCGCTTATTCTTCAAAGGGTCGTTATTGGGAAGGGTTTTTATTGGGGGTTTCACTGTTATCAGTGTGTGTGTGTGTGTTGTTATTTTTTCTGTGTTTGTACTGTTGCTGTCATTTTGTTTTTTTCAAGTTTTGTTGAACATGCAGTACGACTTATTTGGAGATTCCCCCCTCTCCTCCCTACCCCGCGCCCTTCTCCAATGAATGATTAGCCACTCTACAGAGAACACCAGCACATAATTTTTCATACATCTGATCTCTTGCCTCCACTGTCTTTGTTCCTTTGTTCCCCTCTAATGCAAAACAGTTTGTCAGTACACAGGTTGCAGATAAAGATTTTTTTGAAAATTTCGCAAAAATACGTGCTTGAAAGATTTACGTGATTCTCCTGCCCTCCCCCATTTCCATTGTCCATTTTATGTCATTGACAGCATGAGTGTGAAATAATGTGCATCACATTTCAGTTTACTATTGCCATCTTCTTTTTTTTAATTGAAAGAAAAGAACTTTTGTCACATGATCTTTCATTTAAAGTCTTACCTATCAAGTTTAGAGTTGGAGCATGGTTGCGTTTGTTTTACCATATTGTCGAAAAACTGAATTCAGCATGTTTTTGAGAAATAAAGGGAGGTGGGGGAGGAGAAGGGGAAATGAATTCAGAATCTTTGATGTATGTGTTGCAAGAAAGCTTATAGACCTCTGCTTAGTGATTACAAAATATTGTTGCAACAATGCAGAATTGAATATATATGACATGCACAGCATAGTGTTGTCCCGACCAAGCTGTACTATATACAGATGTCTAGAGATCACCAAATACTTTCAAGATGTTTGATATTAGAGAGGTATGAAGTTGGACGCTTGTATAGTTAGTATTGCTTTATAAAGTTAAAAAAAACAGAAAATTGATATATATGGGGGTGATGATAGTAGGTGTGTAAAACTTTTGGGACATGTGCTGTGAGTAGTCTGGTAGTGACCTATTAATAGCATTAGTGTGGGGTTTGTTTGTTGTTTTTTTTCATCCAACAGTCTGAGGAAGCTGCTGAACAGAGCATGGAATGTATTTGATCTAACCTGTAGTTTGAACCCCAAAGCAAGGACATTTGGCTTGAGACTAGGCCCAGTGTGTGTGTGTGTGTGTGTGTGTGTGTGTGTGTGTGTGAGAAAGAGAGAGGATATCTGTTGATAGCATCGGTTGAGTCTGTGATGAAACTGACATATTGAAATGTTTTTTCTTCCCTTTTTCATAAATAGAGAACAATTGTGTGTTAAAGTAATTTCAGAATCTGTTAGGGTTAGATCAGTCTAGGTGCAAGTTCTGTTTGATGGTTTCGGAGAGTATTTTTTGTGAAATGATTTTCATTTGTATGAAATTGGTATTGAATCTTGTACAAATTAATTGGTTTTGCTTGCCTAGCAGTAGGGTACCCGACGCTTTGTGAGGAGTGTTTTGTCAGCTTGGATAACAAGATAAGATAAGATAAGATAATGTTGCTTATAGCCCAGCCGACCGCAAAGGGCCACATCAGGGCTGTGCTTGGATAATAAAGCAGGTTCCAAACAAAAGATATTTGTAAACTGCATGAACTTGCTCAACATTGATAATGTCTTTGGGTGTTAACTTGGTGTAGTTGGCATCTGTGTGGTTCTGAAATCAGTAACCGTATAGAAATTTTAACATTTGGTTCTTTCTCTTCAAGATCCTATATCCTGAAAGTTTTTTTTAGTGTTGTCAAAAGTATTCAGTGCTTTTTCTACATGGGTGCTTAATAGTTATGTTTTATGTATCAGTTTTTCAGCTGATGTAAAAAAAAAATTACCACATTGTCTTGAGAAATATAATTGATTTTTTTTTCCCCAGTGAAATTAACAGTGAAATACAAATTTTCTATTGTTGCTGTGAACTACTTGTTTCTTGCAATTTTTTGTTTTTGTTTTTTTTTTTGTTTGTTTTGTTTTGTTGAGGATGGGATGGATAAGCCCAGCCCAGAAAGAGAAAAATTGAGATTTGAAGTGGTAATCATTTTGATGGCATGGATGCTAATTTACACTGTTGCATGCATGTTCTCGAAATAGAAGCACTAAAAGATGCAGTATTGGCAGTATCAGTATGAGTAAATGTCTGATGAGCATTTCCTCTCTAAACTTAATCAGGACTTTGCATGATCATCAAAATCGTGGACTTTACAAGGGGGGGGGGGGGGGGGGGGGGGGGGAGATAGAGTTCAAAGTCCTGAGTTCTACTTCAGAACAATGTCATTCTGCGCAGTCTTCTCATTAATTGCCAGTCCATTGGTTCGCCATATTCCCAGCACTATGAAATGAATTTAAAAGTAAAAGTTTGAGGGGGGGAAAAAACATTGCTATGGATTAACTTCTGGGTAAAGTCTTGGTCCTCCGAACAATGTCACTATTCTTCAGAAACTCATTTTTCTGTCTTTTTGATGAAATAAACATTGCATAATTAACATACACTTTTATCTTCATTGTTAAACATTAGCAGCTGGTGCTGTTTTTTCTTTTAAAACGGAAAAATTTGTATTTTCTTTTACCTGCTAGCTATAATAATAAATGGAAGGTCCAGCCCTGATGTGGCCCTCTGCGGTCGGCTGGGCTATAAGCAACATTATCTTATCCTAAATGGAAGGTCTGCAAAATTGTGTGAAAAATGTACAATGTTTCTAATTTAGTTATAGAAGTCTTTCTTAGTTAGAAGCCCTTTTGAGTAATGCACTAATATTTGGTAGAGTGGTTATTGTTTTCCCTTTTTTTTCTTCTACTTTTTAAGCAGTTGAGTGGTATAACTTCAGAATTGTTTGCTAGCATCTAGTCATCCTCTCCAAGAATATTTTTGTTCATGTAGTGTCTTGTTTATTCCTAAATGTATTCTCAAACGGTTTTGGAATGGCAGAGACAGATCATGAATGATTATGAAAGCATGAAGATCGTTTCCAGTTTCATAATTCAAACTTAATGTAATGAGTTTGACCAGCAGAATCTTTTAATTTTCCTTTTTTCAGTGTGAACTTCCAATCTCCAAAAAATGGTTCATTTGGCTTGGTCTTTTTTCTCTTTTTTTTTTTTCTTAACGGAGCCATTTGTCTTGATGTGAAGTTTTAAATAATCTCAAATGCTTCTGTAAGGTTGAAATTTTTGTACCATGATAGCCCATGAACTGATGCATTTTCCTTTTTTTTCTGCTTCTTAGGCTATCAGTTTTTCAGTAAATGGAACATTGTGTCAGATAATTAGCAGCTGCAGGATGATGTTGTGGGATCAGTATATGAAGTAATACAACTCAAGCCTATTTGTTAACAATGAATAGAATAGGTAATCATTTTAGATTGGAGAGACTTGGTACATTGTTTGGTATGGGTGATGTGATGCAGTGTGGAATGGCCAGGAAATGGTGACCTGAGTGTAAATGTTAGATTTAAAAACAAAAAAAACAAAACCCAGATTAGAGATCATTCTCCATAACTGCAAGTGGAGATGAAATCCTAATCTGTTCTGTCATCAGTGCTAATGATTATGCATTATTGGGTGTGGGGGGGGGGGGGGAATCTGCCTTTGTGAAAATGATTGTACTTTGTAGATAGAATTAGGTACAGCTGAGGGACAGTGATTACCATTACGATTGTAATTTGTAGATAGAATTAGGTACAGCTGAGGGACAGTGATTACCATTACGATTGTAATTTGTAGATAGAATTAGGTACAGCTGACGGACAGTGATTACCATTACGTGATGAATATAGGTCAGAATTCAATACAACTGATGGACTGATGGAATTAGCATCATGTAACAAAGGTTTTTTCTGTTGCAGTAGTGCAAGTGCTGTTGCCATTGACAACAAGATTGAACAAGCCATGGTGAGTCTTGACAGTCTGAACACTCAGCTAGGACAAAACTCAGAAAGCAATGCTCCGCTAGAAAATAAGGTGGCCCAGAGCATGGTAAGTTTATTTCAGTTATTTGATAATACACACATTAATTATCTTCTCCACTGCACATAGAGCAGGTTTGGTTAAAAAAAAAAGTGTTGATAAACACTAGCCATCAAAGATGGAATGGTGTAGAGTAATTCATTGGATACAAAATGAGACTGTGTTTTTGTATTACTTAGGAACAGTGGGTGGTTGTAGGCTTCTGAATTGGCTGTGGAGGCAGTGGAAACAGTCCCTGTCCCCGTCCACTGCGGTGTCCTTCCACCCCACAGTGAACGAGCACTGTTGCCCAGTGAGGTGTTGAAAGACTAATGAAATGGTGGTGGCATGAGGGTATAACTTAACAGTTCTGTTCAATAAGTCATGAGCCTCACCATGTAGATATGCTTCCATTGCTCTTTGTGTGCTTCATGTGCAGTATGCTTGTCATGTAAATTAAGCATCAGAATGGACAGAAAATTGCTTAGAGAAGAAAATTCATTCTTGCTGTGAATTGTCAGAAATGAAAAGAGCTTGCTCAGACTATAATTTGGGGGGGGGGGGGGGGGGGGGGGGGGGGTGTTGAAAAGCTGTATAGATCTGTTATCACTTATCAGCCATTTGAAAGACTACCTTTGTACAATTCTGATGCTTGATTTAAATTTTTTTTTTTTTTTAATGAAAAGAAACCTTGCTGGATTTTGCTTGATTACACATTGCTTAGGGCTTGATCTCTGCCCTTCCCTTGCTGTTGATACACTGTGCACACTGGCTGATTCATGGTGACCTTTCTAGTCCACTTCATGGGGAACAATGATAACTTTCTTTGAAAGCTAGTGAGTACACACCAACTTTATTCAATGCTTGAGTTTCACCTGATGAAAGGATGGATCATGCCCTTGGCATGTAAAATGGGTCTGCTTGTCTCGAGAGTGATCAGAATTATACCAGCACAGATCAGAATTAAACCATCACAGATAAGAATTATACCATCACAGATCAGAATTATACCATCACAGATCAGAATTATGCCATCACAGATCAGAATTAAACCATCACAGATCAGAATTTATACCATCACAGATCAGAATTATACCATCACAGATCAGAATTATACCATCACAGATCAGAATTATGCCATCATAGATCAGAATTATACCATCACGGATCAGAAGTAAGCTAGGTATCCTTTACCCTGAAATTGAAGGGTCTTTAATTTTCTACTATATTTCAGATAGCCAAATAATACTTTCACGACTAATTATGTATTTATGGTTACTGAATTTTAAGTTGAACCATTCAAGGTAAAACATACTGAACTGTTGATACAATAATTATTCATTTAACAGTAGCGTGTTGCTGAGAAAAAATTGTGCTCTGTTTCATACCGTCTGTGGTGGCAAATAATTGTGCAATGATAGATTTGTATTCCAGTTTGATTTAGTGTGTAAAAAAAAAGAAGCAAGTTTTGTTATTGCTGTTGCTAATTTCTATGAAAAATCCATTGTATTTCTACACTGATAATAGACCTGCCACTGGTGCAGTGGTGACAACAATCTGGTGACTGAGAAATAATGACTTAAAATCCAGACAACTATTATTGTGGTAGTTTGGAGTTCCAGTTGGCTTCTTGGCACAGAAATTGAGTGTGTTATGGGACAACCTGTTCGGTCCCATCCGCCTCATGGAATTAGTTTGAAAATGGTCAAATACTGCCAGTAATCAACTCTGCTGTGCAAAAAGGGCCAGCCATATGTGGTTGGTCAGCATTGTATACAGAAACTGAAGAAGACCAGTGCTATCGGAGAAAGGAACAGTTCAGCCTTGTCATGTGTCTGGAACCAGTTTTTTTCACATCAGCATGATCATCATTATCCTTATCCTGATCAATCATTCAGTAAAGTAGCGTTTTGGTGTTGTTGTTGCTGTTTTAAGTTACAATTCCTTTTGGCATGAATGTGATCATGATGTGAGTGTGGAAAACTGGTGCTTACAGTTTTATTGTTTAAAATGGAGGTCATCATTGGAGGGACATTGGCATTACCTCAAATCTGTGACAAGGTCGTGACTGCGTTCACTTGCGGGCTTGATAGCTGATGACCTGCTGATGTTTAATTAGAAAACACATAGCAGTGATTTGACTGAACACCATCGTAATGACTATGGTTCATTGCAAGGTGGTGACCATGTGGCAGTCCATCTGACCACATTGGCAATCTGACAATGGTTCCCTCTAGACTGCAAGACCCGATACTGCAGTCGCATTAAGGTTGAAAAGAATGCTTTTGAGAGTGCGTGGAAGAGGCAACACTTGAATTGAAACACCAAGAAACCCTGTTTATGAGAATATGAATTTGCAGTTGATTGTAATTTCTCTCTTAACAAGAGATAATAAAGTTTTCTGAAGTCTCGGGTCTGAATTCAGATGTACTTTTAAGCAGTGATCCTGTTGAAAGAAACAAAGAAGAGCAGTTATGTTCCTACTGCATATCACGCTCGGGCATTTACAGCTGTATACACAACCATCCCATCAAAGAATCGGGAAAGAAGGAAAAGGTCTGGACTGGAAGCTTGATGACCAAAGAAGTTTGATTCCAAACGATAAACGTAGGAAGCACCTGATGTATCCTGTTATTCTGTGTTGTGTGTCTGAGTTTCTTTTTTAATCTTGACTTTCACCCCACATGTTTCCTCCCGCTTTCTGTCTTGGTGCACTGTTTGGCTTGCCACTCACTGCTGTGCGTACTTCAATTTCCCATCAGTTCATTTTTCTGTACATTGTTCTATGGAGTCACAAACGTTGAAGTAAGATCCTGATGGGTTTGGTGACCGTTGAGCAACCATTTGAACAAATGTGATCGCTTCATCATGAGTAGACTGGGGCAGTTAAGAATGTAAACAAAATCGTACTGATTACTCAATTTTTTTTGGAAACTCCTGCAAAAGAATACACCAATTACAAAATCAAGAAGGTTGCTTCCATGATTGTAAGGCTTCACCAAAGCCTTTGATTTTAAAACGTCTTTTGGTATGGATTTGAGAGAAAAGGGAGAGAGAAGAAAGACGGCAAATTACACCCCCCCCCTCAGTTTCTCCCTCACACATGCACGCACACACAACACCACACCACACCACACCACATGACACCACACCACACCACACACACACAGTGACGAAAAACAAATATGATCATGCAGAGTAAGTTGTAAAAGGTTTCACCAGCTGTTTCTTTTCAGCAACCTCAAATTAGAATGAAAATAGAAAGTGCTTGGATTTGCATGTTAGAAAATCACTGCACAACAGACCATCTGAAGATCTTGTTCAAAGAGGTTTCACCAAATGAGATATGTGAGTTTTACAAAGAAGTATATATTTTATGTTTGATCTACAATTTGATGGAAAATCAATCTGGTTTTCAGCACACACACACCCCCAGCCAGCCTTTTCTTTTCTTTTGCTTTTTTAGCATGCTTGAAGTTCTTTTTTTTTCTCCTTTTTTCTTTTTAAAGGTCTACTTTAGAGATTTTCGATAATTTGTTAAAAACAGGTCTACATGTCATATAACTACAGTATGGTATTCATTTTTCAAAAAAAGTCGCCGGAAGAATTTAGTAGATAAAAAACGAGTTTTGCACACCTGTTCAAACCCCGCGCGGTAGACCGAAAACCGTGACGTCACTTGGACTGGCCGTCAGCCGCGACCTACACAACAAGCCAACGCCAAGTGAAATCAACACGAGTTGCGATCCCCACAGCCTAAAAAGTCACGAGGGGGTAGCAGATATTGTGCTGTAGGCGTGTGCAGCAGCTCAGGAGGAGACGGATATTCTTTGCACATATTTCCATCTGATCCAGATACTCGAAAGAAGTGGATTCAGTTGGTGCAACCAAAGAACTATCTTTGGTGCAACCATGCCGGGCCACCAAGTTATTTTTATCACGTCAGTTCAGCTGGACCACGGAAACGAGCTGTTCCGACAATTGCCGAGCCCGTTCGAGTGGATCAAAAACTTCGTCTGCATTGTGCACGTATACTTTGAAGGCGGAGTGGTAAGCTCGTACAGATGAGTACGATAGTCGCAGTTTATTCTGTTCTTATCAATGGACAGATCACACTTGTTAAATTGAATGAACACGTTAAGGCTTGAGGAAGGAGAATCTCCGCTCGCCGTCCACGCGTGATCGCATCAAGAAGTCAGTCGGTAGCCTCCCTCGAGACTTCGGTAAAGTCCGTACGCCTTCGGAATGTGTTCGGGCGTCCAGCTGGAACTGAATAGCTCGTTTCCGTGGTCCAGCTGGAACTGACGTGGTAAAAAGAACTTAGCGTTCAAACTGATAAGGTAAAGGCCTTGCAGAAACATCCCCAGAGTTACACTGGCTGTCGCAATCATAGTCACTGCTTTTACATGATAAATTAAATACCAATCAGGATGTGCAAGAACCATCAGAATCGCTTTCTGTCGCCGTTGGCTTGTGTAGGTCACGGCTGACAGCCAGTCCATCATGTGACGTCACATCCAAGAGTAGTTAAGCCATGCCAAGATTTAGTTGATTACCTCCCGTTTTCCTGATTACAGGTAAAAATGCCCACTTTCGCGGATCGATTTCGTGTGATCGGGAGAGAATCGGATGTTTGTTTTATCAATTTATCAAACATTTCAAATTTCTGCATAAGCTGACCAATTATCGAAAACCTCTAAAGTAGACCTTTAAGGTGGCGGATAGGAGTGTCGTTTTCTTATCTTTTCTTGTTTTGTTTTTGACCATGCATACATGGAATCAGTTTTGACATGGCAACAGCTCTGACATGGCCCTTGCAGTTGGCTGGGCTACAAAGAACGTGACAGGAGAACTGAAATGCAAGGAAAATGTGAGGTACATTAAAACAAAAGGAAGTCCATCGTGAAACAAGAGGAGATGAAAACGTTTTCGTAACTAGAGAAGGTGCTCATTTTCAGTATTCATCTTGTGTGAGGGAAATGTGATACATAATTACACCACCGTTGTGAAGGCCCTTGAAGCACCCCACCAATGGAGTCACTGTAGTCATTCTAGTGGTTCCTTGATCTACTCCTGCAGTGCTTGGTGCCTATGTCTGGCATTATGCTTGTCTGTTGTCTGCGCTCACGTAACATGGAGAAAAATGTACACGCACTTAAATGGCTGTGTGTGCTTTGGTCTGGTTTTAAAATGTCTTTGCTGCTTTGAGTATTGCCATTTGTTCTCTTCTTTTGATTTATTTCATTTTATTGTTTTTTAACCGTGCATTTTGATTTTTTTCTTAACCACTGCTCTGCTTCTGTGCCAGCACATCAGCATCTGCTTTGAAAACCTGTCTATTAAATACATCTAAAACTTGAAAGTTGTAAATGTTTTTAAAGAAGTGCTTTTGGGGTCACTAATAGACTGACTCTGCTGCGTAATCTTTTATTCTGAAAGCGGTCAGATCGTCTGTTAATGACAGGAATGTTCTGAAGAATTGTCTTCAACAAATGTTTGAGTCTGAGTACAGATTATGACTTAATTCTCTCAAGTTGCGTAAAACAGCCTTGCTCATTTAGCCTGTAAACTTACCACCATTCCACCCCCCAGCAAATTAAGTTGAAGGCAAATAAAAGCTCAAAGCTAGCTCTGCAGTGAAAGAACTGCTCCACTGCTGCTCTTAGGTCTTCCACCCACGTCCAGTGCACAGTCGGGATGTGCGTTGTCAAGGTAACTCATGTAAGTGCTCGTTCAGCGGTCGGATGTCACAGTTAAGGCATCTTCTACTGAGTTCAGATCTGCCGCGCCCGATCATGTGCAGTGCAGGTAATCGACTGGCATTATCTGCTGGTCATGCTTAATCGGAAAATTTCAGTGTATGTCATTCAAAGTTTTGATATGCTCACTCTTGTCCCTTTGGAAGCTGCAGTATGAAGGTAATTTGCTGGCACCGAGTATTGAAGGCATACCAGGATCGGGCTTTTCAGTGCAAGTGACCTCAAGGTATGTACATTTGTTGTCAGTCGGTTGTGTTGTCTTTTTAACGGTTTGTCTCTTAGTAATTGTGGATTGATTTATATTGTTCTTTTTACCTTTGCCTTAGTATTCACTATAGTGGTGTGTGCATGCGCGCGTGCGTGCGTGCGTTCGTGTGCGTGCGTGCGTGCGTGCGTGCGTGCGTGCGTGCGCGCGCGCGTGTGTGGTGTGTGTGTGTGTGTGTGTGTGTGTGTGTGAATTTGGCTGGATAGTTTATAAACTTAGCATATGATATATGCAAGTATTCAAACAATGCATAGCCTGGCAAATGATATGCAAATACTTTTTTTTTTAAATACGTATCTTCAGATGAATACAGTTTATGACAAATTCATATTTTGGGGGGTTGTTTGTTTCTTTGTCTTAGACCAAGGAAAGAACTTTCTCTTTATTTTGAACTGTGAATTCCATCCCAATTTTTGAAATATTATCAGTGGCTACCAAACATCCTTCAAGTCATTTCCAAACAAAACATACTCATAATTGGCATGTCACTTGATCCCAGATTTTGTATTTTATGTGGATGGTGTAGTCATTCAGATCATTTGCCCATTTCTCAAAAGATAAATCAAAGGGATGTTTTTGCTATAAGGTCTTTCACATCGGTGATGTATTTGACATGATTTTCTTTTCCCTTCAGATTAGACACTCTGCTACTTTTACTGCATTGTGAGTTGTTATAATTCAGATATCTGGGTTTACTCTGGGCACCATGTCTTCAAAATTTCCCTTCCTTTTGTATTTTTCCAGATTTCTTTCTTTTGCTCCAGTAATTTACCTTTTGCCAGTTTGCTTCAGCATTTTGCTATGCTGCATTTTTCAGTCCTGGCTACAATTCTTCATTTTCATCACAATCATGATCGATCTCTTTGTTCATTTTTTTTCAAGCATGGACAAGTCATCCTCATCATATAATTGGTTCTGCTTTCAGTTAATCGATTATTTCACTGTCAGAATCAAGAGTCATTTGTCTTGTGCTTTTTGTCCCAGAGTTCATTTTCCTCACCAGGGTTTTCATTTTCTTAAGCTGTCACTCTTTATTTCCAGGACAAATGCACCCAGCTGAGTCCCAGCTTTCCAGTCTTCTGTTTTTGGGTGTCCCCTCGAACTGATCACTGTAATGCTAAAGCTAAAAGTTGGTATCATTTTACTTTAAATTGTTGCCATCGGGAATGCTAACAATATGGGCTTTTTTGTTAAATTGTTGCCATTGGGAATGCTAACAATATGGGCTTTTTCAGAATCAAAGTCCTCCCCAAACAACTCTTCATCTTCACTTTTGCCATTTTGAACATTTGAACATTTAGTGTTAAACAAATTTTTGAATTATAGATACAAAGTACTGAGATGTCGGCTGGCTTGAATACATATGAACACAGACTACTTATGATTTATGGAAAAAAATCTTACCACCTGGAACAAGGATGAATAAAATAAAAAGATGTTTATCAGGGAGCACATTGAAAGCCTAGCATGGCGACTGGAAGCTTACATAATTTGGCCATTATTGAGCCTGCGCATCACATTTTTCCATGTTTCCAGTGAACACTGAAGATGAGTTTTAGTGATAGACATGTAGTGTTTAGCACAGCAGTTGAATGGGAAGTGGTAATTCTTGGCGGTAGGCATATATTCAAAATGTCCAAATGCACCAGCGGACATGGTGCATTAACTATCAACACTGGCTGGAAGATTGTGAGGTCAAGACCTATCACAGTTGTAGCTATAGGATTTTTCTTTTTTGGCCCAGGCTGGCTCGCACTGGAAGTCGGTCCCCCCGAAGTTGGAGTGTGGCTGCCCATGTGGCGGTGTAATCAAGAACGGTCGCACACGTAATGTTCTCATCCCCAGCTGATCCACTTGTACCATAGTGTTCAAGTACTTCGGCTGTTTGGATGATCCCTGGAGTCTGTTAGCCAGGGTACGACAACAACAACAACTGGAAGTCAAGGGTGCTTTGGGCCCTAATGGGAAGACTGGAACCATGCATTTGAGTTTCATCGTCATAGAAAAAGATGATGATGTGCAAATTTCTGACCAACACTGCGGGTGTCTGTGTCTCTTTGGCCTGGTCGGTGCTGGCTATATTATGAAAGAAAGGCAGAGAACTAAGACATGCATGTGATCTCAGACCAACACTGCGGGTGTCTGTCTCTTTGGCCTGGTCGTGCTGGCCTATATTATGAAGAAAGGGCAGAGAACTAAGACATGCATGTGATCTCAGACCAACACTGCGGGTGTCTGTCTCTTTGGCCTGGTCGGTGCTGGCCTATATTATGAAAGAAAGGGCAGAGAACTAAGACATGCATGTGATCTCAGACCAACACTGCGGGTGTCTGTCTCTTTGGCCTGGTCGGTGCTGGCCTATATTATGAAAGAAAGGGCAGAGAACTAAGACATGCATGTGATCTCAGACCAACACTGCGGGTGTCTGTCTCTTTGGCCTGGTCGGTGCTGGCCTATATTATGAAAGAAAGGGCAGAGAACTAAGACATGCATGTGATCTCAGACCAACACTGCGGGTGTCTGTCTCTTTGGCCTGGTCGGTGCTGGCCTATATTATGAAAGAAAGGGCAGAGAACTAAGACATGCATGTGATCTCAGACCAACACTGCGGGTGTCTGTCTCTTTGGCCTGGTCGGTGCTGGCCTATATTATGAAAGAAAGGGCAGAGAACTAAGACATGCATGTGATCTCAGACCAACACTGCGGGTGTCTGTCTCTTTGGCCTGGTCGGTGCTGGCCTATATGATGAAAGAAAGGGCAGAGAACTAAGACATGCATGTGATCTCAGACCAGAAAGGATCTCGTCTTCATCATACTCGGTCGCAATCTTTTTCTTTTCTTTTTTTTTTCTCCCTTGAATGCTGTGGCCCTGGTCTTGTGGTTATCTCACTTTCAAATTCCATGTCACATGAATGCCCCAGAGGTAATTGTGTTTCTTAAGTGTCAGCAAGTTTATAGTAACTGTCAGCTGATGGACTAGATGATGGGGATTTCTGAGGGAGAATCACACTTTGGAGCAGTGAAAGCTTCCAGAACTGACCATTTCTATTAGAGACCTTTTGCTGTTTTAATGACATTTTTATTTATCCCTATCTTCAATTTACTTCACACTCCATTCTATGTAAAATTTGGGTTTTAAAGATTTTTATAGTGTGTTAAGAAAATTCAGCATTAACTTAGGTATATGACACAGACAGTAGATTAAATGAACTAATACTGGTAATTATTCCCATTTTGAGAGATTGAATCCTAACCATGGGTTAATGTATGCTGTGTTGGTCAGGACCTGGTCAAGTCCCACCTGATGTACGCTGTGCGGGAAGAGGTGGAGGTGCTGAAGGAGGTGATCAAGGAGCTGATGGAACGCATGCACAAGGTGGAGCAGGAGAACAAGGTGCTGCGCAGTGAAGCCACCCCTGAAACCCTGTCCAGGCTGCCGCCCCCGCTGCCCCCCGTGCAGAAACCCCTCCTGCAGCAGCTGATGGTCTCCCTGAACAGTTCCTCACTACCATCCTCATCCTCCTCATCCTAGGACCTGGTCTTCTGCTACAACGAAAGGAACAGCACTGAACTTTCTGCCTGCATGGGACAGGCTCTAGATGACAGGGGTCATTGGCTGCCAGCTGGTCTGGATCACCAGCCAATCTATGATTAGTGGAAACAAGCAGATGTGTACAGGTGGGCTCCTTGCTGCATTTAGCTGGTGATGCAATGCAGCAGCTAGGAACACAACGTGATAGAGCTGTGAAAAGTGCAACCACCCTCTGTCAAGGTTTGATATTGCGCTGTGCTTTGGGGGATAGGGTTTTTCTCCTTGTGGACTTGGCAGTGAGGGACCAGGAGGTGCAAGATCCTCGGGTGGACTGAAGATGTTGCCTCTGGTTTTTAGACTGGCAAAGATAGTGATGTAGCTAGCTTGGCATTTTAATGGCTTTGCTTGATTCATATTCACCTCTGTTGAATGTGTGTGTGTGTGTGTGTGTGTGCGTGTGCACGCATGTGTGTGTGGATGATCAAGACATAAGGGATTTGACATTGGATTTCTTTTTACCTTGATCAGGTTCATTCTTTCAACATGTAGAGAATGGATGTGTGCAAAAAGATTTTGGGATCATAATGCATGGGCCAGTCCTTCATAGATATGGTTCTTTCAATAAGAGTGTGTGTGTGTGTGTTTCCACAGTCACATTCTGCTGTCAGAGAGTGAAAGGCAGAGAAATCGGATGAATCACTTTGCATGCTTTAATAATTTTACCTGGGATTACCTTTGCATTTATGAAGGAGATCCAGACATTGATTTGCCAGACAGCATTTCTTGGTGTTTTTATTTCCAGTTGTTATTGTGGTGGTTGAGCATTGCTCAGTTATCTTATTTTGAAAAACTCTAAGCGATCTCAAAATAACTTTAAAGAAAAATCAAATTGCTCAAAATATTTTATAAACAGTCCAAGACGGAAAGGAGTTACCCCAAGGGCCAATTCCTTTGAAGTTTCTTTTCTTAGTGACTAGCCTTGTAAGGGAAGATTTGTAAAATTGAGCAACATGCAGAAAACTATGAGTTTAGAAACCCCAAAACGAAATAATTCTTGGACATGAATCGACAACTCTGCCAGATGATTGATCTCTCTATCAAGATTTGTTCATTGCATGATTTAGCTGCATTTCTGTGTTTCTGAAGGGCTAAAAAGAAGTTTGGTTTGTTTAATCTTTTAGACCTAAACACAAAACACAGCTGAAGATCAAGAATAGAAATTTTCATAGCTCTTACTGAATGGAATTGGGAAGAAAAAAGAAGTTAAAAAAAATGTATGTGGGTAATAAGGTTTGTGAAAAAGATGTGGCATAAAGTAGATTTTTTTCTATAATAGGTGAGTATGTGTGTTTTCAGCTTTGTGAAAAATACATGGCATAAACTCTTAACAGTATTTTCACACACTGGCACTGGTGCAGTGTTCATTTTCCTGCAAAAACTGAAGTGTGGCATATGTCATCTTTGCCATTTCTCATATATCTACACTCGGTTTTCAGGCAGAGCAGCATTAAATTCATGCTTCTGTCAGCCATCTGGATAACAGAAAAAAGCAGTGATACTTTGGACATGTGGCGCTCTAAATGAGCTTGTTCAAGACAGTGTGAAAAATCGGCTATTAAATGCAGCAAGTACATAACTTTACCAACCTCATGCAGTGGCGACATGTGTCTGCAAACTCAGGATGGCTCAGACACTGCCCGTACAAAACAATCATGCTTTGCACAAACCCAGAATAAATAAGGGTGATCTATCAAGGAATGTTTTTTGTGCAGTACTAGTCAATTATCCCCATCATAGCCATGTTGGCAGTGTGTACAACAAGGGTTTTTTCCCTTCAGCTTTCATGCCAACAGTTTATAACTGCCTGCACAGCCGCATACTCTTCTTTAAATTGATAACCAAGCTATCAGCTGAAGCCATGTCACTACAAAATGCTGCTTAACGCCATTC
>CM031613.1:71133434-71220934 GCA_018398815.1 Conus ventricosus
TGTGCTTGTTTGTGGTTTTAAAACCAGTGTGATCAAAGCATTATGGTAATTTTTTAACCCATGTATGTAAGGTTTCCAGTAACCAAATGTATCGGCTAAATTTGTGTTGTCTTCATGATCCAAAGTGTTAGACTTGGTAGGAATGAGAAAGGGCAGTGTCGAGCTGTCCAGTGGTTTGAATAGATTTGTCCTCAAAGAAATTGAATAGCATGACTACCTTACAACAATAAAGCATAGCTGGAAGGCTAAAATAACCTTTGATTTATGTGTAGGTGTGTGTGTGTTTCTCCCATGGTATTAATAGTCACTTTTTTTTTTAAAGTTCTCAAATTTTCACTTACACCCCATCCACCCCCCAAAAAAAAAGAAAAAAAAAGAAAGAAAACAACAAAGAAACAACAACAGAAAACAGAATCTTCCTGTTGCCAAAATATCTTGAATATGGTCTGTCCCCAAGGTGGTTCCAAAATAAAGGGAACGAATCTTTCTCTTTGGCCACGGATCTTCTTTCTCTTTGGCCATGGATCTTCTTCCACTTTGGCGAGTTTTTTCGGTTCCGTTTTCAGACATCTGTGTGTGAAATTGATAAACTACCAAAGTAAGAAAACCTTCAGGGCTTGCTGAAAATGTATGGATTTTTCAATGCTATGGGTACAGGTAATGATAGCATACCTGTATCTTACTGCAAAGGATGTGTTGGTTTGCTCTGATCTGTGGCCTCATCTGGGAGGCTGCTATCTTGGATATGTGAGAGTTGACTTTTTTCAAGTAATGTTTTTAGAGCACAAATTTCATGTCATCACCCTAGCAAGTCTTCTTTCCATTCCTGATGTGTTTAACCTTCATGCTGAGGATTTGGAAATCGCCCGCTTGCAATCTTAGGTTACCATTCCCATAAACTGCATTGGATATCTCACTTTACGTGCAGATGTTTCAGTGTGATGAAAATGAGATTCTGCTTATTGAACAGATTCATCCTTCTAAAGGTTTATTTGCTAACATTGTGTGTGTGTGTGTGTGTGTGTGTGTGTGGTGTGTGTGTGTGTGTGTGTGTGTGTGTGTGTGTGAGACCTTAGTTGTATGCACCAAGATTGCGTCATTGATTGAACAACGTGAAGTCATGAACCATGAACATAGGCAGTACTGAGGAACCAAGTTAGTGATTTCACATGTTTCAGAAACAGTATTAGCTATACCAGTCCTTTTATAGAATTTTTGTCGTTGCAACATGCCTGGCTCTGTATCCATCGGTTCTTGATTTGCCAGTAATGCTTTTTGTGAAGTGATTGAATTTGTGAAATGATTTCTATAAGTATGATTTATTATTTTCTTGCTTTCATTGTGGAAAAACGATTAAAGTGAACAATCTTGACCGTTACGTATATGTAAATTAACTGTTATTGGGAATCGTTTCTTCCTTTTTCCATTCATTGTATTTAAAGGCATTGTTAGAGATGACCACAAATCTGGATAATTTAGAACAGTTGAACTGATATGCACAAATATTCAGAAAGGGTTTTTTTTTGTTTGTTTTTTACGGGATAGAGCATCTTTTGGATGTGCACATTTGTGAGAACAGTGTTTTGATCATGCATGGTGGGAGTTTCATGATTTCATCATTCATGTTCGGGTTTTTGTTTCATTTCCCAGAATAAGGATTGCAGACCAGAAAGTACACAAAGTTATTCTGGATCTTAGAGTCATTTAGAGTCTGCCATGATACCACTTACATGGCTTGCAGCAAGCAGTTAGTGTTACTTTCATTGCTTAGATTACTCACCTGTAGTTCGAATTTTAAAAAGACATCGTTGCTTTACGTTTTCTGCTGGACAGAAACTCGTTCTAAAAAAAACTTCATGTAGAACAATATCAGTTGTATGCCCCTTCAGGATGTATGCAGCCAAACATGTTTTGGGATATTCCACTGCAAGAAAAAAAAAGACAAGAATATCATTTACCAGTTACCTTTTTTCTGCTTATTCATCACACATACAATTGTTTCAACATCCCAAAGATACTGGTATGCAGTTTCCAGACTATGAAAGAAATAGAATGTATATGTGTGTGCTTCATGGTCTCTAAAACAAAACCAGAATGTGTATGCATATCCTTTTCACAAATGAAAACAGGGTAAGTTTGCTCATGTGATTTATGAGGAAAAAGAATTAATACTCTTACATACTTAACAAGCGTGCATGAATGTATGATCAGCAAGAAAGCCGTTGCACGAGACATTTTCAGTAACAACATATCATGCTCAGTATTGTTCAGCAAAGATGTGGAGGGGGAACAGTGAGTATCTCGCTTCACTTTCTCTCTGTTCGCCTTTGTCACAGTCCTGTGCATTCATGCAGGTAACACTTGTGGGCAAGAGAATTGTCCATTGGGTTAGGCTGCCCTCTAGCTAAACATGCGCTGGCTCCTTCATGTGCACTGCTCAGCAAGGTTGGCCCTCTGCTTGCGCACAGCTTTTGCCCCCTTGCAAACCACGGTACACATGCTTCAAACTTGACATTTTGGCACTCTCAGCTGTGACGTGTGGTGAACGGACAGCCAGACGTAGTAGTACAGGAGGCAGACCCGGAGCTAGTCAGATCAACAGGGAGA
This sequence comes from Conus ventricosus, assembly GCA_018398815.1. Classification (NCBI taxonomy): domain Eukaryota; kingdom Metazoa; phylum Mollusca; class Gastropoda; order Neogastropoda; family Conidae; genus Conus; species Conus ventricosus. The sequence continues at coordinate 71,136,042 of CM031613.1, forward strand.
GACAGATCCTTCAGTGTGCGCGGTGGAATTGCAACTAGAGGAAAATACTGATCTTGTCCCCGCAGCATCCATCAGTTCAGCAATACTCAGTGGGTGTATTTCTAGAGGCATTGAACTAAAATACTGATCTTGTCCCCGCAGCATCCATCAGTTCAGCAATACTAAGTGGGTGTATTTCTAGAGGCATTGAACTAAAATACTGATCTTGTCCCCGCAGCATCCATCAGTTCAGCAATACTCGGTGGGTGTATTTCTAGAGGCATTGAACTAAAATACTGATCTTGTCCCCGCAGCATCCATCAGTTCAGCAATACTCGGTGGGTGTATTTCTAGAGGCATTGAACTGTTTTGCTTGTTTGTTTTAATTTGAGGGTGGAAAACCCAGGGGAATGTCTGGCACTGTCAGCATAGCATAGCCATGCCCTTGGACTGTGGTGCTGGGACTGCAATAGGACAAGCTGGTAATACCACAAATAATGGGCATCTTTCTCTTCACACAAGTTTGTGCTGTTTGAGGCAGTGGTGTGCTTTGTTCTTTTCTGTCTCTTTTCTTTCCTTTTTTATTTTCAGACATTGCTTGTTGTAATTCTGACATGATTTGATATGAAACCTTTACCAGCCCACTTTCAGTATCTCGTCCATTTAATTTGAATATCAAGACACTGAATTGACAAAAGCTTTAAAATCACCCAAAACATTTTTTTTTCTATGATCATCATAAACATGTGACCTTATATTGTATTATAAATCTGGTGTAAAGTTTGTGGATCTGTTTTCGCATATTACCTTGTTTGTTTGTTTGTTGTGACTGATTTGTTTTTCTTCTTTGTTTTGAAGGTAAGAGCAATGGGAGATAATTTTTTTTTCATGCTGAAGATGACCCCCCCATTAACCAGTCTTTGGGGCAAACGGGAGGGGAGAGGGAGGAGAAGGATTTTTCTTTCAATGCAGAAAATGAAGCTATGAGCTGTTCACTGCCGTGTGAACTTACAAGCAGTGATGAGACTGTTCTGTCTTTTATTTTAATCATTATCTGTAAATTTTGGAGTTGATCTGGAGGTTGTGAAAAATCTGTAGAGACAATGTTGGGGTATATGTGTGCGATATGTTTGTTTTCCATCAATCATTGATCCATAATCTGAAATGTTTACAAGCCTTACTTTTGTCTGAAATGCTTCAAAGTATTAGCCTCAGGCAGAGATAGGAATGTGGGCAGAAAGTGTGTCAGTGGCCACATTTCTTTAGAAACAGAAATGCCCATTCTCAGTAAACATCGGCACTTCTGTTGTTTTGGGGTGCCAGGTTAGCGCCTTGGTGAAATATTCACAGTTTGTACAAAGTTCATTGGACATGTTGGGGTGACTTGTGGAGTATGTGAGACCATGGTCTAGCTCTGAAGCTATTTTTATGTGTTATTTGAGGACCATAAGTTTTCCAGAATGAAACTTTCGTTGCTGGGTCCATCGTCTTGTTTCTGTATAGAATGGTTCAGAAACATATGAAATAGCCACTTTGCTGCTTTTGTGTTTTTGCATCACTTTTAGTATCAGTATGAGAATAACAATTGTGAAGGAGACACCATTAATATCTCCATACGCTGAATGAACAGTATAAATGATAGGACAACATATGAAAAAGACAAACGAAAAACAAATCCCAAAACCTGCACAAATCAAATAAGAAGATGAGAAATTTGCAATGACATTGTTTCAGCTATTGAATCTGATTAAGTTAATATCAAAACATTGCTGAGACATCTGTTTGAAAAGGAAAAAAAAAGATTTACTGGATCATTTTGAAAAGGAAAAAAAAAGGATTTACTGGATCTTTGATGATTGTTCACAAGCTGGAATTAAAAACCCTAAAATAGACCTGTTCTGGATAAAAATCAGGGGAAGATAAAGTCTTCCTTTCCTCTGCAAGTAGAGTTACTTTTTCTTAGTTTATGGATAAAACAACTGGACCTGAAAAGTCAAATATTTGATTGAAATGCGAGCCAGAATGACCATTGAGATATTGACTGTCTGCATTGCAGATGGTACAGTTGCGCCATTTCATACCTATGTTTTGGGATTTTCTCTTGCTGAGGTGACTTAAGCCGAGTGACCAGGCAACATTACTTTGGGCCTGTCTACTAACAGTGTCTGTCCCATGAAAACAGTCTTACTGAATGCACCCACACAGGTTATATCTCCTGTGCAGGTTACCGAACATGGTACACAGGACTGCATTCCTTGAAGTGTAATGTACAGTGCTATGTATTTCGTTAGCATGCAAACCAGTGTAGTCTCGTGCTGATGTTCATTGCACAACTTCACTGTTCCAGAGATTTTAATGTAATAAGGTGGAGGCTCATATGATAACTTGATTAAAATCTGTGATTAGAACAAATGTGCATGTCTTGCAGTGTATGTTACTGTCATATATATCGCAAACTGACTTTAAAATTATCATTGAAATGAAGGCGGCTTTGTTTTATCTCATGATGTTCATAGGTTTCTGCTCTGTTGGCGTCAACACAAGTTACATGGAGAATCTGCTGTTTTGAGAAACTGAAAAGTCAGATACCATCGTAATTCGTTGCATACACTTCAGTTCACAAAGATTTCTTCAGCCAGATGTTCACATTCACTCAGTTTAGAGAGGAAAAAAAGAAAAGTGTGGCTTTATAATAAAATTCTGTCAAATCATTCACTGACGTGACATTCCAGTTTAAAGAGAAAGAGATGGCAGTTGGTTGTAACATACATCTTTTTATTCGTCCCTTTTGTTGTGAGGGGTGTTGTTTCAAATCTACTGCAGAAAAGCTTGTCCATCTATGAGAAGGCCCATTTTGATACTACCGGCACAACTTTCTACACCTTTCTCTGTGCTCTGAGAACACTGCTTTCTCAGCATATTATCACAGAAACACCCTTTTTTTTTTCCCAGAAAGCTACAAAATATAATGGATAAATTTTCACATTTCAAATAGGTATTCTTGATTATCTTTTTCCAACTCAGAGATGGAAAACAAATCTACATTGCGAATTGCCCAGGCTGATTTGTCATGTGCTTTGAAAATGCTCACAACATGTGGCAAAGTGGTGATATAGTCATGAGCATAGTCATGATGTATGTCGAAAAAGTTAAACCACTTTGCAGATGGGATGTACCTATTGAAAAAAAAAAAAAAAAAAGAAGAAAAAGTGTTCTACAAAGACAGTTAAGATACTCGTTTGGTGCATTTTTCATTGTAAATCTGTAGTGAGAATAAGTGATAATGTTTTTAAGTCTTGAGGGAAAAAGAGAAATCTCTCGCTCTCTTTCTGTCTGAATTAAGCAATCAGTCTCTCTTTTTCTCTCTGTCTCGCTCTTTCTTTCTCTCTTTTTCTCTTTCTCTCTCTCTCTCTCTCTCTCTCTCTCTCTCTCTCTCTCTCTCTCTCTCTCTCCAGCCCTGATGTGGCCCTTTGCGGTCGGCTGGGCTATAAGCAACATTATCTTATCTCTCTCTCTCTTTTCTCTCTCTTTTTCTGTCTCTCCCATTGCCCCCCCCCCCCCCCCCCCCTCCTCACTGTGTGTCTCTGTTTATCTGTCTGAGGGACATTGATTGTTATGCCAGCTTTATGTATCAGTTCTGGCTATATATCACTGATGGCTTCATTTACTTCACATTAATTGTAACAGAAGATACTAAATGATTTTAGATAGTGCATTGGTAAGCTTTCTTGGTTTAATCTTTGCACACTATCAGTCTCCAGCATTGGTAAGCTTTCCTGGTTTAATCTTTGCACACTATCAGTCTCCAGCATTGGTAAGCTTTCTTGGTTTAATCTTTGCACACTGTCAGTCTCCAGCATTGGTAAGCTTTCCTGGTTTAATCTTTGCACACTGTCAGTCTCCAGCATTGGTAAGCTTTCCTGGTTTAATCTTTGCACACTATCAGTCTCCAGCATTGGTAAGCTTTCCTGGTTTAATCTTTGCACACTATCAGTGTCCAGCTTTGGTAAGCTTTCCTGGTTTAATCTTTGCACACTATCAGTCTCCAGCATTGGTAAGCTTTCCTGGTTTAATCTTTGCACACTATCAGTCTCCAGCATTGGTAAGCTTTCCTGGTTTAATCTTTGCACACTATCAGTGTCCAGCTTTGGTAAGCTTTCCTGGTTTAATCTTTGCACACTATCAGTCTCCAGCATTGGTAAGCTTTCTTGGTTTAATCTTTGCACACTGTCAGTCTCCAGCATTGGTAAGCTTTCCTGGTTTAATCTTTGCACACTATCAGTCTCCAGCATTGGTAAGCTTTCCTGGTTTAATCTTTGCACACTATCAGTGTCCAGCTTTGGTAAGCTTTCCTGGTTTAATCTTTGCACACTATCAGTCTCCAGCATTGGTAAGCTTTCCTGGTTTAATCTTCGCACACTATCAGTCTCCAGCTTCAGAGGGGTGTTTCCCCCTTGGCCCACGATCTCAGCCTGATTCAGAAAATTTGATCATTTCAGAATCTCATCTCTGTATGATTTAGTCATCTTTCTGACTCAAGTATTGACTTAAAATCATATGAATAAGTGTGTTGTTATAATGTGTGTCCATGTGATCTTACAAATTGCGGTATTTTCAATTCTGCAAGGATCATTCGTGTCAGGCTTGACATGGGGATGCAGTCATGGAGCAAGAAAATCATTTCAGATGTCCTAGTAACTGATTGTTGGGATGTCCTAGTAACTGATTGTTGGGATGTCCTAGTAACTGATTGTTGGGATGTCCTAGTAACTGATTGTTGGGATGTCCTAGTAACTGATTGTTGGGATGTCTTAGTAACTGATTGTTGGGATGTCCTAGTAACTGATTGTTGGGATGTCCTAGTAACTGATTGTTGGGATGTCCTAGTAACTGATTGTTGGGATGTCTTAGTAACTGATTGTTGGGATGTCCTAGTAACTGGTTGTTGGGATGTCCTAGTAACTGATTGTTGGGGGCTGCTATAAATGTTCCCTTTTTTTGTTTGTTTTTTGAAACCATGACGATGTTTATTTCAAACATTTTACATTCAACCTCTACTTACATTCTGCTATGTTGCGAGTCAGCTTCGTGATACCAGGTATTTTTTCAATACAACTTATTACAATTTTTTTTTCTTATTTACAGAATTATCAAAGAAGCAGTCAGTATTCAAATGATTTATGTGAGCCAGGATGAATTGCCACATAAAATGAGAGCGTCTTCTTCACTCCGTGAAAAAGTGTCAACTCTATTTGGTTGGAGTTTTGTGTGTACTCCAACCCCCACCCCACCTCCCTACCCCCTCTCTGGAAGAATTAATTTACTCACTTGATAATTTATGACACTTTGTCAAAGAAGAAAAAAGTGCTCAATTTTAGTCCACCGATGTATACAGTTCTCTTTGGTATAAGTGAAGGCAGTATTGTTATGGTGCAATATTTTTAAAAGTCCTAAAAAGTAAATATTCATGACTTGCGTACAGTCAAGATGATTTCATGGTGTGTTTACTTGTGAAGGAGCAGAAATCTCGATGATGTAAATCTCACTGATCACAAGTATTTGGGGGGAGGGAGGGGGGGGGGGGGGGGGAGTCATTTCACAGCCTTGAATTTGTATTATAATCATTTTGATTTCAGTGCTGTCACCGAAGTATTTTTCTCTCTTGCTGATCATGCAGAAAAGCAGTATTTATTGATGTTGCTCACAAAGAGTTTGACATTTTCTTTTGTCTTCCCTCTTTTTTTTTCATATGCTGGTGTATCTGTTATTCCATTTTAGCTGTTTTTCATTTTTTTTTTTTTTTAAAGCTAAGATTGGAATACATTTCATTTCCATGTGGTTTGTTTTGGTCTTTATTATTTATAACCTTTTCACTTGTCCTTCAGTTCTCTTCTTTCTGGACCAGAAAGTATGCGGGTGCAGTGAGTCGTAGAATGAGCCTGAATATAATTATTTGTAATTTTAATGTCTGTGACTGATGCACAAGAATTCGGTACAAAAACTTTGGAGAAGTTGTATCTTTGTGCAGCTTCATACCCCTTTGTAGTGTGATCTTTGGATAGGCAAGCTGCTGATATACCAAAAAAAAAGGAAAAAGAAAAATGTCCACTCTGTGATTGGCGCTAGGATATATATTAAGAGAGAGAGAGTGATATCTCGGTGAAAAATTCAGGATTTGAAAAAAAAACAAAGAAAGCATCACAGGATCTGAACACACATGACTGATCATTGGTTACACATGCTGGTCCTCCTCTTGCACTCAGTTGTTTCCTCTGGTGCAACTAACATAGTGATGATCGCTCAAAATGTGAAGAGAGAGAAAGGGGTGGGGGGAGGGGGTGGAAATGGTGTGTGTTGGTATATTGGTGACGGGATGGAGGGGGGGGGGGGGGGGGGGGGATGCTGAACTAATCGTAGCAGGATGATGGTGTAGGTTGACAACACCTGGGGAAGACACGATTATCAAGACACAGTGTCTTCTTTAACATCACCCCATGATATCGTTCCAGTTTCGATGTAAACTCTCCAGTTTGTTGTCCTTGAAAAAGAGCAGACACTCAAAATATCAGAATGGATTTTTTACTACATTGTTGTCTCTCTCTCTCTCTCTCTCTCTCTCTCTCTCTCTCTCTCTCTATATATATATATATATATATATATATATATATATATATATATATATATGATAAAAGTAAGTCTGTGGGTATGTACTTGTGTAGAGTAAAATGAAAACGTGGTGAATGAGAGAAATGACAATGATTAGATTTCATTTCACTGGAAGCGTACATGAACTTAAGGGTGCATGTGTCTTTTCATGATGACATGTTTGTTCCATGCATCTGACATTGAAATGAATGATTGTTGTTAAACATGTGTCTGTAGTGTACCCTGGGAGGGACATACAGGTGTCTGTCATGTATTCGAGGAGAATGTAAATGAAATGTAAATGATATGTGAGTTTTGTGCAGTCACTTCATTTACTTTGTGCAAGTCGTTGCTTGATATTTAATCTGCACAGAACTCAAGTAATGAATGACGGAAATAAAAATGTTGATTTGAAGTGAATTGGCTTATTTTAAATGATTGTGTATGAGAGCCACTGCTTTCTCATCTTTCGTTTTTGGGGGGGTTTTTTAGGGGGGGGGGGGGGGGGGAACAAATGGTAAAGAATTAATTCCTGAACTAACAAAAGTGAAACTGTATATTTTCTGAGAAAAAAAGGGAATAGACAGGACCAAAAAAATGTTTTGTTCAGAATTTAGAAAGAAAAAAAGATAAAGAAAGGGGGGGGGGGGGGGGGGGGGACAACCCCAGAACACCAACTGAACATTGTGATAGAATGATATTCGAGGTCTGTTCCAAATGCAGGTGTGGCAGCACAAGGGGAGTGACCTTTGTTCCAACAGAACAGGACATCCTTGCAATGTAAAGGTCAATCAGCAGCGTGACTTTAGTTACAGTTTCTTGATGTGCTTGCTCTAGATGTAGTTCAGATTATTTTTTTTTCTGTTGGTGTGTGTGAGGGGGGGGGGGGGGGGGTTGTCATACATCACACTTTGAAACTAAGAGGAATGACTGGCTCCTCCAGTGTGCTTCAGTTCTGTACACTGAATGGCGGTTGAAACGGTCAGCTGACCTATAAAAGGTCAACGATAAACGATAAAGTTGGCTATGGGAAAGTCATAGTAAGATGGTTTCTGCAGACTGAGATGGTCAAACACATGGCCGTTCTTGGTACAGACTGCCAGCTTACACCGACTCGTACCCACACTAAACATTTGCAACTTTTGTTTCTGAAATTTGAATTGATTTTATATTTGTTGGCTGCCACATGATGCAGGAGACACTTGAAGTTGATACATAATCAGTTTAATAAACGCCAACAGTTCAATACAGAGCATAGAAAGAAATGATGGTTTTGCACAAATGTAATTCTGGAATTTTTAGTTTACAGAATTTTTAGTTTACAAAATTAATTTGATTAGCTCCATAATTAAAATTAAATGAAAGGACTATTTTGTTGAGTTTTTTTTTTCTTAAGCATGTGCATGTGAAATATTTGTGTATTATACATGGTCTAATTGGTTGTAGGAAGGCCGGGGGGGGGGGGGGGGGGGGTGACTCAAAATATTGTCCTGGGTCATGGTTACAGTGCTGTGTGTGTGTTTAGCTTTTATCCTTTTGATCGAGTTTGTGCGACCTCTTGAGCTTCTGCGACCTCTTGGTGGCAATTATGACCACATCACTCTGTCCAGTCTCTCCCTACACGGCCACCGCGCCCACCTGTCGCACCTTGACAGTGTCAATCCAAAGAGAGCAATCACCAGAACACCCATTTGCACCCTTGCTGGATCATTTTGACAGTGTTCCTGCTCAGATCCAACATCACGAAGCTCACAACTAACGACAATGATTGGCGAGTCATGGAGCCAGCATGGATGAATTTCCTTCCTTGGAGGGCACCACCACGTCCACCCGATGTGAAAGACTGTGCCTGTTAACCTGGAGACGCTGAAGACTTGGGATGTGGGCAGACGTCCATGTGGAGGGGAACAGCCCTGATGTGGCCCTTTGTGGTCGGCTGGGCTATATGCAACATTATCTTATCTTATGTGGAGGGGACACCAAAACTGAAGCCACCGTGACAGCAAGGAGGCAAATGCCAAAGAATCTTTTTTTTTTTTTTTTTAATCTTAGGATCAGTGAGGAGGAGGATGTTGTTGTTGTTGTAGTACCCTGGCTAAAAGACTCCAGGGATCTCCGAACAGCCGAAGTACTTGAACGCTATGGTACAAATGTATCAGCTGGAGATGAGAACGTTACGTGTGTGTGACCGTTTTTGATTACCCCGCCACGTGGGCAGCCACACTCCGACTTTGGGGGAGAGGAGGAGGATGAATTCAGTTTTCTGTTTTGGTCTGAGACTACATGGCAACTTATGTTTTATGCTTGTATAGATCCAATGGTCAGGCAGGGCAGAGAGATGCAGACGCCTGCTGAGTTGGTCAGGCAAGTTGTCCAACACAGTGAGATGCTTTCATTTACATAACAAACATTCATGGTGCGGTTCCAGTTTTTCCACGTGAGGCAGTTGCGCATTCAGCACTTCATGGGAGGAGGTGATTGGGACTGAAAACTCGCTCATGAAGTCATTTGCCTCAGGTGGGGATCAAACCCATAATCGCCCACCCCACAGCCTACACACGCTGCTTGACCGTGAATGATGACACTTCAAGTAAAGGGACAGACACACATTGTTTGACAGAGCACAACAAGCTGTTGAGCTTTACCAGAAGTTTGAGCAGGAAGAAAAAGTCAAACAACATTAAACTGAGGTCGGAAGCAATTCAAATGGTGAACTTGCTCAGAATAGCTGTTCTTTCTCTTTAACATATATCTTTTATGCTTGAAGTTGTGTTTCCACTGCCCACGTTTTGGATAACCACACCCAAGCATTTTGATCCAGTCTGTTAGGAACATAACTCTACCCTATCTGCCTATAACTGTATAAGGTCTGCCTCCTTTAAACCTGAGAACAACCAGGGATTATCTTGTAGGGTTTTTTTTTTTTTTTAGTATGGGGGGGGGGGGGGGGGGGGGGGGGGGGGATGATGTGGGCTAAACCATCTGCGTGAATCCTAGCCTCAGAATGGAAGGTTTAAAAATCCAGTGTCCTAAGCATTGGGAGTACTGACTGTAACACCGCCACACTGCTGTTGAGCTGTATTTGTCATATATGTTTTTTCTGTTGGGATACTGTGTCTGAAGCCCTTGCCAAACAACAGACGACGTATGCCAACTGGATTTGTATCGGTCTTCAGAATGCTAACGACCACCAGTGGCTGAGCTTTTTATGTGTGTGGTGCCACATAATGCACCATTAAAAACAACCTGTTCTTCTTGTCAGATCTAAAATGGGATCTTTGATGTGGAGCTACACAATGAAGTAGTAGAAACATCCAGTTTTTGTAAGACTTGAAATGGCATCTTTGATGTGAAGCCACACAATACACCAGTAAAAACAGCCTGCTATTGTAAGACTTGAAACCACTTAATGCACCAGTAAAAACGACTGGTTCTTATGTAAGATCTGAAATGGGTTCTTTGATGGTGATCAAAATCTGCATTAACAGCTGTGATGATTTTTTTTTTAACCACAGTGGCACAAAAGATGTTGGGTGTTATCTGTAAGGTGAAAATTAATCTCCCTGTTCCTGAAGGTAATATTTCAAAGCTTTTTTCTTAAAACTGAATAAATGTTCATGATAGGCAATTACCTTGAAAGTGCTGCAGCACGAATGTTTCTCGAGAGGTATGGTTGGGGGGTTACGTATGTGACTTATCAGTGCAGTGCAGCAGAAGAGCACCTCCCGCTCATATGGCATTCAAGGAAAGCAGATGTGTTATTGCTAGCCAGATTATCGTTTTTTCTGATGCTTATTTCAACAGTCAGTATGTGCTGATCCTCGGCAGTGACAGCCCCTGATATGGTGCTAATGCTCCAACTTGGTTCACAGCTGTCTGAGATTTATTCCAAAGTATTTCAGGGAAGCCCTATGGTCATCTTTGCGCCATTTGCATTGATCATCTACTGTGTGACGTCCCAGGTTGACTGAGGCAGAGCTACATTTTGCTACCATTATTTTGACCCTGAAATAAGTCTCCAAGGTTGGCTACTCTATGAACGAAACGTTGTTGGTGTTGCCCTGCATTAGAGAAGTTCCAGTTGGCAAAAACATTTACATGTTTTTGTACAACCACATTCTTGTTGGAAAATAATATTTATTAACATGTTTTCCTTCAGACAAGGTCCAATATGAAAATGTGTTACCATGCTTTTTTTCGGGCAAGTTCCAGCAGGAAAATGTATTGCCATGTTTTCTGAACGCCAAGTTTCCACTAAGAAAGAGTACTGCCATTTTTATCTATACTGTCCAAAAAAAGAAACACATACTTTTTGATATCTTCACTGTGGATGCCAAAGCACTGGTAGGATGTAACCAACCAGTGGACAATGTTTGTTTACGTCTGTGCTTCACGTGTGCTCATGCATTTAGCGCCAGTCGAATTGCAAGTGCACAAAATGGCCACATGGACAATTTTTCATTTTTTGGTCGTGCTTTGCGCCTGAGTGAAGCAAATGCATGCACATTTTGGTGAATGAGTGCTCAAAGGAAGGCAAACAATTCATACACACAGTGAGTTATTCTGACGAAAACCAGTCCGTCAAACAAATTGCAAAGATGCCACGACTCAGTCAGCAAGAAGGTGGGAATGCACTTGTGGCGTATGCAAGCTGGACAAAGTCAGCCTGAAGTCGCCCGACACTTCAGCGTGAGCCAGAGCACCCTCAGCAGGCTTTCGTAGAGGCTGACAACTTGGCAGATAGTGAATGAGCCATAGTGTCACTGTCTCCGCATGCAAAGTTGTCAGACTGTGTGTCAGCTGTAGTTCAACATAAATCATGGCCCATTTCATCCTGATGTTCAGCTGGGGGAAAAGCCACCTCCACATACAACAGGAAAATCTGATGCTGGGGAGCAGTCTGTCACTAACCAGATATATATCATCCAGACTCCTGTTACGGTAGCCATGTAAAGCACCCAACTCCTGCTCGTGGACATCAGAGAGAGTGGTGCCAACCCGGACCTGAAACCGTCGTTCTGCCAAAAAATTTTGAATAAAAAGCGGAAGATGACCTCGAAAACCCCGATCGTGGAGATCATGAAGTATCCCCGACTTCCAGGTGGTATCGTAGGCCTTCTCTAAGTCGAAAAAAAATTGCCACTGCATGCTGTCTGTTCAAAAAAGCGTTCCGAAGTGTAGATTCCAGACGAATCAAATGGTCAACTGTAGACCGATGTTTGCGGAAACCACACTGTTCTTTCGCCAAAAGGCCATCGGTTTCGAGTTTCCACATGAGCCTAGCATTGACCATTTTTTCCATCAATTTACAAACACAGCTGGTCAAAGCTATGGGACGGTAGTTTGATGGGTTAGAAAGATCTTTTCCAGGTTTGGGAATTGGAATAATGAGGGCTTCCCGCCAAGAAGGTGGAAAGAAACAGTAGTCCACACATGGTTGTATACCTGTAGCAGGATGTTCAGACCTATTTGCGGAAGATGTTTCAAGAGTTGATAATGGATTTCATCTAGACCTGGAGAGGAATCGCTGCAAGAGAGTAAGGCAGATTTCAGCTCGTTTAACGTGAAAGGAAGATTGTAGTCTTCCATGTTGTCTGACGAAAAGTTGCAGGGTGATTTTTCTTTAAGGGTTTTATTTTTGACAAAAGTGGTTGATTTGTTAGAAGAGGAGGAATTCTTTTCTATGGTTGAAGCCAGCAGATTAGCAACTGCTTTTTTCTCTGTTATTAAAGAGTCAGCAAACTTGAGATGGTTCACAGTGGGAACGGTGTTCTTCCTTTGATTTTTTTAATGATGTTCCACACTTTTTGCTTGGAAGTTTTCGACGTCAGCTGGAGCAGAAACTTCTCCAGGACCGACGTTTACTGATTTTAAAAGTGTGTCTCGATTTAGCTCGGAGTTTCTGATGGGCTCGAGCGTTGGGACCCGAAGGTCGATGGTACACCTGACGCTGAGCCCGTTTTCTAACTTTGGAAATTTGTTGGCAGTCTGAATCAAACCAGGGTGTTTTTGGCATTTGAAGTTTATCGGAAGACACTGGAATACAAGCTTTAGCACACTTGATCACAGTGTTAGTCAGTGATTCTGCTGGGTCCGGACTCTGAAGAAAATCAGCGTCCTGGAATGCCTTAGAAATAGTGGCTGCAAATAGATCCCAGTTTGCTTTCTTATAATTTAGATGTTGAGAGACAGAGACGTGTTCAGTTATTACAGGTTGTAGAAGGACAGGGAAATGGTCACTTCCGTGCAGATCGTCATGGACAGACCACTCATAGTCCAGGACCAGCGAGGGGTCACAAACCGACAAATCTAAACACGAAAGTGAACCTGTGGAAGAGTGGAGGTAAGTTGCGGATCCGTCGTTCAGACAACACAAATCCAAATCCGAAAGGACATCCTCGATTAGCAGACCTCTGGATGACGAACTGACACTACCCCAAAGAGGATTGTGACCGTTAAAGTCGCCCAACAGCAAAAAAGGTCGAGGAAGTTCACCTATCAGACTGACAAGGTCCTGACGACAAACCGGGACAGAAGGAGGTAGATAAAGAGAACAGATTGTCACAGTCTTGTGGAGAGTGACTCTCGCAGCTACAGCCTGAAGGGAGGTAGACAGAGCGACAGGACTATACAGCAAAGTTTTGTGTAGGAGAAGGGCAACACCGCCCGACAGTCCCAACGTGGATGGTTGTGCAGGTTTTGAAAGAATATTAAAGCCAGAAAGAGTAAAGGTCTTCTCGCTTTGAATTTGAGTTTCCTGAAGAGCCACGACGGAAGGTTTTAGAGATTGACACAAAAGCTGCAGCTCCTCGAAGTTGGAATTTAGTCCACGGATATTCCAATGGAATATTGTACTATCCATGGTGCAGAGGGCAAAAAGGAGAGAGATCAGGTCATCTCCTCCTCAACGTCTGCAGCCAATGGAGTGAATTTGTTATTTAGTTTCACTGGAGTATGTTGGTCTACAGGCCTGCTGGCAGACTTGCCAACAGGTGAAGGTGGTCTGGATTTGGGAGATGGTGGAGGTTTCTTCCTCATCTCCACCATCTCCACACTGGGTTGAACTCCTTGCCCGCACGGGCACTGGACAGAGGAGTTCGAGGGGGTATTGCTGGTTTTTTAATCTGCCCAGCAGCAGATGTTGTAGACTGCTGAGCAGTCTGAGGGGTGGCGGATTTTTTGCCTCCACCAGGGGCAGTCAGTTTGGGTTGGAAGGTGGTGGACCTGCTTCCACCAGAGTTGACAGTTTGTACTTGCAGTGTCTTTGAAAAAGTAAAGTCATCAGTCTGGCAGCAGACTGACCGAGTAGAAACTGTGGGAATTTTCTTTACGGCCGAAGCGTAGGGGAGCATACTGTCTCCTGCCCTCTTTAGTATTAAAATCAACAACATTGTTCAATCAGTTCAGCAGGGTTCAGACTGCTCATTGTTTGTGGATGATTTTGCTGTCTACGCAACTGGAAGCCTGTACCGGAGTGTCCAGCGTAGGCTCCAGCTTTGCGTAGATAAAATCCATCGGTGGGCAGATGAAAACGGTTTCACCTTTTCTCCAACAAAGACGCAGTGTATTCACTTCCATAATTTCCGTCAGTTTTTTCCAGATCCTGAACTTCAATTAGGGAAATCTCCCATTCCAGCTGTTAAAGAGGCCAAATTTCTGGGAGTCATTTTTGACCAAAAACTTAACTTTCTCAGCCATATTAAAAACCTCAAAACTGCTTGCCAAAAGGCACTGAATATTCTGCGGGTCGTAGCACACACCGACTGGGGCGCTGATAAGAAAACTTTGTTGCACCTCTACAGAGCCCTGGTCCGTTCCAAACTGGACTACGGTTGTGCTGTGTACGGCTCCGCAAGATCATCTTACCTCAAACTCTTCAACTTGGACCCTATCCACCATCAAGGGCTTCGTCTCTGTCTTGGAGCGTTCCGCACCACCCCTGTGTACAGCCTGTACGCAGAGGCGGGTGAACCTTGACTGTCCAACCGCAGGCTGAAACTGTCTTTGAATTATTACATCCGACTGTTCTCAGAACCGCAGAATCCTGCCTATGACTGTGTTTTTGACCCTCCGTTCCAAAGTAAGTTTGAAAATAACCTGAAATGTATTCCGCCGTTTGGTCTTCGTATGCGGCCTCACGTGCGGAATGCAGGTCTCGACCTAGGAGTTGTGTCCGATTTTTCCAAGTTTCCGGATCAACCTCCGTGGACCTTTTTCACACCCGAGATTCGTTTCGATCTTGCAGCTTTTCGCAAAGAGTCTACCAGCTCTTGGCGTACAAGGCTTTGTATGCTGAGCTCTGTTCCAAATTCCCATCCTATCAAAAAGTTTTCACAGACGGTTCCAAGTCTGAGGATGGAGTGGCCTGTGCAGCTATTGCCCTGGGGCTCCTTCGCAGATACTGTTGGAACATATTCATTCAGATGCTTCTGTCTATTCTGCTGAACTTACTGCTCTGGTTTTGGCTTTGAAGATAATCTCGCATTCTTCAAAGAGGGACTTTCTGGTTCTGTCGGATTCGCTGTCAGCTTTGGAGGCCATAGCTGGCCGCAACCTTCAGCATCCAGAACTTTTACTTTTTTTTGAACTTTTTAGTAAGTTGAAGGCGGACGGTTACAACATTACTCTTGCTTGGGTTCCTGGTCATGTTGGCATCGGCGGGAACGAAATGGTTGATCGTTTAGCCAAGAACGCCACAAGAGAGAAACTGTCCAACACTTATATCCCTGCTCAGATGTGAAACCCAAAATTAACGATTATGTGAGAGACCTCTGGCAGGAGGATTGGAACACACAGACGAATAACAAACTCTTTCAGATCCGTCCAAACCTTAAGGACTTCCTCCCATCTACGTCGGGTGGTCGTAAAGAGGAAACGGTTCTGTGTCGGCTGCACACCGGCCATTCGTATTTTACCCATTCTTACCTTTTAAAGAGTGAAGAAGCTCCGTGGTGCATTCCATGTCATGCGCCACTCTCAATGAAACATGTTCTTTTAGAATGTTGGGACTTGCACGATGTGAGACACAAACATTTTACAGCGGAGTCCATGAAGATCCTGTTCAGGGATGTCCCGCCTGACGTGATCCTTGAGTTTTTGAGAGAGATTAACATTTTTCACCTGATTTAAGATTTTACGGCGGAAAAGATTTTTAACAAAGTTTCTGGTGCGTTAGTAGACGGTGTCATTTAACGAGATGTGTGATTTTTTTTTTTTTTTTTTTTTTTTAAATGACTGGTGAGTTGATTTTAACGTGGTGACAGCCCTGATGTGGCCCTTTGCGGTCGGCTGGGCTATAAGCAACATTATCTTATCTTATCTTATGTAAAGCACATAATGAAAATCAAAGTGAAAAAGATAAATAGGGTTTTCAGTAAAGCCACCTGGTTAATGTACATGGGAGCGAAAATCACAGGATCATGGTTGTCTATGATTGTATGATTTTTTGCATAGAAAATGTACTGAAGGTGAATGCAAGACAGTAGAAACCTTCTCTTAAGAGGTAGACAAAATCTGTGAATCGATACAAACCAGTAAGATTAAAAAGGTGAACGTACCAGTGACCCAACTTTTGTATACTTCAGTGTCCATGCTTTGGATGACATGGACAAAAGTTATGACCTTTTTTTTTCTCTCTCATTTTTTCCCCTTTTGTTTCTTCAAATGCTTTGTGTCTCATGTGTTGCGATGAATTTGTACCTGTTTTCTTGTGCTGACACTATTCTGTATGTTTTGAAATTGAAACCTTTGGGATGTCCCTTATGTTTACAGAGGTAATAAGGCACACACACACACACACACACACACACACACACACAGTGAACCATCCAAATGACATTGTAAGATATTTATTACATGCATGCTGAAAATATGCCAGTGTTTCATTTCATATTTGATCTCGCTAGAATTCAGCATCCGATTCTTATTTCTTGTGTTAACGTTGGTGAGCTCTTAGTTTCCATGTTTTAAGTGATGACATTTATTCAGCGCTGGTTTCTTCTTGGTAGCTACAATCTTCTTCCAAAATCTGGTCAAGATGTTTTACAGGGAAAGTTACTTCAAGGTAAGTATAGGCATCAAAATATCGTATGCCAGTTTGAAATGAAAAACTGATTAAAATGTCACATGCTACCTTGAAATGAATAGAACTGATGCCAACTGAAAATAAATTGAACTGATTGAAATGTCATATGCCACCTTGAAACAAATTGAACTGATTGAAATGTCATATGCCACCTTGAAACAAATTGAACTGATTGAAATGTCATATGCCACCTTGACACAGATTGAAATGTCATATGCCACCTTGACACAGATTGAACTGATTGAAATGTCATATGCCACCTTGACACAGATTGAACTGATTAAAATGTCATATGCCACCTTGACACAGATTGAACTGATTGAAATGTCATATGCCACCTTGACACAGATTGAACTGATTGAAATGTCATATGCCACCTTGACACAGATTGAACCGATTAAAACAAAGCTGACTGTACCAGGGGAGGAGAGGGGGAAGAGAAAAGTTTAGAACATGAACACATGGAGAGACTAGACTCAGCATGACAAGTGATGGTGAAAACAAACGGTGGTGACACTGACCAGAACTGTGTTTGATGTGCAGGATCTGGTCAAGGACTACGTGGTACGGTCTGTGCGGGCGGAAGTGCAGAGTTTGGCCAACGTGGCCAACATGCTGAGGCGGCGCATTGAGGTCATGGAGCAGGAAAACCAGTTCCTCAGGACCTATGCCTCCCCCGCTACCTTGGCCAAGCTCGGCGGTCCTCAGCCACCCACGCGAAAAAGAATACGGACAGATAAATATGGTTGAAAGAGTGATTGTGGAATGATCAACTCCACGATTGCAGGCTTCTCACTGATCTTGATTCCCTTAGTTCTTATCACTCTGCCACCATTCCTTACCCACCCACTTCATCATCCATCCTCCCCTTCCCACTTTGTAAAAAAAACCAAAAGAAAGTTTAAAAAAAATTCTAATTGCCTGTTACGATGTTAGGAGGGGACGGTTTGGAATTTTCGTTTCATTTTTAACCTAGTCCATCAGAGCTGGCTCCTCGTCTTTTAAATTCAGACTTGACATTCCACCACTACCACCCCTTCCCCCCCCCCCCCCCCCCCCCCCCCCCAATCCCCCTGCCCCTCTCTCACCCCTAAATAAAGCCAATAGTGAGAGACCTCTTTTAATAATCTTTTTAAAGTCTACGGAAGATTTACAAGGAATATATGATTGATTTTTTAATGTGTGTCTGAAAAAGAAATACTGAACCCTTTTTTCCATGAAAAAGGATTACATTTTGTTAATTTTATACCTGTTACCTTTTTGTGCCTGCATTTTTCTTTACATTGTATGCAATTGTGACTTCATATCGATTTATTGAAGCCACCAGCCCCAGGGTCCACTTCGGCTGTGGGAGTATCACAGTGATGTATGCTGCACCAGTTGTCTCCCTCTCTGATGGTTGTGGGCTGGTGCCTGGGTTGCCGCAGAGCTGTTCCTGATCTACCGAGCCATGTTGACACTTAATACAGTAAAAAGTTGACATTGTCAAAGTGCTGGAAGGTGTACGTTTGTCTAATGGAAAAGAAAACAGATGCGTTCAAGCACTCGGATTGCCTCTCAGTATTTTTGCATTTTATCCTCCTGCTGGTCCCAAACTGTGCATTGAAGATGCTTGTCAGTATTAGAAACCTGCCCATGTAATGTGTGTGTATTTTGCATCTATGCATGTTGTTCTAGTTTGAAAGTAAACTGTTTATGTGCAGGTTAAATTTCCCATCCATTTCTGTGCGTTTATGCATGTATGCGCGCACGCGCGCACACACACACACACACACACACACACACATTGTATGGACTGTTCTGCCTGCTTGTTCCTATTCACTATAAGATGGATATGAACATCAATTCAAAATGTGATATCCATAGACTGATAGTCATTTGAAGCCAAGACTGGCAAACACAGACCTCATGTGAAAATCAAACAAGTGATCCTACTCCATCTGTTGAACATACTTAAACTAGTTTTGAAAGAGTGATTTGAATGGGTCAGCCTTGCTATCATTGCCATCTAATGAGATGTTTTTTGGTTGGTTGTTTGTAACAATGGTGCAAAAGGGCCACTTCATTTCTGTCACTCTTGGCGTCTTTGTGTTGTTAAATCCATTTATGCAGAGCTGGAAAGCAGGTCTCAGTTTTACCTGTTCTGAGACACAGCTGAAGTAAGGCTCAAACTGCAAAATGGAGTCTTCTTTTTCCTCTCCTTTCTTTATACCCTCACACTTACCCACTTTCTTTCCCAGCTCAGAGCTCTTTTTGGTTGGTCTAATGAGCACTGCAGCCGTTTTGTAATCATGCTCAGTCGTCTGTTACTTTTAACTCCCAACCTACCTCCTTTGCTCTCTCTCTCTCTCTCTCTTTCTCTCTCTCTCTCTCTTTCTCTGTGTGTGTCTGTGTGTGCGTGTGCGCATGCGCATGCTAGTTTCTTCCCCTTACCTGGTCCACCCCAGAATACCTTAATAGGATTAGGAAGTATTTGCCCAATGTTTTATGCATAGGATTGTGCAACATGGTGATGAACCTCAATGGGATAATGCCATGTGTCTCAGGTGCTTACCCAAGTCTTTTTATTAGAATTGAGATTTTATTCATGGTGATGGAGATCATAGCTGACCTGCATTTGTGCGTTTTATATGATTCCAGTGGACACAAATGATGAATCGGTGTGTAGTTTGGAATTCATTTGATGTGTGTGTGCACCATTTTTTTTGTTTCAATGGATATGAATGGTCCCTCCATATTACCTGATCATGTGCAAACCAGCAGAAGTATGCAGAGGTGGCAGTGCTGGTTTGTGGAATTGTCTCGTTTTCATGTGGAAACCCGGTTGCTGAGTTTGCAGGGTCTTGTCATAAAATGATGGAATTGGCCGCGTTGCCATGAATGCGCATTCACACAATGAATGGAAGGGAGCATTCTGTGAGGTGGAATTGATTTAATTCCTCAGCTGAGTTTGATGTTGTGGTTGTGGGTTATTTTGCAGGTTCTTTGTTTTTAAAGGATTTGGGTTTGTGTGTAATTTTTTTTTTTTTTTTAAAGAATTTGGATGTAGTTTACATTGTGCTAGTACTTTTTATTTGAATATTTGATCATGGTAGGTTTACATACAAACTGCTTTACTTTGTTTACTCGTTTCACATTGTAGTTGCGTAGTATTGGTGTTGTTTAGTTTAATATTATGTATTCTGGCAGTTTTGTGTATGCTGATTAACTGCTTTGTTTTTCTCATTCTGGTCGGTGCTGTAGCTGTACTGCATTGTGGTGTTCAGTTGAATATCTATGTTGTGGTAGTTTTCTGTAAAGAGACTTTCATTTAGCTTACCTATGCTTAGTTGTGTAGCTATATTGCATTGTTGAGTTGAACCTTTTTATTTGTGTGAAATGAATGCTTAATTTTGCTCACTGACCTCAGTGTTGTACACAAGATCACAATTCCACTCTTCAAATTTTCGGCCACGTGGCCTTTTTCAAGAGAAAAAAAAACAATACAACTACTTAATGTCCATCTTTGGCAACTTTGAAGAGTGGAATTGTGATCGTGTTGTATTGTTTTCTTCCCTTTGGAGGGCTGTTGCTTTTGTTTCAGTGTTCTAGTTTGTTTGGTGTAGTATTGTGGATATTTTAACCAAGTAGTGTGTGTTCTGTTAGTCTAACATGAATGGATAAACCGCTTTATGTTGCTCACTGACTCCAGTGTTGCCATCACGTGCGTTATCTTTTATCAGTTTCATTTAGTCTGCATCTCGTGTTTCAAACATCTCGGAGTGGCGCATATTTTGTTCCTATAGCACTGTGGAAGTCTTGATCACATGTGAATGCCAAGCGCAGGTTTCGTTTGCATCAGATCACTGCTCAATTTTTAGTCACAAAACAGCATTGTCATGAATGAAGTTTGCCATATTGCTCCCTTAATCTACACTTTTTTTTTTTCTTTTTTTTTCCCTTTTTCTCTGTACTTAAACTTTAATCATCACACTTCAAACACAGTAAGTATCACAGTCTTCATTTACATACACTGTCACAGATTAAACACGATAGGCACTGTGCAGTTTTTATACATGTATATACTGATACACATTCATCATCAATGAAATACAGTTAGCATAACACAATCTATAGTCATACACACTTATCATCAGCAACAATTGTCTTTAAATATCGAACAACATTCACAGTTATAATATTACAGCATCAATTAACTGTAAAATTTTTTTTTTTTTTTTTTTGACTTAAGGGTTTTTTTCTTTTCAGATGTACAAGCATATTTTTCCTCCCTTCTTTTTGAACTGTTATACTATTAAATTTGGAGGTATGACTAAAAATAACAAACAACTACAAAATGATTACAACTTTCTGTCTTTTCCTTAGTCTTTCCATCATATCTGAATAATCTTCACTGTGAGGCATTAACCAGTCAAAGGAATTTAACAACACAAAGCCTTAGTTCGTAAGTTTGGGAGAACAATAATAACAACAACAGCAAACAGTAAACTATAGTCCGTTTATGTGATGGACAATTGATCTATATGGATACCAATTATGATTAAACTCTACTAAGTTATAATTAATTTTAGCGATATGTTCTTCAATCTTGTATCTAATACTGAGTTGTCGTAGGAAAGAAAATATATCAGGAACATGTTTTTCTATTTTACATCGATAGATATACATCTTTGCAAACATTATTATAAACTCTAAGACAGAATCTATATTTAACTTTTCATCTACGCCAAAAATTGCCAGTTTACATGAAATTATTAAATCATGAGTATGTTCACATTTTTCTTGCAATACACGTTCGACTGATTTCCAGAAAACTTGTATATATTTGCAGTCCCAAAAGAAATGTTGAATGGCATCTCGTTCTTCATTACAAAATGAACACTGAACCGTATCAGTTACACCCATTGCATTCAAAACAATATTAGTCGCAATGATTCGATGGATAATTCTTATTTGTAGCCACTTAAGTTTGACATCACTGATTTTACTGATTTTAAAAAATACCTTTTTCCAGGAAATATTCAAATTCATTTCTGCTGACCACCTTGAACAGCACTTAGGTTTGTTATTGTCAAGTGTGTAGTATTCATAATATCCTTTCGCACCTTTATTTGTACTAGTTATGATTTTTAACGCGTTAGGCATACCTTGAGTGAAATTAATATTATCATTTATCTGAATTCCACATTTTTTAATGTATGATTTTATTGAAGAAATCCAGCCATTGTATGTAATAAAATTAACTGGTAAATGTGTTGTGGCTATAAATTCCTCATGTTTGAAAAAAATTCACCATTATCTTTCAGAAGGTGCCTGAGGGAGTATATCCCTTTCTCTATTATCCTATTTTGCTTAATAACCGCGTTTCCAACTGTTATATTTTCATTATAAAAAATCGGTTCCTCAAGTAGCTCACAAAGACATGGAATAATATTGAGACAAAAACTTCGATATGCTCTAAAAACATGATACCAAAAGAGGCTAGTATTTGTATGATTTAAAGCGTATGTTGATCCATAACATTCCAAGTTTCTAAGAAAAGGGTACATTTCCAGAACAATATTTATCCATTTATGTTTTGTTGTTTTATATTTTCTGAGCCATGAAAGTTTAAGGGCATATATATACTTTCTAATATCAGGTATGTTTAGACCACCTTGTTGCACACTTTTTATTTTATTGTCGTTTTTCTAGAAATTTTGTCACATTTTCCATTCCAAACAAATCGAAAGCATAGTTTTTGAAGTTTTTGTATGAAGTTGTCAGGTGGATCTGGCAACAAGGTCCAAAGATGTATAAGTTTTGACAGAATCAGAGATTTTAAGATAGCCACTCTCCCAACTGGAGTGATGGTTCGTTGTGTCCAGATATTAAATAATACTTTCGCTTCTGCAAATTTTTCATCATAATTTATGGTTTCACAATTGTTTAAATCCTGAGTAAACCAAATTCCCAAGATTTTGAACTTTGGGGGATTCCATATCATTTTCATATGGGGGCAGTATACCATTTTTGATTTTTTCTTACTTCCAAGCCAAATTGCCTGTGTTTTGTCATAGTTCATAACAGACCAGACACCTTTCCGAATCTGTCAAGGATGAATATGGATTGATTAAACGATTCTTCATCACCCTCATTAATTAATTGTGTATCATCTGCGAACTGCAAAATTTTATGTTCAATACCATTTATCTTAATTCCTTTTATAGATTTGTCTTCTCTGATCATGATAGCTAAAATTTCAGCGCAAAGGATGAACAAATATGGAGATGAACAAATATGGAGAAATTGGGTCACCCTGCCTGCAACCACTTTCAATTTTGAACCATTGTGTAATCTGACCATTTACAATTACAGTTGATTTGATATCTTTGTAAAAAGTTTTAACCCAGTGGCAAACACCATCTCCAAATCCATATGCTTTTAAAACTTTAAACATAAAACTCCAATCCAAGGAATCAAAGGCTTTTTCAAAATCAATACTGAGAAGTAAGCTAGGAAGATTTTTTATTTTCAGATAGTTTATCATATCGTGTAGCAATCTAATATTGTCTCCTATGTATCTGTTGGGCATGAATCCAGTCTGATCCTCGTTTATAAGTGTTGGTAAGACGTTCTTAATTCTGTTGGAAATACATGAAGATCCTATTTTGTATATCACGTTGAGAAGAGATATTGGTCGCCAGTTTTTAATAAATTCCTTAGGTTTGTCGCCTTTGGGGATACAAATAATTAGACCTTCTTTCTGTGTTGATGAGAGTTCCCCATGTTTAATGCTTCGTTAAGTGACCTCACAACAAATGGACCTAGCTGTTTCCAAAAGAATTTAAAGAATTATACAGTGAATCCATCAGTGCCTGGACTTTTGCCATTTTTCATGTATTTTAAAGCTTGACTTGCTTCCTCAATAGTTATTACACCGTCTAGCATCGCTTTTTGTTCCTGTGATAGTTTTGGAATTGTATTGACTAAACTTTCTACTGCACAGTTTTCTACGTTCCTTCTCTTAAACAGGTTTTCATAAAATGTCTTCACTTCATTTAACATTTCCGTTTGGATCGTCTATTATCTCATTATGCTTATTTACGAGTTTTGTCATTTGTTTGCTAATATAATTCCTTTTCTCAAGCCTACAGAAATATTTTGAAATTTTTTCACCATCAGCAACCCATTTGGCTTTTGATCTTAATAGTACACCCTCGAGCTTAGTATCTCTAATTGCTCTATAATCTACACATTTGGTCAGTTAGTGAGAGCTTTCATCTGAAAAGGTCATTACTGGTATCGTCATGGTGACCTCAGATCTGTTCTTTGATTTGCTTGCTTTTTCCTGTGGTGTCGGACAGTTCTGTCATAGACTGGAAGAATCTCATTGGTAAGAGTTGGCATGTGCAATTTGACGTTTTATTATTTCTCCTTTGGATAGATGTGCCATGGTCCGTTCAGGGCTTAGTAATTGACCATTTTCAATGAGCCGTTTTAATTTCATATGCTGTACTGTTTCTAACAAATGCAGGTGCAGCTGCCTGTAGGAAATGATGGTGTTCAGAAATATTTGTAACGCTAGGACAAACTTTTAGATGTACTGTATAACTGCGTGAACAATTGAAATCAAGACTGCACATGTGTTTATTGGACTTTTTTTCTTAGCCATCCATATACGAGCACACTTGTGCATTTGCGAGGAACTTTTGCATTCAAGATTAGAGACAAGAGTTCATCTCATCCTCAAGGTTTTCCTATACTTGTCTGTTGGAAACAATTTGTGTGTGTTTATGTTGCTTATGTGTTTTTTTAATGATTTGATTGAACATTGTTTATTTAGGATATGAATATTTGGATTGAACGTTATTCATTCAGGGCATAAAAATGCACATCAAACATTGTTCATTAAGGACATGATTTATTTCATAACATAGTTCATTTAGCGCTTGAGATTTTACATCAAACATTGTTCACTCAGAGCATAAGATTTAACACTGAACATTGTTCACTCAGGGCATGAGATTTTACATTGAACATTGTTCACTCAGGGCATGAGATTTAACACTGAACATTGTTCACTCAGGGCATGAGATTTTACATTGAACATTGTTCACTCAGGGCATGAGATTTAACACTGAACATTGTTCACTCAGGGCATGAGATTTCACATTGACATTGTTCACTCAGGGCATGAGATTTCACAATAACATTGTTCACTCAGGGCATAAGATTTCACATTAACATTGTTCACCCAAAGGGCATAGGTTTCACATCGAACATTGTTCACTCAGGGCATGAGATTTCACATTGACATTGTTCACTCAGGGCATGAGATTTAACATTGACATTGTTCACCCAAAGGGCATAGGTTTCACATCGAACATTGTTCAATCAGGGCATGGGATTTTACATCGAACATTGTTCAATCAGGGCATGAGATTTTACATCAAACATTGTTCAGTCAGGACATTGGATTTTACATCGAACATTGTTCATTCGGGGCATAGGATTTTACATCGAACATCGCTCAATCCGGGCATGGTATTTTACATTGAACATTGTTCACTCAGGGCTGAGTTTGGAGATGGGGGGGGGGGGGGGGGGGGGATCTAGATCATGATAATTTTCATCCACATGTTTCAGTTCTTTTACACATGCTCTTGTTGATAGGATTGGTTTTGAAGTCATTGTTCTGTCGATGACCACAGATTCACCTCAGTGCTCATCAAATCTCAATTTTGAGTTCAGTATTTTGTAGCACAAATATTTTGGCATATAAATCTCAATTTTGAGTTCAGTATTTTGTAGCACAAATATTTTGGCATATAAATCTCAATTTCTGGTTGGTAATGTGCTTAAAAGGCTTGACAATTTTTGATGAAATGAAAGATGTATGATTTCCATCTACATGAAGTTTTATTCAGTAACTTTGTATGACATGTAGACTTTTATATTTTGTATTTGAATCTGTATTATCATTTTGTACTGGCATGCAATGTATGACATGTAGACTTTTATATTTTGTATTTGAATCTGTATTATCATTTTGTACTGGCATGCAAATGAGGTTTAACCGTACTGCTGCATGCAAGTAGACAAGTGGTCTGCTTTTTTAAGGTCACCATCTGCTTGCAATTTTTTTAGAAATAAAAACTAGTATAAAAACCAAATGTTCATCCACTGGGAAGTTGTGAGAAGTGAGTGTTGACATGACATCTTGGTTGCCATCTCTCGGAGGAAGCTCAAGATGTAAAGACATTGACTGTAGGCCTGATGTTGTAGGTCTTCCATTTCAGAGCGTGATGATGAAGATCATCAATAAAGAAGACAGGGGACAGAATGCATGATTGTTGCTCAGTGTTGGTCCCCAACTGGCTATATTTTAGGTTCATGATCATCATTGAGTGTCCTTGAACTGGGACGGACATATTTTGTCTGTTGACACAATTAAAATTCAACTGTCAAAACCAAAATGGACAGCTCTATCTTTGGTAGGTGGTATTTTTTCAAATTCACAAAATTGTACTTCTGTGCAGGTTTTTAAGTCCCAATTTCAATTCATTGGAGCACAGCCTACCTTTTCATGGGAGAGATCGTATTCTCCCTTCCATTATCTAAAGGTTTTCACTGTTTACAAACTAACAAACGAGCAAAATACATGAATGAATGGATCCACGACTGTGAAAATGTTTTCAATTTCTTGAGTCGTGAACGGGAACTTTAGCAGGGTTCGTACGCTCCTTGAAACTCCTTGAATTCTGACAGGGAATTTCAAGACCTCGAAAACCTTTGAAAATCAATAAAAATGTGCTTCTGTTGACCAAACCTCCTTGAAAACCTTTGAAAATCAAGCCATCAGCTCCAAAAATCAATGTGGCAAAAGGAATTGCAGCTTGATTTTCTGCGTTCAGGTTAAGAAAAACTATCTAAAAACAAATTTTTACAAACATCGTCGCGATCCTGGATTGTCTGTGATATTACCAATGGAGATAATTTGTAATTTCTTCAAAATTGATGAAGTTGCAAATTAACTCCCTTGGTCAAATCGCCGATGACAATCCAGGATCGCCACAACATTTGTAAAAATTAAGATAATTTTTTTCATCAACCTGTTCATTTTGTCAATTTTCACATTTTTCTTAGTAAAAAAGGACTTTATTTGAACGTGTGTGTGAAAATTGCTTAATTAACTTCGTTATTTTCAAACGCTGTTTTTCTTTCTCAAAATCACTTTTTCAAGAACGGTTCATGTGCAAGGAGTACAATATCTCTGAATCCAGACTAGCTAGCTTGGTTTTTTTTTCTTCTTTTGATCGGAAATGATTTCTGCATGCAATTATATTTTTATCTATAAGTCAAAACAGCACGTATTATTTGCTATTTCTATTGGAATAATTCAAAAGCAATGAAACACGAAGCCAGATGGCCACCATATGGAAACAAATTGGGGAAAAAAAGCAGTTTAGATATATAAAAATCCTTTTGAAAATGCATTACTATAGCTCAGCAAAACAATATATAAAAATCCTTTTGTAACTGCATTACTATAGCTCAGCAAAACGAGAAAAAGTCATGTTTTTCAAGTACCTAACATGTCTGCTGTGATACAAATACAGTTCTTGTCATGAACCTTTTTAAAAAAAATTTTTATCATTTTACCCCGATTTGTAGTTCCCAAATCACACAAGAGCTTTGAAATCACCCAAATATGTTTTTCTATGGGTTTTTTTTTTACATAAACAATTTTTAAAAAATGAAGTTTTAAAAGAATGATGGTTTAATTTTCATGCCACCTCTTACCTTGAAATGAAATATAAGCCCCTTGAAAACTCCTTGAATTTTGTTCTTGGGAGTCTGTAGGAACCCTGCTTTAGTCCATACTTGAGGCTGGTAAATTAAACGGAAAAACATACTCTGTAAATGGAAACAAAAATCATTCAGTTTATATAATCAAATATGATGATGTGGGGCTGAAGTAGCATGGTTTCCCCACTCTCAGAAGGCTCGCCACACTTAAACAGACATGTAGAATTTGAAATCAAGTAACTGAGATCAAGGGTACATTATGTAAAAATGCTCATTTACTTGTAAAAAGAAAATACATTTCTTAGTAGGAGACTTTGATATTGATATGTTAAAACAACCAGCTTGGACAAGTACACTGTTACTTAATGCATTCTATCAGTTAGTACAAACCCCAACGAGAATAACTAAAACAACTGTGACTCTTATTGATCATGTAAAGCACAAACAACAAGTCTGCAATATTAGATGTTTCAGTGGTACACTCTGGTATTGGTGACTTTTGTCCAGACTTCTGCATGTGGTCCTTGAGGCACCCAAAACCACCACCACCCAAAGGTCGCACGACCATCCAATACCGCTTTTTCAAAAAGTTCAATGAAGCAGCATATCTCTATGACTTAAAGTATTTTCCCCTATTTCATTTAACTTGTAATTA
The DNA here is from genome assembly GCA_018398815.1 of Conus ventricosus. Lineage (NCBI taxonomy): Eukaryota > Metazoa > Mollusca > Gastropoda > Neogastropoda > Conidae > Conus > Conus ventricosus. The sequence continues at coordinate 71,164,196 of CM031613.1, forward strand.
CTCAGACGTCAATGATGCGCTGTCTTTCTGATACCAAACACTCCTCTCTATCATAAACAAATGTACACTGTTACATCAAAAAAAGAATTAAGCATCCCCAGATGAACCTGTGCTTAAGATCAGAATTGCTGCAAGAAATGATTGTGTGTGACCAACTCAGGCAGCAAATATATTTGACGAATACAAAGTGCACAGAAACCTTGTTTCAAACGAAGTTTAAAAACAAAACATAAGAGTACTTCAGTCAAATGACTACAGATGTGGAAACAACAGCACACATCTGGAGGGCAACAAACACTTGTGCACAAAAAGAATGCTGATTCACGAAGTTCAACAACGAGCGTGACTCCAGACAAATTTAACACACTTTCTGTCATTATCAGACATCCTCACTCAAGCTTCACAGATCTATAAGAGTATCTAATGAATATACATGTCCAATTTCCCGAATATCATTTTACAAAGACTTGCATCCAGTAACTCGCTCCATATTCCTCCTCTTGCTGTACATGTAGTAGGATTGCACATGGCACAGTTAAAGAATAAAAACGCCATGGGTCCTGGTGACATACCCGCATTTCTACTCGCTCTGCCTTACATGATTGAGTCTCTTACATACAAATAGTAATTATAGTTTATCCATTGACCAGCCGTCATGGCAAAGAGGCTAACATCACAGACGCCCTTCAGTCATGTGGGATTTTTCTGCCCTGACCAGCACCTATCCAGAGTTGAGTTTGCTACGGGCTCAATTGGGAAGACTGGGACCACACAGTCGAGTTTCATCCACTCAATGGATGCGTCTCTGAGAATGTTGCTCAAATTTCCTGACCAACAGTGCAGGTGTCTGTATCTCTTGGGCCTGGTTGATGCATATATTGAAAGTAAGCATAGAGTATAGCCCTGTCATGCAGTCTCAGACCAGAATGGAAATCTGTAACATCATCATCCTCAATCTCGTTGATCAGCTTTGAAAAAAAAAGTCTCAAATTCTGTGGCCCTTAATGCCTTGGTCTGATGGTGACCTCAATTTTGATGTCCTCTCTACGTCGGTGGCCTTGGTTTGATTCCATCGGGGTCACTGGTATTGTTTTCAGTAGGGGGCTTAGTATGTGGTGTCTTGCATATGTTGGATCAGAACAGGCCCCACTGAACACCACCAAAGTGACTCGGCAACAGTGCAGCAACTCCTCCGGTGGGTTGCCTGTTGACGACTTGACATGCTCCCTGTGGATTGCCTGTGCTGTGGCTGTGGCAGGCCAGGCAGGGCTGTGTCTATGGACGGAGTGTGGGAATGAGCGGCGTGGATGCACTGCCACTTAAAGTGGCACAGAAGATGGAACCTGAAAAAAAAAGAAAAGAAAAAAAAAATCATATATCGAAACCCAGTGTCTTCCCTCAAGCCGTTCAAAAGTGCCAAAGTGATCCCCCTTCCGAAATCAAATGATTTGTCGGATCCAAATAATTTCAGACCTATATCCTCACTTCTATCTAAACCCCTTGAATATACATGAACACGTTTCTCAGTTCATGGAGAAAAAGCAAATTATTTCACCTATTCCTATGGATTCTGATCTAATCACACCTGCTACACAGCATTATCACGAACGTGTGACTCATGGCTTTCAAATATGAACCAGTCACAAATGAAGGAGTTTTCTTTCTTTACTTCAAAATAGCGTTTGGTCTTGTTGATCATTATATCCGTTTAAAGAAACTATTTGAGCCATTCCTTGACAGTCTCATTATGATAGGACTCAGTAAGTGCTGCTTAATGGCAAACCTCATCTTCTGCCTTTGTCAGACATGGAGTCCCACAAGGATCAGTATTAGGCCCCCTCTTATTCTGCATCTTCTTCAATGATTTACCATTGTCCATATCAGAAAAAAGAGTCACGACAGATTTATTTGCTGATGACTCGTCACTCCAAACAAATGATAACGACCTACAAATAATAGAAACGTCCGTCTATGAAAGTCTAAAGTCTTTTTTTGTTGTTGTTGTTGTCGTCACAACCCCTAAAGTGTCAGAATAATCAACCTGATGATTGTAGACACTTAATGGATGATGATCATGATGATGATGAAGTGTCAGACTGGTATAATTCAAACTCATCCGGCCCAAGGTAAATCTATGATTATAGCCGCCGCCAAAAGCACTGACTGACTCCTCTTTGCCTAACACTTCAATTGAATGGTACTTCTATCGAACAGGTAGATGCGTATAGTGTTTTAGGGATAACGATAGATATTAAAATTGAAAAGGCAACCTCATCTCAATAGTTCGTGCAAGATCATCTAAAAAAAAACTTTTCCTGTTATCTCAATTAAAAGTGCTATATCAACAGTACTGCGCTTAAACTTTTCTTCAACGCACACATGGGACGGGAGTAGTGACGTCCACAAAAAGGTTTAGCTCTCTTCATAGACGTACAGTAAAGCTACTCCTTCCAGCCACACCTCTAACAACAGATGAAAAACTAAAAGCACAGAACATACTTTCTCTGAATAACTGGAATTCAGTAAGGCATCATTTATGTTTACAATTTCAACAGATACCATGCTATGCTATATCACTGCACTTTTCACAAGTTTGAAGAGCTGTTCTGGCTCGAAGAAATTCCTTCTCCCCTACCCACGGATTGATCAATGCAAAATCAGCCAAGCTTACTCTGGACCATATGTCTGGAACTCACTTCCACCGAGTCTTCAAAATACGAATATGTTAAAACTTTTCAAGAAACATGTACATAAACATTTTATGTCTCAATAATTTGATTATTCGATTATAATCATTAACTTCTATTCGCAAAGTCTTCTTTAAACCACACATTGAATACACAATTTGAATCTATAACCTACTCATCCCCACTCCCACTCTGTGTCCCATCCCTCTTGATGTCTCCCACCTACCAACCTCTCCCTCCTCCTCACCTCTCTCTCCTCTGTTTCTGTTTGTTTGTTTGTTTTGGTTCCTTCTGCGTGACTACCCACCATGTCATTATGTTTAAGAATAGTCTGCTTGTCATTGTAGAATTACATTACGGTGTTGCTATGCTGAATTGTCAGTGTGAATGATATGTGTTGAAATAATGTATGCATGACAAGAACAGATTGTAAGCATGGCCTGGCCTACAATCTCCATCCTTGCGTATTAGAGATCAATCTGTGTGTGTGTGTGTGTGTGCGTGTGTGCGTGTGTGTGTGTGTGTGTGTGTGTGCGTATGCGGGTCTTCAGTGTGCGTACACGTAGATGTGGTGAGTTGTGTGACTATGGGTGCAAGTGTATATAAATAATAGTACCATTTTACATATGAATGCTTTTCAATATTGGTGTAAGTTTAATTATCACAGCAAAACAAGTTTCCTTTTGTAAGAGAACAATAGATTGAACTGAATTGAATTGAACTTAATTGAACTGAAACAGAAGTTACATACAACAAAGTATACATAGAACAGTCCAATCATCGCTTCTCATGGAGTTACTCCTTGACTCTGGAGTCAGCAGGACACTTACAAGATGGATTACAGCAGCATTTCTGGAGCGAACCGCCATCCTACGATTTAGAGACTGAACGTCTGAACCTCGTAAATTCTTTGTGGGATTACCTTAAGGGTCTTCCTTTCTCCTCTGTTTTAGACAATGTTCACACTAAAGGCCTTGCGGATCTCAATAGAAACGGAATTGCTCGAGCGTTGACATTAGCAGATGACAGCCTGATCTACAAAACATCAAAGAATGCTCAAGAAAGAACGAAATCAGTTTAGCATCTGTTGAACAACACTGCTCAGTGATGTTAAGAAACTGGTCGTCCATCAACTCTGCAAAAGCCCAGACATTGGTCTGCACTCTCAACAAGAAGACGTCAGGACAATTACCTTCACTAGTTTCTTTCAATGGAATACCAATTGAATAAATTGATAACTGACACCATTTTGGTATAGGCTTTGAAAAAATGCTGACCTTTAGAAATTATGTTGAGAATAATTGCTCTTAAATGCACAAAGGACCTGTCTGCCATGAAAGCAAAGGCAGCTAAAGGCTACCGACTGTATCATGCGGGTGTACTTAGTGTGATTGATTATGGAGTAGGACTTGCAACACTGTCCCACAGCAATCTTCTTAAATTGGAAAACATACAAAATGAAGCAACGAGATTGATCTTGGGAACCACGAAAAATACACCAGTTGAAATATGCAACACCTGCTCGATCTTCCTTCAATGCAGGCAAGGCACAAGCTAGGTGAAGGCACACTTCAGAGCACTTGAAAATCCCTCAAATCCACTATATGCGACAGTCAAGGAAACAAATTGCCATCGCTCCAGAACATGGAAGACACCATCGAGGATGGACAGAAGGCAAACTAACACAAAAATTCAGATGCAGGTAGAGAACCTGTGCACAAAGGAGATATTGTTATATACACTGACGGTTCCGTCACTAAAGGAAGATATTGTTATATACACTGACGGTTCCGTCACTAAAGGAAGATATTGTTATATACACTGACGGTTCCGTCACTAAAGGAAGATATTGTTATATACACTGACGGTTCCGTCACTAAAGGAAGATATTGTTATATACACTGACGGTTCCGTCACTAAAGGAAGATATTGTTATATACACTGACGGTTCCGTCACTAAAGGAAGATATTGTTATCTACACTGACGGTTCCGTCACTAAAGGAAGATATTGTTATCTACACTGACGGTTCCGTCACTAAAGGAAGATATTGTTATATACACTGATGGTTCCGTCACTAAAGGAAGATATTGTTATATACACTGACGGTTCCGTCACTAAAGGAAGATATTGTTATCTACACTGACGGTTCCGTCACTAAAGGAAGATATTGTTATATACACTGACGGTTCCGTCACTAAAGGAAGATATTGTTATATACACTGACGGTTCCGTCACTAAAGGAAGATATTGTTATATACACTGACGGTTCCGTCACTAAAGGAAGATATTGTTATATACACTGACGGTTCCGTCACTAAAGGAAGATATTGTTATATACACTGACGGTTCCGTCACTAAAGGAAGATAAATTATTATTGTTATATACACTGACGGTTCCGTCACTAAAGGAAGATATTGTTATATACACTGACAGTTCCGTCACTAAAGGAAGATATTGTTATATACACTGACGGTTCCGTCACTAAAGGAAGATATTGTTATATACACTGACGGTTCCGTCACTAAAGGAAGATATTGTTATCTACACTGACGGTTCCATCACTAAAGGAAGATATTGTTATCTACACTGACGGTTCCGTCACTAAAGGAAGATATTGTTATCTACACTGACGGTTCCGTCACCAAAGGTAAGTCAGGCTGGGGATACACAGTGAAGCAAAATGGCCGAAGTTTCCAGGAAGACAATGGTGCGCACAGTTTAACAACTTCAAGTCTAACAATAGAGGTAGAAACAGTGACAAAGCGTTCCACTGGCTTTCATCCACAGGCCAGTTTAATTAAAACTCAACAAGCCATGACACTGACTGACTCCATGAATCTACCTCAAACAATGGAGAGTGGAACAGGAAGCCCTGCTTGGCATGAAGTAATGCGGCAACCTTCCACTGGAGAGACTCGTATGGATGTACTACCCTGAACATGCAGGGGTTAAAGGAAATGAGAGAGCAGACACACTGGAGGTAAAACAACAATAAGAACTGGATTACAGCTTGGCCGATCTCAGTTCGCTGCGAGGTGGCATAACACCGAACACCAAGGGAGAGGTTGCAGCTCTCCTTTGAGTGACACTGATGTGAGAGGTCAGAGTCAGGCAGCGCAGCGATCCCTCCAGCCATATAAATGGGTGACAGCGAGTCTAGCATGTGTCGGTGGGGGATGGCTCCTGGAGATGTGGGGCGAACGGCGAGGGAGCGCTGCCTGACTACGATTGCCATGCTCTGAGCCAGGCAGGCATGGGGGCACTTCTTATGGGGTTAGGCTGAAAAGTTGCCCTATTGGTCGTAGTCTGCGTGGACCATAGAAGGGACTCGTGCAGCGCTCCAGCGACTTTCGTCCTGCTCCCTCTTTGAGGCGGCCTGACGCAGCACAGAACCATCACAACCCGAGCACGAAGAAGGCCGCCTGGTGGCGCTGAAGACAGCCTTTTGATTGGGGAAAAGAGGGAAAAAAAAATACACCGACGCCCATCGTCGGCCGACCAACACCCAAATTTGAACTGAAGTTCAAAACGAACCAGAGCTCAGTGAGCGACATACGACAGCCCCCACACGGAACTCGCCCACTACTGCCGGCGACAACAGTTGCCACAGAATATGCAGACTTATGTCTGTGAGTATATCTTGTCCTTAAGGGGCTCCGGCCAATAGTACATTAATCTCACCTGCGACACGACTGGCCGATCTAATGTGATAAGAAATCTCTGTCCTTAAGGGGCTCCGGCCAATAGTACATTAATCTCACCTGCGACACGACTGGCCGATCTAATGTGATAAGAAATCTCAAGAATCACCTTTACAGACAAGAGCAAAGCCACTATACCATACAGTATTTAACAGATCCGAACATCAAGAGAGGAAGTGGCCACACTCCCAGACCTAAAGGAAGGGCAAGAAACATCAGTCAGTCAGTCTTGCCCATCGCTCCTCCCGAAGCATAGGCCGTCGACAACAGTCTGCCAGAGTCCTCGGTCCTGGGCTGCCCACTCTAGTTGTTTCCAGGTGTGTCCCATCTTCTTGCTGTCTGCCTCCAGGTCCCGTCGCCAGGTGTTTCTTGGCCGTCCTCTTTTCCGTTTTCCCTGGGGGTTCCATGATAACGCCTGTCTGGTAATGTTACTGACTGGCTTCCTCAGGGTGTGCCCAATCCATCCCCATCTTCTGCGCCGGATCTCATCTTCGGTTGACAGTTGGTTGGTACGCTGCCACAGGTCTGTGTTGCTGATGGTGTTGGGCCAGTGGATCTGGAGGATTCTTCTCAGGCGTCTGTTGATGAAAGTCTGCACTTTCCTGGTGGTGGTCTTGCAAGAAACATCACCATCCAACAAAGATCGGCATAATCTCAGGGCCAGACACTGGCTTGGGGTTTTTGCCAGCATTCTTTCCAAGCGCTTCAATGGCACAAACTACTAAGTCGAGTCTGAGTCTCTTGCAATGTCAAAGTCTTCTAGTCTAGCAGTGGTGCTGCCAGAACCATCCTTGCCGTCGTTGCCGTCTACGGCTGTTCTGTTGCAGTGCTAGGGCTAAACTGTCTCTTAACTGGAGGCCCTAGCACTGGTCTGTCACTAGTGTCACTATCAGCACGACGTACCTCCTTAACTAACTATAGGCTAGCCAGACTGCCCTCTTCAAGCCCATGTGTCGTACTCTCAGAGCGTGTCTGCTTGTTTACCTTGACTTTCAGCGAACACTTTTCATGCGAAGCAGACTTCTTTTTTTTTTTTTTGCTGTCCCAACCTCTGCGCCACCTCATAGGGCAGTGCACCCACGCTGCTCATTCCGACACCCCGTCCACAGCCACAGCCCGGTCGGTCCCACTGCAATCCACAGGAAGCAGTCAATGTCAAGTTGTCAAGAGGCAACCCACCGGAGGAGACACTGCACTGCCGCCGAGTCACTTCGGTGGTGTTCAGTGGCGCCTGTTCTGATCTAACATACGCAGGACACCACCTACTAAGCCCCCTACTGACGACAATAATTGCTTAGTCGTGAAGCCGGCATGAGTGAGCTCTCCCTCCGGAGGGCGCCACCACGTCCATCCAACGACAGCCCCCATGGACTCGCCGATACCGGTGACCCCAACGGAACAAAACCAAAGCCACAGACGTGGAGAGGACATCAAAATTGAAGTCACATGAGAGCAGGGCATGAAGGGCCACAGAATTTGAGACTTTTTTTATGCTGATTGATGAGAATGAGGATGATTTAGATGATGCTACGGATTTCCATTTCAGTCTGAGACTACATGACAGGTCTGTACTCTACGCTTCCTTTCATAATATATCACGGCATCAACCAGGCCCGAAAGATACAGGCACCTGCAGTGTTGGTCAGGAAATTTGAGCAACACTCTCAGAAACGCATCCATTAAGTGGATGAAACTCGACTGTGTGGTCCCAGTCTTCCCAACTGAGTCCGCAGCAAACTCAACTCTGGGTAGGAGCCGGTCAGGGCAGAGAAATCCATATGACTCTGATGGGATTCGAACCCACGACCTCCCAGCCGAGTCCGCAACGCTAACCACTTCGCCACGGTGGCTGGTAGCGAGGCGCACTTCTGCTGAGCTCGCCTATGTGCACAGAATCCATGCGTCATTACACTCCCCCGACTTTATGATGAAAGCTTTTCATCCAGGGGGTGCTGTGGGGAAGGGAGCTCTTCACCTGGCTTGAGTCCAGGTCTGGTTAGTGCCAATTTGCAGGTCCTCAGAAGTGATCTTTGTTTTGCAGTAGAAGAGGCGGACAGCACTGTCAGCAGTCAGATCCAACAGAGCCTCAACTGGTTTTAATGTGAGTCAAAGGCCCGTGGAAACTGAGGTTCGGGAGGTACTGTTCGCATGGGCTCCTAGGCTTCTGGCGCCGGATAGTTTTCCCACCAGTACTAGCGTTCCTGCAGGTCCTCCCACGCCATCAGCAACAATGCCACCTTCCAATGAACCAGAATGGCTGCCGTCTCAGCTGGGCACAACTGGAGGTTACTCCGAACCAGTTCCCCGATATACTGGCAAAAAGTGGCCATCGCTTCCCTCTGCCCATCCTAGATGCGTGAGCCATTCAGAGGAACCGGACCAATTCATTGCAGTCACTCGGTGACACGACTAACCAATCCATGGCCTGCCACAATGCCCTCCTATGCCCCATCAGCACTCTCACAGTGTCACTCTCAGGCACTTGGACGGCAAGCAGAAGGCTCAGGGGATTCCATGTCCAATGGTGCTGGGTACTTCTGCCAGTATTTCTGCTTCTCTGGGCTCATACAGGCCATCAACGCCAGTAGTGTCTTCCAGTGAATGAGAGCTGGCACAGACTTCAGATGAAATGTTTCTGGAACTGTCTTTCCCCCATGCTGGCCTTCATGGCCTCCTGGCAGTAGATGATGACTGTATTGCCCAAGCTGGTGCAGTGCTGCCTGTTAATGAACTCCACCAGCTTATCCCAGTTTCCACATGGTCCCAACATCCATGTCATTGCCTGTTTTAATGCCTGTGTCCGCCTCTGCAAAACAGCCTCTGATGAAGGTGACAGCCTTTCATCCAGTATTCTGGGTAGATGCTGAATGAAGGAATGAACCTTTAGATACCTGTTTGCCTGCACACACCCAGGAATCAAACACTTCCTGCCCCTCTTTGGGGTTCCCTGGCATGTGGACCTGACCTTTGCCTTCTCGGATCTGTAGCAAGGTAGAGATATGTACTTGGGAGAAGTTCTGGCATCCTGGACTTAAGCAGAAAGGCTTGAGCCTGTTCGCTTTTTTCTCTTGTCAGAGGATCCCCTGTCTGTTTCATTAGATCCTGTAAGGCCTGTTTTGGGACCCTCACCAAACTGGCTGGAATGCCCAATACCCCAACTGTCCTGAGTATCCCTGGCTGATTCTTTTCCAAGTGGTCCTCCCAAACAACTTGATTTGCCAGTCGTATCAAAATCCTGAGTCTGGCATCTTGACATGTTCTCCCTCAAAGGTCACTTTCACCTTAAAACCGGTCCTGACCCTAGCAATACAAACAACTTCAGGCCCTGTTTCAGGTGATTCCCTCAAATTCTTACTGGGAGTGCCATCTGTGTGGGGCTGGTTGGGTACTTTTGGCACTGTATCACCAGGAATATGGGGCAGAGTATTTCTGGTAACTCCCACTGCCTTGGACTGTATTGAAGGAAGCACTTTGGAAATCCTGCGATGTGATACAATCCTTACAGCATTGCCAGAGGACGAAGGAACTGAAGCCTTGACTGGAGAGCTGGGGTCCTTTTCCTTCCTTCCATCTCCTGTCTAGACTGGTTGTGCAGCCATTTCCTGAACCACCTGCAGACATTTTTCCAGTGCCCAACCTGTTTGCAGTAAAAGCACTTGATATTGGAATATGGGCTGCCAGAAGCTTGCTTTCCACTTTCTTTGGCTATAAGCTGCAGACGACAGTCAATTTTTTCCACGATCTGCTTGATACAGCTGTCCAGATCCCGCTTGGAAAAAACAGAACTGACCTGTGGCTCCTCCTGAATTTTCTTCTGTGCCTCGTTAATGACCAGGGAGACGTGATGAAACCATTTTATTTTCTGGTCAGCCTCTTCCATAGTTCTCGGTCTTTCTAAATAGGCATATTTACCTGCCTCCTTGTCCAGACTACCAGTGCAAAATTTGCTGATTGCCTCGCCCTGTGCATATCGTTCAGGCAGATCCCTGAAGGCTGAATTAGCAAGCACTGTGACCTTGTCTGCCCAGTCCTCATAGGACTCCCCGACTTTTGGCTGGCTTGTTGGAATTTTAGCCTGGCTGTTTCAGTCAGCTCTCTGGTCCTGAAGCGTGCTTCCAACTTTTTCATCATTTGGCAATATGAGCACTGACTGCCTATCTTCATGGTTATAATGAAGTCTTGGGCTTTTCCTTCCAAACACCATCCCAGGTAATCCTGACTCTCATTCTCAGACTAGTTGAGGGCTGTTCTAAAGCTGTCAAACCTGTACTTTGAATGGCAGGCAATTAACTAACTAGACGGTCAGCCCTCCTCGGGCCCATGTGTTGTACTCTCGGAGTTCGTCTGCTTGATTACCTGACTGTCAGTAAACACTTCTCACCCGAGGCGCACTTCTGCTGAGCTCGCCTATGTGCACAGAATCTGTATGTCACTACAGTGGCGTTGGAGGAAACGAAGAGGTAGACTGTCTGTCCAAGATCGGGAGAAGGCAGGAACAGTTAGGGCATCCAATGTCCTACAAAGAAGCTAAAAACATTATTAGGAAGAAGTTCAGATGAGCGTGGCGCCAACCTCTAGACATTTGGACTGAAGAGGACAGCACCCACCAGCTCAACAGAGCAGCTGAAGTTGCCATCTTCAGGCTGCGAACAGGACACTGCCAGCTCCTCTCACATCTCTAACGTCTCAGACTCTCTCATACTGACCAGTGCCATTGTGGCACAGACTCCTGAACTCACACTCACATCTTACAGTCCTGTCCCTCCTTTCAAGCCTTGAGACGTCAGACGTGGCCCAGTCCAGTTGAGGTTCAGGAGAAGCTGTGGGGACAGGTGGGATTTCTGCGGCGGACTGTAGACTTCGCCTTACTAATCGGATCAAAGATAGTTCGCCCTCCGTAGGGCGCACAGTCTTTGATCGGATTGAGGCATGGGCGGGAACGCGGAAGAAAGAAAGAATACATTGCCATTTCACGATGACTGTGATTTGGGGTGAATTTTGCGCAGGATTTATATCTCTAGTTTGTAACGTCTGAAGAAGGCATACTTGTCGAACATGACTTGTCTTTCGTATTGTGTATTAAAATAAGCGTTACTTTGAATCACCATTCTGGGAATGTTTGCGAGTATTTCGAACATCTGTATCAAGACTTTCGCAGAGCGAACTGGACTGTAGTTTCGTATAGTAGAATTCTTTTACAAACGCCATTCGAAATAGCAGAGATTGCATTTTTGTATTTAATTGAAATTCAGTGACATGGTTACGAATGTATGTAGTTTAATTGACACTTGAACGCAACTTTCTCGTAACCAGAATTTCTAGCTTTGTTTGACTGCTTGATCGTCCTGCATATTTTCGTGAGACCTACTAGAGGTAAAATCGTTTTAATCGTGTTAAACAATAACTTTTGATAACTAAAGTGCTTGTAACAAAACCTTTTAATTGCAATAAAGTAGTTTAACTGTGTGTTTCATGTGAGCATTAAGTGAAAATTGCTTGGAACCGGATCGTAGTCATAGGCACCCGAAGTCATTCACATTGCGAGCAGGCTGCTTCCTGGAACGATTTGAACTCACCGACGCACTCTTTGCGAACTTTTATTTCAAACAAAGTTAAGACAGTTTGATAGTATGAGGTTACTCTGGGAAACGAACATTGACCGTGAGATCGATCATGAATGTTTGGTGAAAGTTGGGCAAATCTGCTGTAGGCTACTAATATTTTGTTTTCACCTGTTCGTTTGGCGATCAAAGGTCAAGGACAAACTGGTTAGAAGTTGTCTACTTTATCACCAGCCCCTGCACCACGCCACCCCCACCAGCCCCTGCACCACGCCACCCCCACCAGCCCCGCTCCACGCCCAAACCAACAGAACACTGGCAAAGCGCCTCTTGTAGTGTAAAGAAATTCCCCAAAGCTCCGTTTGGAAGTTTTAAGCAAGATAGATTATGGATGAAACAACAAATATCTAATTCTGAATTTTTCTATAGCTTTTGTTCATTTACTTGTCGATTTATATACATGTTTTATTGTGAAGAAGATGCAAAGATTATGGCAAATGCATCACATGCAGCTTTGAAGTAGTATTTTTGCACAGGGTAATGAAAGATGCAATATATCATGTCATGTGGCTTCCGGTTACATCCCCTCCCACTGTTCTCTGTTACATAAGTAAAGAAAAGAAAAAAAAAGAGAGGGGAATGTACATGTAGTTCATTTTTAGTTTCATTTGAAATGGAGCACCCAAACAGCCCGCGTTCCCACAGGATAAAAAGTTTTCAAGGTCATCCTGACCTTTTGACTGCAATTTATGAGGTCGGGGATGGGGGTATCCACATGTCATGGCCATTTCAGTATCATCAGCTGTGGGTTTATTGACAGAAGCAGGATGTAGTTTAATTACACATACTATACCGTGGCTCACTAATGCAATAAGCGGCAGCAATTTGCTATCCCTGCCTCGTATACAATAAAGTCGTACGGACAACAAAACCCTTGAAAGGGCCTCGTGCTTGCGCATGCTCAGAACCATCCTCTTTTCTCGGCAGCCATTTTCCCGTTAAGCATCGTGTACACGAGCAGCTAAGTATTTTTTTGCTTTTCTCGCAATCGATCGATTGTTGTTGCTGTTCTTTGGTGTCCTTGCTTATGTTTTCACTTAAGGGAGAAACGTACGTGAAGCGATTGGGTGGTAAGGCGAGAGTTAAGAAGGTTTCGTCTTTCGATTCCCGCATCTCGCCGGCAGGCTCTTTGTCTCTAGCCGCGCCAAAACCTCCTCTCCCTTCAACGTCACTTTCTCTCTATTCTTCTACTCCAAGGGTTCACTTCAACTCAGCTGCGGTTCTGTTGTTGTGACAGCGAGCTCTTTCTCGCAACCCACAATTTGTGACAGTGATCGGCTCAGCTGCGGTTCTGTCGATCCCGTCCCTTTGTCCCCTAACGGCGAGGACTCAGCTGCGGTTCTGTCGTTCCCGTTACTGCATCCTGTGTCCAGTTCAGCTGCGGTTCTACTGCCACAGTTCGATTCCCATGGCAGAATCGAAGATGCACGAGCCCTCTACGACGGAGGCTCAGGGGTGGGGTAATGAGGCAGACTTCACGTCTACCTCTCCCTTTCGCTTGGTATGCGACCCAAGGGAAGCAACTCCCTCTCAAGGGCTTGAATCTCGTTCGGCCCTAGTTGTTTCCCTTCCCCCACCTCATGTTTCTGCCCCCTCTTTTGGGTAGAACACTTGGGTTTCGCCCTCATTTCAGGACGTCCCTCGGGGGACTGGCGCATCAGGTTCCCCATTTACTGGGTTGGGCCAGCAGCCACAGCACGATGATCGGCTCAGCTGCGGTTCTGTCGATCCCGTCCCCTTGTCCCCTAACGGCAATCGACTCAGCTGCGGTTCTGTCGTTCCCGTTACTGCATCCTGTGTCCAGTTCAGCTGCGGTTCTACTGCACACAGTTCGATTCCCATGGCAGAATCGAAGATGCACGAGCTCTCTACGACAGAGGCTCAGGGGTGGGGTAAAGAGGCAGACTTCACGTCTACCTCTCCCTTTCGCTTGGTATGCGACCCAAGGGAAGCAACTCCCTCTCAAGGGCTTGAATCTCGTTCGGCCCCAGTTGTTTCCCTTCCCCCACGTCATCCTCTCAGGAGGTCAGAGCCCCTGCCCTTCGGCAGCGGAACTCGCCCTGGGATCTCACCCACTGGCAGCTATGCCCTCCTCTCTGCTAAAGGAGTCGGTCATGGTGGCCGACTGCATGAGGAGGGCCCAAATAAAAGTCGGGGGCACGGAGGCACAGGAAATCACGCCTGGTTCTGTCCCTGATTTTCCTGGTGCGCTGGCGTGCGGGAAGTTCCTTAAGCCAGAGAGGCTTCCATTTGCCAAGAAGGCCTTCTTGGCAAATGATACTATCCCGGAAGCCACTCTCCCCCTCTCCCAGGAGGACCTCCTCCTGGTCCAGGAGAGGTCGAAATCACATGCTAGGCAGGTGGCCCTTTCAGAGCGCTGCCTTGCCGAGTGGGAAGAGTCTGCGAGGAGGGGCTTGGAGGCCATCTCAATCATGGATTCCTTCCTAGGGGGACTAGTGTCTGCCCTTAAGGATCCTGATTCAGAATCCTTCACCATCCGCCAGTCCGCGGACCCAGCGGCAGTGGTAGCCTGTATTCAGTCAATGGCTGAACGGCTTAAGTATTCGTCTGGGGCCTTCGCTAGGCTTCATCTGAACTCGGTACTAGCGAGGAGAGATGCTGTCCTGTTGGCATCTTCTGTGGCCCGCTCTGCCTCTGCCCGCGCCTCCCTCAGAGCCTTGCCAGTCAAGTCAGGGTCTCTGTTCGGGAATCACGTACAGGCTACCATTAAAAGCCAGGCCGAGATTAGGCGTGACCTCGCCTTTCACTCACGCCCCCCTCCCCCCCCGCCCGGTTCAAAACGCAAGGTTGCCAGCGCCTTTCTCATCACCGGGTCCCTCTCAACCCAAGGGACGACGGTCATTTGGACCCCGGGGGATCCGAGGCAAGCAATCCAGCAGGGGTCGGCCTCAGGCTCGGCCGGCGGGTCCGTAAGCTCCATGTCTCAGACGGCCCACCCCCAATGACTTGCCCCCGACCTGGGTACTTCACCCCGGGGCGGTCCTGTGGGCAGTCTGTCCAGGCACCTCAGTGCCTGGGGAGCGGCTTCCCGCAAGCCCTTGGGCTCTGCGGGTGATCAGGTCGGGGTTTCGTCTTCCTTGGGGTGCAGTAAAGGCTCCTCTCATTCCTTTCCCTCCTCCCTTCGCTCCTCCTCGGGATCTAGCGGCCTCTCAGGCCTTAGACCAGGAGGTCCTTTCGCTGTTAGCCAAGGGAGCCACAGAGGAAGTCCTCTTCCATCCTCTCCGGGCTTTATGGCCGCATTTTTGTGGTTCCCAAAGCTTCTGGAGGATGGAGACCGGTTCTAGACCTCTCGCCCTTGAACAGGTTTCTTATCGTCCCTCGTTTTCAGATGGAAACCCCCATGTCAATCCGCGATGCCATGCATCCCGGCGACTGGGCGGTATCCATCGACCTGAAAGATGCCTACTTCCATCTCTTGATCCACCCAAGGGACAGGAAGTATCTCCGCTTCGTGTGGAGAAGCCGCGTTTTTCAGTTCAGGGCTCTTCCCTTTGGGCTAGCCCCGGCTCCTTGGGTTTTCACGAAGGTGACCCGGGAACTTTGCTTGCATGTTCGGGAGAAAGGAATTCGTCTGAAGGCCTATTTTGACGATTGGCTTCTTCTTGCCTCATCCAGCACTCTGTGCTCCCAGCAAGCCCTCCAGGTTTTAAACCTCTGTCAGCAGCTGGGATTTTGTTCGCAACGAGGAGAAAGTCCGATCTTATCCCGTCGCAGCAGTTTCAGTTTCTGGGCATGTCCTTCCACACCACCAACTGGTTGGTTTCTCCAACCCCCCAACGCCTGGTTCGCCTCCAGCACCTCTTGGCCCATCTCCTTTCCTTGGATCAGGCTCCAGCCAGAAAGCTGGCCTCTCTTCTGGGTCTGATGGAGTCCTTGGCCCCCTTAGTTCCCCTCGGACGACTGCACAAACGCCGGTTTCAACGCCTCTTTCGCAAGCGTTGGTCTCAGGCGTTGCAGTCGTGGGACCTTCCGATCCTTCTCGGTCAGTGGTTCCAATCATCGGTGGCCCAATGGCACTCCCAGTCCTGGCTGACTCAGGGAGTCCCCATCACACCCCCTCCTCCACAGGAGGACCTGTTCACGGACGCGTCCCAGTCCGGGTGGGGTGCCCACGTCAGCTCTCTGAGCGGCGGCCGGGCAATGGTCCCCAGAGATGGATCCTGGCATATCAATCGGCTGGAGCTGGAAGCCGTGTTCCAAGCCCTCAAGGAGTTCCTTCCCTTCCTGAAGGGAAAAACACGTTCTCCTCAACACTGACAACACGACTGTGGCGTGTTATATCAACAAGCAAGGGGGGGGCGCGTTCTCACTCCCTGTCCCTGAGGGCGGAAACAGCTTCTCCTTTGGTGCGAGACTCAATCAATCCGGATCTCGGCCAAGCACGTTCCCGGGAAGATCAACATTCTCGCGGACTCCCTCAGCAGGTCGCACGTGGTTTTTCCCTCAGAATGGACTCTCGTCCACTCAATCCTGGAACCTCTCTGGACTGTATGGTTCAAACCACAGGTAGACCTGTTCGCCACCCGGTTTCAACCACCGTCTCCAGCTGTATGTCTCCCCAGTTCCGGATCCGGCAGCGTGGGCTGTGGACGCCCTGTCCATCCCTTGGTCCGGACTGACGGGCTATGCCTTTCCCCCGTTCCCCATTCTGGGAAAAGTTCTCCGCCAAAGCAAGGGAAGACGCAGCCACGCTTATTCTTGTGGCTCCACGCTGGCCGGACCAAGCGTGGTTTCCAGAACTGTTACAACCTGTCTCACGTGCCTCCGATACCGCTCGCCTTAAAAGCAAAGTCCCTGCTTCAGCCACGGTCAGGCATTCCACACGGCAATCCAAACGTGCTGCATCTTCACGCCTGGCTACTGTGCGGGACGCGCTGTCTGCACAAGGCGCCTCCCCAGCGGTAATCGGCCTTGTGGAACATGCCCACAGGCCAGGCACCCAAAGTGTCTACAGTGTCCACTGGAATGGCTGGCTCTCTTGGTGCTCCAACCATGCAGTATCACCTCATTCTCCCTCTCAATGTCAGTTGGCGAACTACCTACCTTTTCTTTCATCGGAGAAAAACTTTCAGCCTCCTCTGTTAAGGTTCACAGGGCGGCTATTTCCACCACTATCCGCCAGTTAGGGGGCCCCTCCTTCGTGGACGACCCTCTTCTGCGGGATCTGGTCAGAGGAGCAGCCCTACAAGAGGCCCGATGCCCCCGCCGTACCCCGGCGTGGGATCTTTTCTTAGTCCTCTCCTCCCTCAGGCTCCCCCTTACGAGCCCATCCGAGAGTGTTCTCTGAAATTCCTTTCCTTCAAAACAAGCCTTTCTCGTTTCCCTGGCCTCAGGGAGGCGCTGCAGTGAAGTCCACGCCCTTAGTGGCCTGCCTGGGGACGTCGTCTCCGAACCGGATGGCTCGATATCTCTTCGCCTCCTCCCAGAATTTTTAGCGAAAAACCAGTTGCCAGGTTCTCCTTCCCCGACTGTCTCCATTCTTCCTCTCACTTCTATTCTCGCCCCAGACGACGAAGACCGCACTCTCTGTCCGGTGCGCGCTCTGCGGGAGTATAGGAAACGCACGAAATCTTCTCGCTCCAAGCAGCGCCACCTGTTTCTCTCTTACAACGAAGGTTATAAGGAGGACATCAGGCGCTCTTCAATCTCTCGATGGCTGAGAGAAGTCATTAAAGCTGCGTACGCGAGACCTGAAGGGGATTTGGCTGTTTTCTCACCAAGACCTCATGAGATTAGGGCATGGGCGTCTTCGCTGGCAGTAGCTCATAATGCCAGCATTCAGAGTGTGTTAGACGCCGCATATTGGCGTTCCTCTGGCACCTTCATCCAATTCTACCTGCGCGACGTTTCTCGTCTGCGCGATGATGGGTCTAGGGGCATCGCATGAGCTGTGGTGGCCCAACACTCCATCTCCGCACACGCTCCGGCTTTCTCGCTCCTCCAGGCGGTAACCAGGTGAGCCCTCCTTCCAGGTAGTGCGACTCTGCATTAGTGAGCCACGGTATAGTATGTGTAATTAAAAGGAAATTTTTATTCAAAAATTACGTTTAATCTAACATACTTACCGTGGCTCATGCAGAGGCCCTCCCTACCTCCCCGCCTTCCTGGTTCCATCAGGAGTTCTCAGTCAGGGTTTGATATACCTCGAAAAGAGGATGGTTCTGAGCATGCGCAAGGCACGAGGCCCTTTCAAGGGTTTTTGTTGTCCGTACGGACTTTATTGTATACGAGGCAGGGATAGCAAATTGCTGCCGCTTATTGCATTAGTGAGCCACGGTAAGTATGTTAGATTAAACGTAATTTTAGAATAAAAATTTCCTTTTAGGAGGTAAGTGGACGCCCTTCAACAGTTGTTACGTCTCGGCAGGCTCAATCAGTTGTGCTTTTATTTCTTTAAAAAAAAAAAAATTTTAGCCTCTAGTGCGAAATTTTGACACAAGGTGTGTCAGTGTGTCCAGGGCCAGAGAAGGAAAATAGTGCTGTTTTTATTGTTGTTTTGTCTTCTATACTGGCTATAGTACAATATGATTAATTGGCCAGCATATTGATTTTGAAATCAAAATGATATTTTTATGCTTCAGAGCTGATTTTTTTGTACTTTATTTACTGGTGAGTTGATTTTAACGTGGTGACAGCCCTGATGTGGCCCTTTGCGGTCGGCTGGGCTATAAGCAACATTATCTTATCTTATCTTGTACTTTATTTATGCGCATAGTGCATGCATCTTTGGGAACATTGATTGCTAGCCTACACAGGGCTAGAAATTCCCACACAATCTTTAGTTGTCTAAGGAACATGTAGACAAAAAAACAAACAAACAACAAAATTGCTTGTTCTCCTCAAGTTTGACTTGCCCTCCCTAACTTATGAGATGGCTGATAGAAGTAACAGTCAGTGTTGAGGAAAACAGATGCTCTGCGCATGTATGATGCTGACTGCAGTGTTAGAAATGAAGGGAATAGATCTTTAGTTTCCATGCTGACCAAGCACAATGCAAGTTAATTGCTGACACATTATAGGAAATACTTTGTGTCAGT
Source organism: Conus ventricosus (assembly GCA_018398815.1). Taxonomy (NCBI): domain Eukaryota; kingdom Metazoa; phylum Mollusca; class Gastropoda; order Neogastropoda; family Conidae; genus Conus; species Conus ventricosus. The sequence goes on from CM031613.1 coordinate 71,183,266, forward strand.
GAGACAACACTTTTCTAGGATTCCATTCTGAGAAAAACAGGGTGATGATGGATGTATAAAAGTGGAAAGATGAGGATGGAAAGGTAATTGGCCTGCATTGAAACTGTGTGCTCAGTCACCTTTCATCTAACACAGTAGAAAACTGGTTGCCCAAAAGACAAGTAAAGAGAGCATTATCACATGTGTGCCAACAGGTTTAGCCATCTTGGGCAGTCAGACAGATGGGTATTTTGAGTTGTGCTGTAAAGGAGTATGTGACCTATCTTTTGATCATGTCAGAATTTGCCTGCAGAAACTTGCTGCATCAGACTCGTCAGATAGGCCAGTCACTGTAGCATGGTGATATGTGATCCAGACAAGGCATTCCACAGGCTGGAATTCTCGGCCATAAGAGCTGGCATTTGTGAAGTCGAATAAAGGTGTTATACTTATAGTCAAAATGGTAGACTTAGAGTGTTTGTCTGAGGAGCTGATTATCTGAGTTCGAACAAGTCATGTTGCTGGATACTTTTATGGTCTGAAAACTGTATCTCCCCACCCAGCAGCCACTGAGTTTCTGATTCAGGTCAGGGAAGGTTAAACATAAAGTGGACAGGCAGAAGGATATAGAGACAGTGACCCTGTGATAGTCCATTGGCCCACAGCCATCAGGCCAGATGGGACTTTATCCTGTTAATCATCAAGTCAAGAGAAGCTGGATGTGTTACTCAGATGCTGGAAGTGGAACATATATTCACTTTGGTCCACCAGAAGATTGCTGAAAAAAAGAGATTGGGGACCCAGCCTTGAGTGTTTGCAATGTTGACAAAGTTTCACTTGCTGTTGGTTTTTCAGTAGCAGATGCTTTTGTTTTTCATGAAAAGTTGATCACATAGCAAGGGCCCTTTCAGGGCTTTCACCTCACAGAAAAGTAAGCGCTGTCAGTAAAACCAGCTGATCAAACAAGGAAGGGTGGGTTAGGGATGCGTTTGTGTGTGTGTGTGTGTGTGTGTGTGTGTGTGTGTGTGTGTGTGTGTGTGTAGGGGGTTATGGGGGAAATGAGGGCAGTGGGGTTGGGAAGGCTGAGGAAGGGAGGGGGAAGGTGAGGAAGGTGAGGAAGGGAGGGGGAAGGTGAGGAAGGGAGGGGAAGGTGAGGAAGGTGAGGAAGGGAGGGGGAAGGTGAGGAAGGTGAAGAAGTTAAAGTGAAAAAGGAAGGGAGCGCAGTACAGCTGACTTGTAAATCAATCTTTTCATTGACTGAGTCAGAAACTGGGTACCCTGCGGACAAGTGGAGAGAACATCTCTACTTGTCCGCCGCCGGGTTTCATTGCCCCAGACGATCCAGTGTGTGGGTGATTCGAGCCTTGATGTGGTGAGAACAAGCTGCATCTTATTTATATGGCATTGTTGCGGAACAAGCGGTGACTAGTTGTAAATCTAGTGCTGTAGACTTACTTCGACTTAGATGCTCCCGCGTCTTGCGACACATGAGGCAGACAAGGCGCTCCACTGTGCATGGTCCTCAGCCAGTCTGCTGGTGTCACTCCATCCTCTGTCAGCGAGTCTGAGGTCTCTCTCACTGTCTGTTGCCAGCTCACCCTGGGTTGTCCTCTTTTTCTCTGGCCTGCAGGGGCCATTTATTGGCACTGGTTTGCAGGTCTTGATGAGGGTAATCTCAAGACATGACCCAGCTAGTAAAGGCGCAGTCTGTAGATGATAATTGACATGGGGAGCTGTTTGGACCTCTCCCTGACCTCTTCATTTGGTATAAAGTCTGACCATTTGATGCCCAAGATTTTATACATTTAGGCACTTTGAAGGCACAAAAGGGTCGAGTTTCTTCTCCTGGGTGGTCTTCAGTTGCCAGTTTCACAGCCATATAAAAGCATTGAAATCACACTGGAGTTACAAACAAAACTTCAGTTTGATTCCAAGGGGAGAATTTCTTGCTGTTCCATATTTTGTTCGGCTGATTGAATGGTGATGTTGCCCTCCCAATACGACACTGCAGTTCATGGTCGAAGTCATTGGTGTTGTTGATGGAGCTGCCTAGGTATGTGAAGTTCTCAACTTCTTCACATGTTTTGGTCGATGAGAACGTTTGTTGGCCCTTGGTGTTTGCTAGTGAGCATGTTTTTAGTCTTTTTGGCACTGATAATGAGGCCAATGTTGCCTGCAAACTTGCTGATATTGAATACAAGCACCTGCAGATCTTGAAGGGTGTTTGCAAGAGCGGCAATGTCATCGGCAAAATCGAGATCTGAGAGCCCGTTTCCTTTTGTCCACTTGATTCCTTTCCTTGGGTTGCGTGCTTTAAATCCCAGTCAGTTGCTAGTGCAAAGAGGAGAAGGGAGGAGGATACAACTTTGCCCTACCCTGGTGACAACTTCAAACCAGTCACTGTAGCCATCTTCCATCCTGACCCAGCACTTGGAGTTTGTGTAAATCTGCTTTACACAACTTTCTCTGGGATGCCGTAGGATTTCATGATTTTCCACAAAGATGGTCTGTGGACAGATTAGTGTTGTGGACCAATTTTATTTACATAGGGCATTATGGCATTTAAAGTTAAGAAAAATACAGAAGACTATTGGTTTTAAGATATATATATTTCACACTGAAAGGTTTCTTTCAGTCTCATACTGACAGTTTTTTTTTCCAGTCATCACAAAGTATAAAAGTTGATTTAAGTACAATAGATTTAGATAAGAATGTTGGATTTGGATACCGGCAAAAAAATGCTTTCAACCTGGTTTGTGTACTAGTTCACCTTGTCCTTTGCAATCACCTGTTGATGATCGATCATATGAGGTTCCTTTTACTTTCTGTTGTCATGTTTATGATGGTTTGAGACTGAGATTTTATACTCAAGATAAGATAATGTTGCTTTTAGCCCAGCCAACCACAAAGGGCCACATCAGGGCTGTTATTTTATACTCAAAGAGTGCACCAAAGTGAGTCAGTATAATAAATAAGGATGTGTGTGTAAGTGTATGTGTGTCTGTGTGCGTGTTAGTGTGTGTGTTAGTGTGTGATTTTTTTCCTGTACAGTTACAAACTATAGCAAAACATATCATGACAGAACATTAAACTCATGCGATTGACCTGTCTAGCCATCCCATGCCTGAAGATGTCAGCAAGTGAAAAAGGATGAAAAAATCTGGGATTTGCATTTTAGCAATATTGTCAGTATTCTGAAGCGGACTTTTTCACATAAATTGTGATCAGTTGCAGCTTCTTTTTTTTTTGTCCATTGATAACAAAAATATTAAATGATATTTGTGTTAAAACATTTTGAAAATTCTTCTGAAAGTGTTCATGCCAGATTTGTGGCCTTTAACCATAGCTGGTATCTTCATTGCTGTAATGGGCTGGAAAGATCACGAGTACGGTTCTGTCAAGTTTTGTTCTGCTAGCGGTTGTAATTGCTTAGAAAAAAAATGTTAAAGTCTAACACACACACACACACACACACACACACACACACACACACACACACGCGCGCGCGCAGACAGACAGACAGACAGACAGACAGACAGACAGACACACGTACACACACACACACACACACACACACACACATATACACACACACACACACACACACACACACATATACACATACACACCACACACACACATGGTGGTTGCATAGTCACCCTTTCTTAAACATGAATTGTTAGAATTATAGATTTGTGTTTGGAAATAACACATTTATGTGATGTCAGTGTTGAAATAATGGAAAGTGTTACATTTTTACAACAACAAAAAAGGTCCAGTGATTATGATCACACATAGAAAAAAACTCTGGATTTTATGTATAAGCGTTAAGCTTGATGGAAGATCACCAACACTGTCCATTTTTATGATGAATAATATTGAATAGTTGGTGAGAGAGGCCAAGAGAGCGGAGGAGGGGGTGAGTAGCCGGGGTCAGGTGTCAAGCTGTGGCGACATGCCGAAGTCAGAAAATTGAAGTCAGTGACAGTTGTATCTAGACATGCACCAGTGGTGATGAAGACCTTGGGAAATGTAACTGATGTGAAGAGAGCTCATGCTGTAGTCCACTGAATCAGTAAGTCTCTCGTGACACATCATGAGTATGTCTGTGAATTGGAAGTGAAAGGAAAGCAGAAAGTTTTCATGATCCTTCAGCCAAATCATGCAGCAAGTTTGTACACTTAAAGTTCTCATTTCCAGTTAAGCTGACTTCGTGCTATTGATGGATGAAGATCAGCCGTAACGGCACATTTTCAGTTCAGTCCATTTTGTTACCAGATAAAAGTAAAAACTACTGGAACTCGTGTAGTCAGAACTGCTGCTGAGAAATTTGCATGTGGTCAGCCAGGTGTCCACAGCCTGAGGAGAGCACAGGTCAGAAGGACCAGCCAGCTTGTACACATGTCTGATTCATCTACTGTGGAGGAAGAGACTCCGTGAGATTCTTTGTTCCTGCCTGCCAGTGTCGGTTGTTTCTTAACATTTGTTTGCTGTTTTAGCATCACCTATTTCTAAAAGCATGTTGAAAACTTTGACACTGCAGAATGAATCTATGACTAAAATAGGGAGTAATTCTGTGACAGTTGGTGGGGTGTATGGAGATGCAGGGAGGGCAATAGGGAGTTGGAATGCAATATTAGATAGGGCATGTCATCTGAAAGGATCTGTTGGTTTAATGATTAAACAGTTGCTGAGTTAGGATCTCAGTGCTTTAAATGGCATTTCATTACATATTTTGTGAGTGATTGACACTTTGTACCAGCCATTGGTTGACCATTTATTTGCAGATTGACTCTGAAGTATAGTTGTACTTGGTTGTGTATACATTTTTTAAATGGTTCACCTTTCTGTCCAGGAAAAGTTTCTGGATTGAGTTTAGAAATGGTTCAAGTGTAATCTAAGGCCATACATTAGGTGTTCTTACTGATTTTGTGTGTCACAGATCCAGTTGTATGTCTCTTTGGATAAGGAAGACCGAACTCGGATCGGTAGATTGCGACTGCTGAAGAGAAGCCAGGCCACGAAAGTGGTGACTATGGCTGACAGCAACAGGGAGCACCCGGGGGAGCCCCAGTACTGCCAGGGCACACAATGATGGCAGAAGACGGCAAGGTTTGTTACTGTAGTACTTTGTTTCCCCACTCTAATAATGGTATGCTTCTTGGGAAGTAACAGAGTAGCCTCTTTCTGGACACATTTAAAAGTATCTGGTTCAAAATCGGCACTCATTTTTATTATCTGTGCTAAAGGTGATGAAGTTTACGTAGCATATCAATGTACAAGTGCTGCTGTTTTTGTTTTGTTTGTTTGTTTGTTTTTATAGACCCTGTTTAAACTCTTTTTCATTGTGGCCAGCTTAATCTTGCATTATAGTTTAAGTTGCAATTGTAGTTACAGTAGTGTCAGATGGCAGCTGTTGAGTGGAATTTCATTCAGCTGGAGCAGTGTGTTGATTCATGTCCATATGTTGTTCATTTCTGAATGAAACAAAAACAGATAGATTCTCTGTGCTGACATAGAATGACTGATGGTGATCTGAACTTTCCGGGTGAAGAATAAGTCAGGCAAATTAGCGGAGATAGCACTCTTCACTGTCTGTGCAGTTCAATGGAAGAAAAAAAAAATCGTGTTATTACTATGCTCTTCCTTTTTGACTGAGGTACAAAAGAAACATTCATAAATCTATTTCCTAGTAATATTAATTTTTTGGCATATGTTGAATTTGTAAAAGTAAAACTGTCATATGTTGTGACATGCATGATTGCTTGTAAATGCACAAATTCTTGAAGATTGACTTGTGAAGAAAAACCTGTGCTGAAAGTCTATTGTATGCATGGTTTTCTCTCTTTAGTTGCCAAGTTGTTCCAACAAACAGATAATAAAATTGTCAGATTAATGACTTTTAGGGCACTGAGTTGAAAGCAAAATAACCATAAAATCCCTGCAAGTGCAGGTAACACGAATTTATATTGAAATCAGGTGCTTGTAATATATATATATATATATTTTGTGCTGTCCCATCTTTTGTGCCACCACAGGCCTGGCCTGCTGCAGCACAGGCACTGGCAATCCACAGGGAGCAGTCGATGTCAAGTCGTCAAGAGGCAACCCACCAGAAGAGACAATGCACTGCTGCTGAGTCACTTTGGTGGTGTTCAGCGGTGTTTGTTCTGAGCCAGCATACGCAGGACACCACCTGCTTAGTATCCTGCTGATGACAAGAATTGCTTAGTCACGGAGATGGTGTGAGTGAGCTCTCCCACCGGAGGGTGCCACCATGACCATCCACTGACAGACCCTTGAATTTACCAATACTGATGACCTCGACAAAATGAAACCAAGGCCTTTGACATGGAGAGGACATCGAAACTGAGGTCACCGTGAGTGCAGGGCATGAAGGGCCACAGAATTTGAGACCTTTCTTTTTTCTTTTTTTAATGCTGATCGATGAAACGAGGATGATGAAGATGATGCTGTGGATTTCTATTCTGGTCTGAGACCGCATGGCAGGGCTGTACTCTATGCTTGCTTTCATAATAATTATACCCCGGCATCAACCAGGCCCGAGAGGTACAGACACCTGCAGTATTGGTCAGGAAATTTGAGCAACACTGTCAGAGACGCATCCATTTAGTGGATCAAACTCGACTGTGTGGCCCGAATCTTCCCAGTGGAGCCCACAGTAAACCCAGCTCTGGGTAGGAGCCTGTCGTGGCAGAAAAATCCCACATGGCTCAGATGGGAATCAAACCCATCACCTCCCATGTACTTTTAGATGTGTCATTTTTGTATTGATCTTTCAGTGTTTTACTATTGTGATCACTCAGCTGGAATTTGATGATTCTGCATATCAGTTCTGACTTGCCACACACATGTCACCTAGGTTTTAATCAGTTTCAGTCATGTTTGTAGTGTGCACACAGACACCAAAGCAATCTTTTTTTTAGTTAGGAGTCAGGGTCACCAAACCGTCCACAATCATAGATTGACTGTCACCATCACTGTTATTTGTTGTCAGTCACACTCAACGCAAAGTGAGGGTGAAGAAAATTATATGTACATATTTTTTGTTATTAGATTGTTCCTGGAGGCTGTGGGAATGGCACCAGTGAGAGTTAAGGAGTGAATGATCACTGAAATGACAGTGAATCTTTACGGTGGCCTCCATTACAAATCAGTCTGTCTTTGAATAGGAGACCAGTGTCACAAATAGTAAAATAAAGCTTCTGTATCATAAAACTTGGCTGTTTCTCTTGCACTCTTTAAACACAATAACTTCTGTATCATAAAACTTGGCTGTTTCTCTTGCACTCTTTAAACACAATAATGGCTGTTTGAATAATTAAACTTGCATGTTTTCAGTTGCAACAGTTGTAACGTGTTTTCAGTTGCCTTAGCCAGAATAAACTATGTGCAATTTCAAGAAAAAAAATAGGGGCCTATATATTGAAAAAAGTTTACAGTTAGTTTGTGCAAGTATACATGCACACATGTTAAGGCTGATACATGCAAAACAGACTAAGCATATATTGATGCCAAGGCATACAGGATTACCTCTCACCAGTTCACCCAAATGAGAATCAAAAACATTTACATGATGACATTTTTCACTAAGCATGAACATGTGAAACAGATTCATTTAAGATTTGTATGACTTGAGTAACACACTTTGACATCACAAGAGGTCATTTTATGGCATCAGAACTAAAATCTAAACTGAAAGGTATCATTTTCCTTTGTTTACCATTCATTTTCAAAGCAGCGATCTGGAACGTGGCTATCTTGGGTTTGGTCAGCTTTTCGTGTGTGTGTGTGTGTGTGTGTGTGTGTGTGTGTGTGTGTGTGTGAGAGATAGAGAGAGACGGAGAGAGAAAGAGTGTTTGTGTGTTACTATGTTCGTGTCACAATCTGTGTGTGTGCATGTACCAGCTGAGGTTGTGTTGGTTTTTTTAAAAATAATTGCACACTTTTTAAAAGATCCTATGAACTTTTTTCCCCCAAAGTTTCATTGTGTACTGTTCGTTTTAAATCTTCATGATCAAATTCTTCTATTTTCCAGCTGTATTTTGATTAATTCTTGAAGTCAGGGCTATTTTTTTTCACAATAGCTCTGTACACAAAAAAATACAATCCAGTTCACCAGAAATGGACTTAATGGGATCGTTGACATTATGAAGTTCAGTTGGAAGAAAAGGTGTAAGTAAAGAATATTTCTTGAATGAGGAAAAAAAGTCTTCATTGAATTCTTTTAATTTTATGAAAAATATGAGATCATACTGACACAATGTTTAGATTTGCATTTTTATTTTTCAGCCACACATTTTTTCTGACTGTTAATGTGTTACTGAATTAATGTGAAACTACATTCATTTCTCATTACATAATGTACTGTATATACAAGTACGATGTGTATTTTTTCAACTGTTTTGTGTTCTATTTGTTCAAAAATTATCGTGCAGACTTCAGATCTTGGTAAATCGTTAGAACGTAAGAACTTGCTGGTAGTGTAACACTATCATGCTGTTTCCATCTTCAGTGTAAATACAACTAGTAGAAGTGACATGTTTGTTACAGAAGCAGGTGGTGCATTTTGTGCAGGGTGACAGCCTTGTGTCCAGCACTACACCCTTAGTGACAAAGTGTGAACGAGGTGAGGAGGAACTGGGCCCCCAGAGCCTTCCTCAGACCTACCGTGCCAGCCCTCCACTAGTGCCCCCCACCAGCCACGCTGTTGCAGAGGACCTCCCTCAGACGGCCATCACCACAGTGTATGCTTCCATGGCACAGCCGTCCTACGGAGAGTCGGGGATCCACAGGACGCTGGCCATGGCAGGACATCAGTCCTATCTTCGCCCAGACGTCAGTGTCAGCACCGTGGACGCTTTACAGGAACAGACAGCCTACGTCAGTGGAAATGTGCCACTGAGGAGTGTCAGTTCCACCGTGATGGCACAGGCTGATTACATCACGGCTGCTGAGCCTATTGACTTTAGGAGGTCCAGTGGAACTCATGCAGTGGAAGTGAACAGAATGAATGCCGCTGATGGGAGTGAGGCAGAGAGGGGTGGTGTTTCCATGATTGTTGAGGCTGGCAGCCAGAGAGTTCCCCACACCAGTGACATGACCAGAGGAATTGTGCCTCACATTGAAAATCTCAGCAGAGTGACTTTACCACAAACTGCAGATATTGGCAGAATCCATGTTCTCAGTGATGAGATGCACAGAGACATAGTCCAAACAGGGGCAGTCAGCAGAATGAGTAGCTCCCAACTAAGAGAAATCAGCAAAATCGGTTCATCTGAATCAGAAGAATCTAATGCAAGAAACATTCCTATAAGTGTTGATGCGTACAGACTAAACGACGCTAGCATTGGTAACAGTGTAATAGGTGTGCTGGAAAGTGATGAAATCATCAGGCGGAACACACCTGTAAGTGATGTAGACAGGAGAGGTTTGCCTGTAATGATCAGCAGAGGGCACCTGCAGGAATCTGGTCATGTCGGCAGGGTGAGCATGCCAAGTATCAATGAAATAAGTGCCTTGGACAGCGAAGCTGCCGCGCTGCTCGCTCATGAAAGTGATAAAGTGTGGATCACTGTCCCCATTTCCAGTCAATCGGTGCCGTACACTGACATTGGCAAGATGAACACAACTGATGCCAGTAGGATGTCTGTGCCTCTCACCAGTGACACAGATGCAGTGAATACCTTGAACACTTGTGAAGCAGGTGGAATCGTTTCAGGGGAAACTGGCAATGTTAGGACAGTAGTCATGTCGCAGCTGGATGACTTCAGCAGAATCAACATACCAAGCTCGAGTGGGGTGATAAGTTCACACCCAAATAACGATGGCAGTCGCATTGATCCAGCTGTTGGCCAAACAACAAGGATGCATGGTATGGATATTAAATACAGCGATCTTATGGCTAGAGGAAGCTACAGTGATGGGAGCCGAATCAGTGTTTTGCAAACCCATGCAGGATACGAAGATGAGAGACTGACCTTAGCTCATTTGCAAGAAACAGGCGACATGAGCTCCCAGCAAGCTGTTGACACGAAACCGATCATTCTGCCCCAAACTGGAGACATCAGCATCGTGGCTTATCCCCATGCCGGAGAAGGTGTGGGCACAATGGCAGTGTCTCAGACTGGTAACATCAGCATGGTCATTTTGCCACAAACGGGGGACGTGGGCCAGATGACGTTGGCGCAGGGCGATGTCAGAAGAATTGATTTGCTTCCGGCAGATGAAAGCAACTCCACCGAGATCCAAACAGCAGACGGTGGCAGAATGAACATTCAGCAGAATGGCAATGTGATCAGGATCAGTTTGCCTGCCCCGGATGACCTCAGCAGAGTGCATATGCCCCATGGGGATGGCCTGGTGCAGATACAACAGGTCGCTGATGTCAGCAGGACAGTTCTACCTCAGACCAGTGACATCCGATCGTCTGAAGTGGAGGAGAAGGTAGATGTCAGCAAAATGATACTGGCACAAGCAAGGGATATCAATGCCGTTGAGATGCAGCAGAAATATGACGTCAGCAGAGGAATGCCATACCAAAGTGGTACTATCGCCAAAGACAGTGATATAAACGCGGTTGACGCTCAGCATGTGTATGATGTCAGAACGAACAAAGGTGGTGATATCAATGCTGTCAAGAGTAAGAGTCAGAATATGTTTGATGTTATTGAATCAGATAAATCTCGGTCTAGTAAAATGAGCTCAGTTGAAAGGCAGCGGTATCATGTTGGAACAAGTGGACTATCCCAGGTTGGTGATATTGCTGCCAACAGACAAAGAATGTATGATGCTGGTAGAACAAACCTTATATCTCAGGCTGCTGAGATTGCTGCTGACAGACAAAGAATACATGATGCTGGTAAGATGAATGTGTTGCAGGTCGCTGATGTTGAGCCAGTGGACAGACAGCAAAGCTATGGCATCAGAACAAGGGTAGGTCAGGCAGCTGGTGGCAGCTCAACTGAGAAGCAGCAGATGTATGATGTTGCTAGGACAGGGATCCCTGAAGCGGCCGATGTGACCGCTGTTGACAGACAGCAGATGTACATTGGCAGAGCAGAGTCGTCCCAGGCGGGTGTAGAGGCAGCCGGCAGTCATCACGGAATGAGCGTGTCGCATACGCAGGAAGCCAGTCTCATGAGGATGCAGCAGACCCCCGACCTCAAAATGAGCTCCGCAGCCTACACTGACTCCAGTGTGATGACACTGCCGCAGACCAGTGGAGTCAAAATTGTGAACATACCAGCTACGAAGGAAATGATAGAGACAAACACAGCCAGGCAGCCAGTGTCTTTTGATGTGAAGACAATGGGTGGAGCAGAACAGCCTCCACCAGAATACATCAACATGCGTGTAATGGCTGAGGCTGCCGAGATCATCTCAAGGGGCAGCGTTCCAGCAGATGACATCAATATGCGTCTCATGGCAGAGACGGCTGATTTTGTGTCCAGAAATGTTCCTCAAACCACTGTCATAAACTCAGCAGGTAGTACACAACAAGGAATGAACTCAGCAGGTAGTACACAACAAGGAATGAACTCCCAGAATATGGCAGCAACAACTGTAAGCAGCAAGATCACATTACCGCAGACTGATGTGACTACCAAAGTATTATCAAATACAAATACTTCAGAAAATGTAAAACAACAGGACAGCAGTGTCAAAGCAGCACATGAACAACAAACTGTTATTCCAAGCAGCATCACTTCAGAAATCAGCTCATCTAATATGACAAGAACAGCTGTCAAGAAATTTGGAACTGTAGCATCAGTGAGCCAGAAAAGTTCACCAGAGAAATTGAAGCAAAGAACAGGCATCAGGACTGACAGGGTGAAGCCAGTGGACGCAGGATTCCGGGCAGAATTCCTCAAGAGTCGGTCATACGTCAGGTGGAAAGACATTGGAAGTTCTCAGGGGCTTCACAGTGATGAGGAAATTGCCTGCTTCTTGATGAAATAGTAAGAGCCTTTTTTTCTGTTCTTTTCTTTCCAGTCTTTATTCGTTTGTCTCTCTTATAGTTCATGTTGTTTCATACATTTGTTTATAATTTTCAGTGTTATGACTAGTCCTAGCTTGAAATATTTGAATGCATTCTTTGAGATAATTCAGAATGATAATATTGCAGTGTCAGAGATCAGAAGAACTCATTTGATCGCTTGTATTGTGGAAGTTGTTGAAGTCTATATTTGATTTTCTTGACTTATGCCTTCGAATTTCTTCAGGGATCATAATTGGGCTGTTCATCAGAAGTGGAGAAGAAAGTGAATTAAGTAAACCAGCTAAAATGTGGTGTCTAAAAAGGGTTTGGAATAGTTGAAGGATCTGTACTCTGACCCATTTGACTTGGAAGGAGGCACACAAGCCAGGGATTAAAGTTCAGAACAAAGAAGATCAGGTCTGTTGGTCAGAATTAAAGAGAGGGAAGAATTAAAAAAAGAAAAGACTGTATGCATGTTTTTGATTTTGCTGTCATTTTCTTTATTCGCTCGTTGCTTTTGATCATGGCATACAGTATATTATTAAAAGAAAAATCTTCTGTCAAGGTTCATACGGGGTCCTTTAAAGGTAATCAGGTAATTAGCAGTTCAGACTGCTAAAATGTGCACTGAGAATGCTGCAGTCCCAGCACATCATCTCGGGATACCTGATTTTGGTCTTTTGAAAATGTTTCTTGTTGGCAGCAAGAAAAGGTAGCACATCATATGTCTTCACACCTTACATAGAGTAAAATAACTTTGGTTCATCCTCTTCCAGCTCAGAGTTGACAAACGAATCTCAGTCATGACGTGTCCAGGCCAACCTGTCTTGTGTTGCAGTAATGCTTGCAACATGTGGTGAGGCAGTAAGCTCTAAAGGCTTTATATAGAACTCTGTAAAAATGACTTGGGTTTGTAAAAGTTCGCCCGATGTCATCTTGACAAGTGTGTGCAATGATATTCCTCATTGAAAAGTATTGGGCTTGTGGGACCCATGTTGTCATCCCTGGATAGTCAGAATGCAACCATTGTTTGCTTATTTTTTTCAACCAAAACCAGCATAGTTCTACTACAACCAGCCCTATAGGGGTTGCAACCTTAATGTGGTTGGACTTGGAGGGCTTGCCCAGTCCAGTGATCCATTAGGCTGTGCTGACGGGGGCATCAAAACTTAAATGGAAGGCCAGATTTTGTTAATGCTTCTACATCAGTATAGCCAAGTTGCTGACTGGCCTAAGCACTGTGGTATGAATTGATGCCCCTGGTAGGGTCTCCCATGTCAGAAAGGTTAAGGGTGAGGGCCTTGACAAATAGTGACCCGCCTTTTTCCTATTCTGTCTGCTGCCTTTCTTCATGGATCTTTTCTGTCTTCTTCCCCCCTTCAAGTCTTCTTTTCCGCTGTCTTCTTTTCTCTGTGGTGGTCTTAAGATCTGCCGTGTTTGCCTTGCAGTGCAACCTGTGATAGAAGGGAATGAGGCCCTGGAAGGGGTCAAGACTGATTTCTTGGGCCCCGGGTTGGTAAGGGAGGGATGAAATAAAAACAAAACAAAAATGGCTTTTTCAGTAAAAAGAAAAGCTTTTTGAGTGTTATTAGTATTTTAAAAATGTTGTTAAAAAGAATTATGTATTGTTCATATAATTGATATGATTTATAAAATGCTGTCCTGTGAGGCCCACACCATATTGTGAAGATCAACAACCCACCATGGTGTATCACTATCAGTTAGCATTACGCTTACAGACTGGGAGGTGGTGGGTTTAAATCCCATCTGGGACATTTATTGGATTGTTCTTGGGAGGGAGGGTGTTTGTTTTTCAGTTTTTGTGTGTGTGTGTTAAAAAGATATGTTTGTTTTTTGTTTTGTTCCTTGGCTGGGTCTTACCCACAGTTGAGTATTCTGTGGGTTAAAATGGGAAGACTGGAACAATGCAGTCATGTTTCATCCACTTCATGGATGCTTCTCTGATACAGTGATAGTGCTGTTCAGACATCAAATATATGAAACAAAGTGAAAGTGTAGAGCACTGTCCTGTCATGTGGTCTCAGAGCAGAAAGGAAGGCCATAGCATTGTCTTGGACAAACGGTGACCTTGAACATCCTCATTGGTCTTACAAAAATGCCTCTTATTCTGTGGCCTTTCATGTCCTGTGTTTGTGGTAACTCTAGTTTTTATTTTCTCTCCAAATCCATATCCATGGTGAGTTAGGGTCGAGGCTGTTGATCGGTATCACCAGGGTCATGAGGATTGCTACTGGATGGACTTGGTGATGCTTTCCATTGTGGGATACTTACACTGGCTCTGTGACTCTAAAGTTACTGTGATCATTAAAAGGCGCAGTAGGTGGTGCCCTGCATGTGTTGGATCAGAACAGGCTCCAGTAAGCCCCACCAGAGAGACTTAGCAGCAGTGCAGCGTCTTCTTTGGTGGGTATCTACCTGTGTTAATGGCTTCTTGTGGAGTGCTGGGCTGGGACTGTGACAGGGTTTGGTTATGTTTGTAGTTCTAGGGATAGATGGAAAAAAAACATATATATTTATGTATTATATGTATGTATGTATTTTTTTATTTCAGTTACGACAACACATCAGGAGTTTTCCCCTCTGGCAGATCGATATGCAGCACATGTCAGCGGCAGCTCAGCGTGTCGTGTGTCAACTGTTCACGGAAGACAGAAGGTGACAGGAGAGATGCAAAGAAAGACAACAAGAAAGAGAAGAAAAGCAGCAGGGACAGAACTAAACTGTGGAAACTCATTGTGGAGTCAGCCCCAAAAGAAGAAAAAGGGGTGGAGAAGGGAAAGGTGAGTTTGGGGAAGGAAGTCTTGGTGTATCATAGCATTACGTGCAAAACAGGCTGGTCCTACAGCAGGTGACTCGGTGACAGGAGAAGTTGTAGACCTCAGGATATTGCCCACTTACAAGGGCACAGTTGTCTTTCAGTAGCTACCTGTCCTTTGGAGATCCATCCAATGATCTGGAAGTGATAGATATAATTAAGAAAAACATTTAGAAAAAATCTAGTTGCAAAGCGAGACGACTGCAGAAAAAAGAAAAAGTTTGGTACTGTTTGACAAGTCCCTTTAACCCTTTCACCGCCATAGGCACCTTTTGGCGACGACAGGGCAGAGCGCCGACGTCGCCATTTGGCGACAAAGTAGGGTGACCGAACTCCCGATACTCTCATGATCCAAGTTCATGAGATAAAAAGCCAGCAATAAACGTCATAGTTGGGAGATGGTATGGCCCGTGCTCACAGCCATTTGCTTTGTCAGAACACTATTCAGTTCAGTGTTTTATCGACTTTATTCCGATTGTTTTTCCATTCACTATGACGTCACCACCAAGCACTTTACGTAC
This sequence comes from Conus ventricosus, assembly GCA_018398815.1. Lineage (NCBI taxonomy): Eukaryota > Metazoa > Mollusca > Gastropoda > Neogastropoda > Conidae > Conus > Conus ventricosus. Next base: position 71,198,603 of record CM031613.1, read on the forward strand.
TCGACCTTGCCGTACATTTACCACACATCAAGTGCTGGGAATATTGAATAGACGGTCAGTTGTTCCTAATACAGATGAAGAAGACCCAGATAGTTACAAGGCAACAACGATAGTGAGGGCTTGACCGAATTATTGCAACGTGAAGCGTTGGACCATGGCCAAATAGTTGGGAGAGGAGGCGTGCTGACGAGAGATAAGACTAGACGCCCACTTACTACTGCTGTGCCCCAGTGTTTTTGCGTTGAGTCAGCCAGCACTGACTGACTGTTTACCGACTGACTGATGGGTTATGTGAGGGGGCCAGCTAAGACTTTAGGCAGTGAACTTCACACACGCTGTGGGCCGACACTTGCTGGTCGAGGTTGAAGGGGGCGTGGCTGACTGACACGTGAGAGGCGAGCCACAGAGACGTGTTAGGTGGGTTTTATGAGTAGCTGAAGGGCTCTCAAAGGTTCAGAGACCAACAGGCACATGAATGACTTTGTGTTCATAAAAAAAATATTACAGTTGAGAGTGAAAGGGATGTGTGTGTGTGTGTGTGTGTGTGTGTGTGCGTGTGTGTGTGTGTTTGTGTGTGTGTGTGTGTGTGTGTGCGTGTGTTCCCTTTTTCTTTCTTACATGTGTACCAGTTAGGCATAAGCATGTGTGTGTGTGGTGTGTGTGTGTGTGTGTGTGTGTGTGTGTGTGTGTGTGTGTGTGTGTGTGTTCCCTGCTATTGGAGTAGTTGTATTTGTGGCTGTTTCTTCCACTTTTCTGTTGGAAATATACTTTCTGGTCTTCAATTGTGAGTGGAGTATTTTTCCTCCTTGTTGAGAGTTTGTTGGCATTCTTTCTTCATTTTTTTACGTTTAGAAGGAACATAACATTCATATTTTTTTATTTAGCATTTTTTTTGCACTTGAAAAGTACTAAAAATTTGAAATTGTTGTTGACTTACCATTACTAACATGTTATGATATAATAAAAGTACAGTGTATCTCCTCCATTTTACAAAAAATAGCATGAGAACTGGTTGTTTAGTTCCAGAGATATCCGCGTTTCACATGCTGGTATAAAATAAGAGCTTTTTTGGAAAAATGGCTGGCGATGGGGATTTATGCAAAATAGAATGTCTGGCGGTGAAAGGGTTAAGATCTGATCCAGATTTCCCTCAAAGAGCAAATGATAGAGCTCCTTAACAACTACAAGTAGAAATCATAGTCAGATCTCGTGCAGTGACAATTTGTCTGAAGGACATTTTGAAATCCAGGAAAGTACTTCATTTATTCCTTGTCCATCGTGGGAACTTCAGAATGCATATGTTCATATCCAGGATATATCTGTAAGTGAAAACAACGGTGTTAACATTCTCAGTACATTGGTGAAGGATCATATTTCAAACAGTTATCCTAAGCATTGTTAATCTGTAATGATGGTTCCCTCTTGGATACTCAGGAAGCTGGCTCAACATTTATTATTTTCCTGTTTAAAAGTGGACATCTGTTTGTGTATTAGAAAACACAGATCCATGTTCACAGTCAAATTAGCTGCTGTTTTCATGGCTCAGTTTTACTTTGTTAACTTACCCCACAGTTTGTTTCAGACACTCTTTTGGATTGATTCAAAGTCATTGTTATAGGTGGTAAGGAAATTGAATTGTAAAGTAAAACAAGACCTTATCTTTCATGTGATCTAAGATTTTATGGAAGAAAGATTTTTACGATATTCTGGCATGTTTTTAGAAAGTCTGTTTAAATTAAGCGGTGTGTGTGCGTGTGCGTGTGTGTGTGTGTGTGTGTGTGTGTGTGGTTATCCTCAATCTATTTTGAGGGTTAACTTCAATGAGATGACAGCTCTAATATGGCCCTTTGCTGGGCTACAAGCAGTATGAAATGAATTGAATTCCACGACAAGCATCTGAAATAAGTTTTGCCAGCTTTCTCAGGGGTTTCCTCAGATGAGGTTCTAAAGAACTCAGTTTTACTGTATGACATTTCATTGGTGGTAACTTGAAGCCCCATCATTTGTTGCCTATAGTGGAGTTCTGTTAGCTGAACATGATATTACACTAATATTTTCATTTGTATGTTATGTATTCCTGACTGTTGCTTATAACCACTCCAGAAAGTTATTTTCTTTTTGTTCAAATGTTATGTACTGTGGATCGACATTAGATGACGGGACACATGCACACAAACACAAGGGTGGGCTCACAGGTTAACAAGCTCACACATACATATATGTGTGCAAATGGGCACGCTGCATGAACGCTCACAGGTTCATGCACTCAAACACACGCACGCACACTTGCATGCAAGCGCACGCACGCACACACACACACACACACACACACACACACACACACACACACACACACACACACACACACACACACACACACACACACACCTCTCTCCACACAAACACATGCACACAGAGGGTACACATGGATAAAGGGAATGGGATATTATGCAGGCTTACTGTATTACACATGCGAATCAAAAAGCATCAACTAAAATCTTGGCAGCTGTAAAGATCAAGGACCTGTGAACAGATCTGCAAAATAGGTTTGGTGTTAGTTATTGGGAACACTTCCAATTCTACAGAGAAAAAAATGGTATATTATGATCAGAAAGTATGAGTACTTCCGAAGTGTTTTTCTTTCTTTTTTCAAACTTCAGATAGAATGCTTGGGGTTTGAAATAAGATAGCTGAATGATTCACTATTAATCATAGTAAAGGCCTTTGCAAAACTGTGTATTTAATGGGGCAAACAATCAACATGTACATTGGGAAAGTAAAGGAAGCATCCTGGTATTATAGTTATAAAAGAAAAACCTATTCCATAGTTACGAAATTCATTAATTTGCTTTTTTTTTTTTCAGGACAAAACAGAAAATCGCCACAGACGTAAACCCAGACAGACACGACGTGTGCTGAGGAGGAGAGTGATTGTTTCCCCATCCAGGTCATCTGATGACGACTCTCAGGAGGAGCAGAACACTGACACCCACCCAAACGAATCCTCAGTTCCCGCCAAAGTTCACTTTGAAGAAGAGCTGAAGAACACACCTGCCCCGATGGTAACCAGAAAGCGGGGAAGGCCGTCCAATGACAGCTACCATCAGGCATCCACACTGGAGTGTCCTGGCTGTAAGAGGAAGTTCCACACTGCTGTTGGCCTAGATCAGCATGTGAAGCGAAAGCGCTGCAAAGCTTCTAAAACTGCACCCTCTGTTTCTGACGACAAGGAGCCTGAAAAGAACAACACAAGCCCCACGTCATTGCTGTACAACTGCTCTGACTGCAACAAAGAATGCCACAGCAAGCAGGGCCTGATGCTGCACAGGGTCTCCAAGCATGGGGACGTTGATGAGAAACTGCAGATGGTGCTTCCAGAAGAGGACGATGGGGACGAGACAGATGAGTATGTACCTGATCTGAAAGACAACACCCTAAAAGTATTTGAATGCAGTGTTTGCAAGAAGAAGTATCGCAGTAAGCAAGGCTTGTTGATGCACAAGGCTTCTAAACATAGCGAAGAACCAGACAACAAAATCAAATCAGAGACAGCTGAAGAGATCAGTTCAGCTGAGAGTGGTGAGGACTTGAAAGAAAAGGACTCTGAAAGTTTCAAGTGTGAGGAATGTAACAAGAAGTATAACAGTCGCCCAGGATATATGCTGCACATGAAAACCAAACACACTCCCATGGTTTTGCGTGACTGTCCAGAGTGCGATGGCAAGTTCAAAACCAAAGTGGAACTACGCATTCACTTTCGGCGGATGCATAATAAAGGCATGCTTATCCTTTTCTGCCCCTACTGCCCTTTGATTTTTCATTCCCGCGACAAGCTTCGAAGCCACATGGATGACAGCCATAAAACGTGCCGTCGAGTGCTGTTTGATTGCGTTGCTTGTGATCTACAGTTTTCATCACGTATCGAACGCAAGAGACACATTCAGTCAGAACACAAAGGCAAGGACACAAGCCTGACCTGCCACTTTTGCGGCAACTGGTTTGCCACACGACACGAATATGACGAACATGAGAAATCCGGTCATCCGGAGCAGACTCAGGAATGGCTGTGTGCTATATGTGGAGACTCCTTTCCCACTCGCTACCTCCTGCAGCGCCACGCACTCACCCACAAGGAAAAGATCCTCTGTACTTTGTGCAACAAGCATATAACAGAGCCCTGCTTTGAGGACCACATGAAGCGTCACTATGGCAACAAGACCTGGAAGTGTGAGTTATGTTCCAAGTCCTTCATCAGGAAGGCTGAGCTGCAGCAGCACACCCTGGTGCACAAAAACGAACGACCTTTCTGCTGCGAACAGTGTGGGATGCGATACAGGGAGAAGAGTCGGCTCAACAGTCACATGCGCACTCACACCGGGGTCAAACCTTACAAATGCCAGCAGTGCGAGAAGTGCTTCACCCGCTCCCGAGAACTGAAAAATCACATGCGTGTGCATACTGGTGAGAAACCGTTCGCCTGTTCCGTCTGTGGGCGGAAGTTTGCCAGCTCGGGGAACCTGTCGGCCCATCGTCGCAAAGTGCACAAGCTGGAGCCCATTCCACACGGCCAGCAGTCACGCAAGCACACCCTGGAGGAGTGTATCAAGCCGGAAAACAGAGCTGCAGCTGCACCCCCTCCTGTGACTCCAATGACAACTCACCAGTCCCCGGTCGCCGCTCACAGCGATGTGGCCCTGGAGATTCCTGTGGCGCACAGTGGCGCCACCTATGAGGTGCCTGCCGATCCCGGTGCAGCCCCCATGGAGGTCCCCCTGGCCCACGGTGCCGCCCTGGGTCTGCAGGCCCCCATGGCTCACAAAGCTCCTGTGGCCCACCAGGAGCAGGCCGTGGCCTACCAGCAGCATGTCATTCCCAAGTACGAGCCTCTGGTCACGCAGTCGGAGCACTACATTCCTCAGCCCGCTGTTCAGCAGTCACCGTCCTCACTGGCTATCTACTGGCCAAACGCTTCATATGGGGAAGAATCCTAGGCTGACATTTGCAACTGATCCTAGACAGGCATCGTGTTACTGGCTTGTGGGGTGGATATATGCATTAGCTTCATGTTGTCAGTGGAGAGGGCAGTTATTGGCCTCAAATTGCCTCTGAATAAGATGGCTCGTTGGGCTGTCTGCACCATTTTTGTTGGAAGATCCACAGGGTCAGTCACAGGTATATGTTTTTCAGACTTCTTCCGGCTCGGTCAGGTAAGGAAAAATTCAAATAGAATGAAATGGAACTTAAATAGAAGTAATAGTGGAAGAAAAAAAATATTGTGAACAGAGATACTATTTCATAATTTTTGTAAAACCTTTCATTTTAGGTAGACTGTCTTTTTTTTTTTTTTTAATGGTCGTATCATCTTATTTGTAAGCAACTATAGTAATGATTGATAAGGAATTACTTTTCCGAAATTGTTAAATATATATATCTTAAAAGATTTTTGTTTGTTTGTTAAAATCTATTTAGAGACGACTTCTATGCAGTAACAGCCCTGATATGGCTCTTTCCAGTCGGCTGGCCTAAGCAACATAATCTCTCTCTAAAACATGCCTGAAACACATCAGTCACGAAAGTTTTTTTTTTTATCAAACCTCACTTTGACCCTAATCCGTCCAGTCTCATGATTAAAATGGAAGAAAAAAAATGCATGAATTTGCTGTAAGATATGTACACATGCCTGTATTTTGAATCAGGTTGTTGGACAGATACACATTGAATATGTGACAGTTGTTCAGGGCAGAAGAGTTTGTTGAGTTTAATGTTGAATATAAATTTTGTCACTCAGATGGTGTGAATTTATAGGTGATGATAAAGAAAAGAGCTCTAACAAAATATTGATAACATTTCTGAAATGTCGGCATTTTCTTTTGCAGAAGACATTAGATAATGTGATGTTTAAGTGGTCCTGTTTTATGGGGGTTGCTGTCATCAGAGAGGAGGAGTACTCTAAGCCCAGTGACTTTTTTACTTATTTTGAAGTGAATCAGCTATTGCTTGCTCATGTGTGTAGATTCTGATGAGATCTCAGCTTCAGGGAAATGATGGGGTTTTAGAGGACTCACTGGAGAATCTGAATCCCTTCTTCTTTGTCTCTTTCTGTTTGCAGAAGTCTGTCACTAAGGGAGTGGCTTTATACCAGGGCAGGTTCTCTCGCCTGTTCTTTTATTTGTTTGGAAATGAAGGCATTGTTTGTGATGATGTCTGGATCTGGATTTGTTTGTTACTGAGGTGGAAGGCAAGCTCACACGCACACAGACGCACAGACACACACACACGCACACACACACACACACACACATGATGATACAAATTACTTACATCATGATGATTTTCAGCTCATTGTTCCGTGCTGGACCTGTACACTGAATTCTAGTACATGTAGCATTTTAATAGCATCAGTGAATCTTCATGATTTCTGCAAAGGAATAAGAACTTGATGTTAAGTTTCAGGTGTTGAGTAACCTGTGGTTTCTGGGAGGAATGGTACCATGCTGTATGTTGTGGGCATGCAGTAATCTATGATTTCTGCAAAGGAATAGCAACTTGACATGTTAAGTTTTAGGTGTAGAGTAACCTGTGGTTTCTGGGGAGGAATGATACCGTGCTGTATGTCATGGGCATGCAGTAACCTATGATTTCTGCAAAGGAATATTAACATGACATGTTAGCTTTTAGGTGTGTAGTAGCCTGTGGTTTCTGGGAGGAATGAGACCAGGCTGTATGCTGTGGGCATGCAGTGACCCACCATTTCTGCAAAGGAACAACACTTTGACAGCTGCTTTAGGTGTGCATGATATTTGCACAATCTATTATATACAGTACACAGGCATCATATATCATGCGTGAAACCCTCCATGACTTCCACTCCACTGTCTCCATCGGAGGAAGAATCATCAATAATCTGAGGTTCGCAGATGACATCGACCTGATGGGAGGCAGCAACGAAGAACTACAAGACCTGACAAAGAGACTGGAAGAAAGGGCAGGTGCATATGGAATGGAAGTGAGCACAGAAAAAAGCAAAGTCCTGGTCAACAGCACAACCAACACCCATGCTGAAATCTACATGAACGGACAACAGCTTGAAGAAGTGGGCGCTTTCAAATACCTTGGCGCCACTCTCACCAAAGACGGTCGCTCTACAACAGAAATCAAGACCAGACTAGCGATCGCAACAGCAGCAATGGCAAAGCTAAACAAGATCTGGAAGAGCAGGGAGATCAGCTTTCCTACAAAGATGAAGCTGTACAAGTCCCTGGTGCTGTCCATCCTGCTGTATGGCTGCGAAAGCTGGACCATGACAGCAGAGACCACCAAGAGAATCCAGACGTTTGAAACTAAATGCTTCAGGCGCTTGCTCGGGATCTCTTGGCAAGACCGGAAGACAAACGACCTTGTGAGGAGCCAAATAACATCACTTGCAGGCCCCCAAGAACCCCTCTTGGCAACAGTCAAGAAGAGGAAGCTGTCGTGGTTCGGGCATGTCATACGCCACAATTCACTGCCCAAAACAGTCATCCAGGGCACGCTGGAAGGCGGCAGACGAAGGGGACGACAAGCCAAATGCTGGATGGACAACATCAAAGAATGGACCAGGATGGATGGCCCTACGCTGATGCGACAGGCAGAGGACAGGGCCGGATGGCGGTGCCTGGCTTCGAGAGTGTCTCTCATCTCTCCTCTACGCCCATCATGGGCAAGAGAATGATGATGATGATTAGGTGTGCAGTAAACCATGGTTTCTGCAGAGAAACAATACCTCATACGTTGTATGTGTGCAGTAAACCATGGTTTCTGTGAATGAATGCGCTAAAAGAACCCGCATAGTGGCACTATATGCAGTATACAGCTTATCTGTTAGAACCCGCCCCCCCTGCCCTCCCTTTCCGTCTCTCCTTTTCTCCACCTTTTTCATTTTGAAACTGAGTGCAGATAGATCCACACACATGCGCATACACACACACACACACACACACACACACACACACACACGCGCGCGCGTGCACACTGACTGACGGACTGACTGAAACCAATTTATTGTCAGATTAACTCATAGTTGTACTGACATTTAAGAAACAGTTATGAAAAGAATGTTGAAATTTTCAATTAAAGAAAAGGAACATAATTCACCCACAAACGCACTCACTCTCACACACACACACACACACACACACACACACACACACACACACACACATTCTCTCTCTCTCTCTCTCTCTCTCTCTCTCTCTCTCTCTCTCTCTCTCTCTCACACACACACACTCACATTCTCTCTCTCTCTCTCTCTCTCTCTCTCTCTCTCTCTCTCACACACACACACACACACACACACACACACACTGCTCTGCACAATCTATTATATACAGTACACAGGCATCATTTGTCTTCCCTGAAATCTTTGCAAGACCAGGTAATGCAGGCACGCTTGGCTGGGATTTCAGGGACTGGCATGTTATCGGTATTCCAAGCTCACTTTGCTAAAAGCATAATCCCAACAATATCAACTAGACCTGCATCATGATTTCATGATTCCCACCCTCACCCCCAAGATGCACTTATTTTAATGAGCATAACAGCAAACTAAGATCAGTCAGTTATCTGATCCTTTCTTTCCACAAGGAAAAGCGGATTTATTAACGTTATTAATTTCAGACAAAACCCATTCCTTGATCAACACGATTAATTTGTTTACTGGTTATTAACTCTCTTCAGTTCTTTCCCTTGAATTTCGATCACCGATGATCGACGGTTTTCTTCCCGGAATTATAGAATTTAAAACAACACATCTGAAGCAATGTATTGCCTAAAAAACCTGAAATAGACACATTCATCACAAAAATATTATTACTTTAGAAATAATGCACAGAATGTTACGAAAAATTCATGCAAAATGCAGAAATCTCAAAAACTGTGGAGAGTTAAGGACATCACGTGCAAACGAGGTTGAAAAACATGGCGACGTTGGGGGTAAGATCCTCACCAGACCAGGCAGTGCAGAAAAAGGCAGGCGCAGCGCGGGTACCAGGTCATTGGAAAGAATGGCTTTCTGTGCAGACACCAGTCAGAACAGTGCAACAGCTGTCATGCGTGGCACACTCACAGAGAGAGTCGTCTTTCTGAAACAAACATGGGTGGTCCCCAAACCATGAAGTACAGTATGATACAGTGCTCAAAGTTTGTTCTGTGTGAATATATATGGCAGTGCTCATATGTTATCAACAACATACTGACACTTAAATTGTTTTTTTTTTGTCACCCACACCACAGCGTACAGCATGCAAGGTTTGGTGAGTGTGGATGTGCTGACACCCACCACAAATGTTCATTATGTTTATTTGTTTGTGTTTGTACACAAGAACACAGTTTTCAGTAGGTATCCTTAGATGTGATGTTTGACTGAGAACGACATGAAAGTTTTAAGTTTCAAGACAAAAACAAAAATAAAAAAGTTGTGGGTGGTATAAGGATGGGTTGAATTGCATTCCATGTTTTGTGTTGTTTGTCATTGCTTACTATTGCTGATTGATTTGCTTATGAACAGCTGATAACTACACATTACTTTTTAATGCATTGGCCCAGTCATTTTTGAGAGCTTGTGTTCAAAGTTAGCCGGTTGCTTGATTTTTTTCTTCTTTGTGTATGTGTGTCTCTTTTTGATAATGTTGGTGATCAAATGATGTGGGGGAAAAGTGACCCACACTGAATATTGAATGATGGCTTTCGAATCCCGACATGATTGAAGCCTTCAGTGTCTACAGTTCATCTGCCACAGAACGTCCTGTTCACAAGCAGTAGTCCACACCCCATTATGATAGTCATGGAAATGAAATAGATACTGATAACCATTTTTCTTTGTTTGCAAAGAAAAATGGTTAGCTCCTCCTGTGTCTCATCACAAAAACAAATCCTGGCTTAGGTCCACAAGTACCCTCCTGATCCTTCTCCTCCCCCCCCCCCACCCCCCCCCTGTAATGAAAAGATTAAAAAAAATCTCCTGTCCCCCCTCCCCTTCACACACACACACACACACACACACACACACTCTCTCTCTCTCTCTCTCTCTCACACACACGCACGCACACACACACACACACACACACACACACACACACACACACAACACACACACACACACACACACACTTTCCTTTTCCAATTACTGCAAAACAGTGGTTTCATTTCACTATTAATCTTGACCAGTTAGTAGCTTTTTTGAATATTTTTGACTTCCAGAAAAGCCTGATTGGTCTGCTGATACGCATGAAGACTGGTTGCTTAGATAACTAATTATATAATGAAAGAATCATTGATTTTCATGGTTCAAATCAGTTGGCAATACAAGAGAGTAATGTGTAAAAATTGTGAGGGTTACAAGATTTTGCATATATTATATATTCATTCATATTCAGGTCTGTCTGTTTTTAATCTGTGCATGTGTGTGTACATGTGTGTGTGTGTGTGTGTGTGTGTGTGTGTGTGTGTGTGTGTGTGTGTGTGAACCTAATCATATAGAGAGATAAATGTCTGGACGGCAATGGTGGTGCCTCGCAAATCTTCACTCAGGGTTATAAGATTGAAAAGATGAAAATTTTGTTTCACTGAGAGAATGTTTGAGCGTCTAAAAGAATGTTAATTCATTTGATTTTGTGGTCAACTTCCATTATTTGAAACAGTTACATTATGTAATATCACCAAATAATCAGTGCTGAATTATTAATGTGTAAAGAACTCACTTTATGTTGATTAGCGACTCAGATTCATAGTGTGAAAATCTATTGATTTTTGTTTAAGATTTGGTAAACAATGGTAACCACTAAGAAGTGGAAATACAAAGCTTGATGTGTATCTGTTGCATGTTCACGAAAACAGAAAACCATGCTTAATTCTGTGCTTTTTAATGTGGAAATAAGGCTTAGTCACTGCCAGTGTCATCGATTGTCAGCTATTCTGATCTGAGAGTGCAGTGTTTGGACAGCACACGAATTACCTTGCCCCTCCTTTTCCTGTTCCATGCATCCAAAGATGGGCATCACCTTAATTATCTCCAGTAACACACATGTATAGTACTAATCCTTGTGCTGTTTTCCACTTACGGTCTGTGCATGGCAAAGATGGGCATCACCTTAATTATCTCCAGTAACACACATGTATAGTACTAACCCTTGTGCTGTTTTCCACTTACGGTCTGTGCATGGTTGTAACCTTGGATGAGGTGTTACATTGAAGCAGGAAGGGATTGGAGAAGACATAAACAAACAAATCAAATTTATTGAAGCTTATGATTGTGGAGAGTATAAATCGGTGTATTTGCTGTGAACAAAACCAGTGGGCATTGTTTTATTTGTTCACCAAGTTAACCACATACTTGTGATGTTTTTTTTGAATCTATGTTTAATCAAACCTGTATGGAAAACTAAACTGGTTGACAGAACTGATATGTATATCTAATCATTCGTATGCATTCTTGATGCAGCTGTACTGCATGTTTATCCACCCTCTCCCAGTGCACTCCTTTTCTGTATGTGTTGTTATCACCTTGCTCTGCAGTGTGTCTCCCTGTCAGTGCACATGTTTCATGGAGTTCCTGGCATTTGACTGGTTGTTTGATTTTGGGGAAAAGGAAAATATGTCGTTCGTATGAATTCTACTTTGCATGGTCCAGGATGGAGGGGACTGTCGGACTATTGTTTACAGCCTGTGTTCCAGGATGTACCATAGGCAAAGATGATCATGGTGATTGTGTTGTATGTGTGTGTGTATGTTTGCTAGCGAGTGAGCGAGCGTGTGTGCGTGCGTGCATACTTGCATGTGTGTGAATATGTGCATGTTTGTGCAGAGGCATGTGTGTGTATAAGATGGATGTTTGCAATGGAAATTTTTTAATTATTCATCTGTTTCAGAGCCTCTATTTTTAACCTTCTGAAATATACTGCTGATACAGTTTTTAACTGTGGTGAAAGAATTTGCACATGCTTAAATATGCATTTTTCTTTTCTTCGTTGTAAGACAAAGGGTGTTTTTCCAATATATTAGATCATTTGTAGGCAAGGCACTAAAGAAAGAAACAAGCAACCAAGCTGCTAACCAGCACTGTGATAGTCTGCCAGGAAGGCAGGAGGAAAGAGGTGTTGGACCTTTTTTGTTGGTAGCGGATACATTGGAACTGATGAGATGTAAACCAACTATTGCGTGCATGTTTGTGTAACAGAAACAGAAAAAAAATATTGCCCACATAAAGCGCTCAAAGTGTTAGAGTCAGCAGAAGACTTGACCATGTGTGGACGCTATGACCACAGTTGTTGTTTTTTTAAATTTTGTTTTCATTTTGTTTGCATTGATTTTCTTCTTGTTGCTTTAATTCGCTCTTCAATGCATATAACTTTCCTCTGTTGAAATGCACCAAGTTTGAAATTTGTCATGAGTGTAGTTGTTGATGTGGTATAGCGTTCTGGTTCCTGGCAGTAGTCAGTGCGGAATTACATTTTTTGTCTGTTCTCTGCTTTCCACATCAATTCCTGATGGTATCTTTTGTAGGCAGCAGAATCTTTAAAACCATGGACTGATCTTTGGGATGTCTGTTGGTATCTTTAGAGGTGTTTTGTTTTTTTTGTTTTTAACAGTTGTCTGACAAGGTTGACTGTGTGTTGCAGTGTTTGGACATTATTTTCTTACTTTTCCTGTACAGTTCATCTCGCATTTTCTAACATTGCATTTTGTACTCTAGATTTGTTCACATGTTTTGTCAAATGCAATGATGTTTGCAAAGAATATGGGTCCCAGAGTATGGTTGTTGGATACATACCTGTGCTTGTGTGTGTGTGTGTGTGTGTGTGTGTGTGTGTGTGTGTGTGTGTGTGTGTATGTTCATGTGCACAAGCATGCAAACTTAGATTGGAATTGTTATGATTGCATAACTTAACTCACTGCCTTCAGAATGGGTAAACTTGTGTTGATTAAAAGCTAAAGGGCTGTGAAATGTAATTGTACACATGCATGAATGTGTGATATTTTCTTTATTTAGAACAACAAAACAAAACCTGGATGAAGCTGATCATTCTGAAATTTATCCTTTGCAAATAGGAGTATGCACTGATGGTGAAAAATCCCATCTGTTTCAACAGGAAAATTCAAAGTCCCGCAGTTTTGTGTCATTTAGTAGTACCATTGCAGATTCTCATTTCCTGCCAGTTCTCAGAATGAAATGAAGATTAGTGTCCTGTTCTTCAGCCTTTGGCCTTTGGGGATGAAGTTTTCACAGTAGGATACTTCTCCTTTCCCTGAAAACTAGTGTTACCCAGAAACAGGAGAGTACAAAGGCAGGTAATATTGGAGTCACAAAAAGGCAATTTCAAATTCATAGTGTGGCAGCTGAAGCTGCGCTTTATGCTGCCAGCAGTATGGTGGAGAGTGTAGCATGAGCATTCTTGGCCATCTGAGAGGGCAGGTCCATTGTGCAGGGGAAAAAAACCCTGCAGTCTGCCTCAGTGACTTTGCCCCCCCCTCCATCCCCCCACCCCACCCCACCCCCCATCTGGACATCCACAGTAGGTAGTGTTTGGCACCATGGAGTATTGAGGATGGGTGAAGTCTCCACAAAGTGAGCTGTGGGCCAGAACCCCTGAAGCATTCATTCACATAGATCCTGATTCTGCAGAGATGAGAGAGGGGCTGTCGATACATGCCTGTACCCAGCTCAAAGATCGTGAGGTGTTGGGCTCTGTGCTGCTGGTGTGTACTGTCCACTCCAACCTTCAGGAGGAGGCATATCACCCAGGTGATCCTGATGTGGTTCTGCATGATTCAGTTCTCAGGGGACTGCTGTCCAGTTTGCTGCCTGCTGTGACCAGGGTTTTTTTGTGTGTTTTTTTGTTTGTTTTTTGTTTCTTTGCTGTCTCATTTTTCGGTGCCCCCATGGCAGCATTGCCACACTACTGATTCTGGCTCCCCAGTACACAGTCCACAGCCACACCCAGTTTCATTCTGTAGCAGCCCAAGCACTGAGAGCAGTCAGTATCAAGACATCATGAGGCATCCCACCACAGGAACCGTGGCACTGCTGCCAAATCATATCGATGGAGTGCGATGGTGCTTGTTCTGATTGAACATAGGAAGGACAACAGGTGCCAAGTGTGTGTGTGTGTGTTGATGTGCACATGCATGCATACTTAGATTGGAATTGATAACAGTAATTGCTTTGTCATGGAGACAATTAGGTGAGTATTCACATCTGGAGGGCAGTGCTGTGTCCGTCCAACAACAGTTCACATCTGGAGGGCAGTGCTGTGTCCGTCCAACAACAGTTCACATCTGGAGGGCAGTGCTGTGTCTGTCCAACAACAGTTCACATCTGGAGGGCAGTGCTGTGTCCGTCCAACAACAGTTCACATCTGGAGGGCAGTGCTGTGTCCGTCCAACAACAGTCTCCATGAACGTGCTGAAAACAACAACAACAACAACAACAACAACAAAAAGACTTGGACGCAAAAATCACTGCAGGCATGGGCATGGGGAGGGACTTAAAACTGAGGTCATCACAAGGTCCTAGGGCGTGAAGGTCACAGAATCTGACCTTTTTTTTTTTACGTGAAGAGTAGTGAGGATGGGGATGATCAAGGTGATGCTATGGAGTTTCCTCTCTGCTTTGGAATCTCTATGGCAAGGCTATGCTTCTTTTCATAACATGGCGTGGCGTCAAATAGGTCCAAGAGACACGGAGGCCTGAAGTGTTGGTCAGTGAATGAGAACAGAACTGCGTGAGACGGTTCCAGACCTGTGAGCTGAGTCCGTGGCGCACTCCACTGTGGGCAGGAATCAGCTGGGACCAAAAAACCCCACCAGTCCATGACTCTGGAATGATCCTGAACTGGAGTGGATCGCCTGTGTGTTGTGATGGAAGATGATGTTGAAGGAGAATGTGTAGCGTTTCTTTGTTGTTGCCGTCATCCTTTGTTATGCTTCTTTCATATGCGCTTAAAATATACATAAATGATTGTATACTTTCATTCAAGAGCTCGCATAAACACACACACACACTCACACACACACTGTATTTCATTGTATTTATGCTAGCATGTGTGTATATGTTCTTGTATCTATACGTACTGTTCCACTCATGAATTTAGTGCAGATTCACTGACACACATACACACACCGACACACATGCACACACTACTTCGTAATCATTCCTGGCAAACTATGTGTTATTCAACCATTTTTTATATTGAGTGTATTGTATCCTAACAGGAGATCTGTATTTGCTTGTATATTTTGAGTGTGGGGTTTCACTTTCATACACTGCATTGCGAGATATGGTTCACTCATGTACACATATTTATCATTATGTCAATAGAGAGCTTATGATGGGAAATATCATTCTATTAGTCCAATCTTAAAGTCCATGAAGTGACATAAGTTTGAGTTTTGATGTTATTACACACGATGCAGGACAATTTAAACAAATGGCAGTCAGAAATAATCTTTCTTTTCCTGTGACACAACTATTTCATCCCTTACAGGACCTTGCATTTGGCAAAGCCATGAATGAAACAAACCTTTTTTTGTTGTTTTTCTTGCCCATAAACTGCTTTGAATAGATTACCTTCATAACAAATAAGATTTACAGCTTTGCCTCTGGATTGGGGGAGGGGGGGGGGGGGGGGGGGGCTGTGAAATTTGCAGGAATACAGTGTTCTTTAAAATCTGTGTTCTTGTTATTCTTGTTTTCCAAGCTTATCTTGAAGAAATATGCTTTTTTTTTTCTCAGAATGAAAATAATCCTGAAGTCTGTATGAGTTTACTTTAGTCATATAGATATAAATAAACAGTCACAACCATATATCTAATTTTTTTTTCTCCCAGTTTTGGTTACTTGCGTTTGCTCAGTCAATCATGATATGAACAAAGAGTTCATTTGTAACATAATAAGTTTTTAAAAAGAAGTATTTCATAGTTGTTGCTGTATAAACCCACACCCTGTTTTATGCATGCCATAACCACGCATAAGTCAAATGCATTGTTATGCTTGAAAATGTTTCCTTATGAAAACGGAGGAAGAAGTCGGGATCCGAGCCACACTGTTTATGGGATTGTGATATGCAAAGACTGCAGCGTCTTGAATAGTGCAGCACCAACCTCCCTCCGACAGACAGGTGCTGGGTGGTGTCAGGCAGAACACTGAACACAGGCAGTAAAGATGGAATACCACAATCATACGAAGAGCCAAAGTGGGGTTATACCTAACTCTCTGCTTTCCAGTCTCTGCCTCAAGGCAATGAGCCAAGGATATTTGATTGTTGGTAAGTTAAACTCGGAGAGAAAAATATCAACTTTTCTCTTGGTAAAAACAAAATGCGAATATTTTGTTATGTTTTTTAAAAGTAATTCTGTTCAAGTTTTTGTTGTTGTTTGTTTTGTTTTGTTTTTCCATATTCCCATTGTGGATTCCATACACACGGATCGTTTTTTTGTTTTTGTTCAAGTTGTGAATTTAAATGCAAAGACCATTTCCTGAGACATTTGAGTATTTCAACTAGCATTTCTGAAAAACGAAAACAAAAAAAAGGCCATTTTGCAGCTATGTGGTTGTGAATCTGAACAGATGTGTGTGTGTGTGTGACAGAATCATATGTGTGTGTGTGTGTGTGTGCATTAACGTATCTTATTCCCAATCCTTATGATTTTAATGGTTATTGCATTTTTATGGCAACTGCAATTCCCCATGCAATAAATAGTAATTTGTTAAATATGGTCTTCTGTAGGAGATCTTTATTGAGCATATTTTCACTGTTGCAACATTCTCTTCTGTGAGTTAACCATATCCATTTCCTGTAGATGTACTTTTTGAGTTTTCAGATAATAAACACTATATCCATATTAAATGATGTTGAATGCTTTGTTTCATGTCATTGATCTTTGTGTTCGTTGAAGTGTGTGGAATTTGTCCCTTCGACAACGATCATCATGGGTTCACTGACGTGGAACTCACCGGTGTGTTTCCCAGCAACACTCCTCATCAGTTCATTGGCATAAACCTCGCGTCAATGTTCCCCCAACAACACTCATCATCAGTTCATTGGCATACATCTCACAGAGCTCAGGGCTCCCCACTAACACTCATCAAATCACTGGCATAAGTCTCAGCACAAAGTTCCCCACTAACACTCGTCAAATCACTGGCATAAGTCTCACCACAAAGTTCCCCACTAACACTTGTCAAATCACTGGCATAAGTCTCAGCACAAGGTTCCCCACTAACACTCATCAGTTCACTGGCATAAGTCTCAGCACAAGGTTCCACAGTAACACTCATCAATTCACTGGCATAAGTCTCACCACAAAGTTCCCCCAATTATACTCATCAATTCACTGGCATAAGTCTCACCACAAAGTTCCCCAGTAATACTCATCAATTCACTGGCATAAGTCTCAGCACAAAGTTCCCCACTAACACTCATCAATTCACTGGCATAAATCTCGGCGCAATGTTTCCCCAGTTTGTGAACATTTACATCATTTTCATGAGCGTGAAAAGCAGATGTACTTTCATTACAACTTTCATTGCCACTCCCAGTACCAGTATGGACAGAAAGGACATCTTACATACAACTTTCTATGCGCACTTCCCAGTACCAGTATGGACAGAAAGGACATCTTACATACACCTTTCATTGCCACTCCCAGTACCAGTATGGACAGAAAGGACATCTTACATACACCTTTCATTGCCACTCCCAGTACCAGTATGGACAGAAAGGACATCTTACATACACCTTTCATTGCCACTCCAGTACCAGTATGGACAGAAAGGACATCTTACATACACCTTTCATTGCCACTCCCAGTACCAGTATGGACAGAAAGGACATCTTACATACACCTTTCATTGCCACTCCCAGTACCAGTATGGACAGAAAGGACATCTTACATACACCTTTCATTGCCACTCCCAGTACCAGTATGGACAGAAAGGACATCTTACATACACCTTTCATTGCCACTCCCAGTACCAGTATGGACAGAAAGGACATCTTACATACACCTTTCATTGCCACTCCCAGTACCAGTATGGACAGAAAGGACATCTTACATACACCTTTCATTGCCACTCCCAGTACCAGTATGGACAGAAAGGACATCTTACATACACCTTTCATTGCCACTCCCAGTACCAGTATGGACAGAAAGGACATCTTACATACACCTTTCATTGCCACTCCCAGTACCAGTATGGACAGAAAGGACATCTTACATACACCTTTGATTGCCACTCCCAGTACCAGTATGGACAGAAAGGACATCTTACATACACCTTTGATTGCCACTCCCAGTACCAGTATGGACAGAAAGGACATCTTACATACACCTTTGATTGCCACTCCCAGTACCAGTATGGACAGAAAGGACATCTTACATACACCTTTGATTGCCACTCCCAGTACCAGTATGGACAGAAAGGACATCTTACATACACCTTTCATTGCCACTCCCAGTACCAGTATGGACAGAAAGGACATCTGAAATGAGACAGGGAACAGTAAACAACAGACAAGTAGGGTAACTCTTGCTCCCACAATGAAACAAATACAGGCCCATAACTCCAAACGAATGCTGCTTACGACACCGAATCGCCAAGCAGACATGACAGCACAGAGCACACAGAACAAACAAGGAAACATGCCCCCAAGAAAGGATGTTCCAAGCTTGCCTATAATACCCTGTACCGGATACATCTACACAGCAACAATAACTGGAGAAATGAACAAATGTAAATCAACATTTATTCAAGACTTTCCGCCTGACGACTTGCTGATCGTGTTGCCGAATTTTCCCATGAGGTCCTTTGGAAATTTGCTGTAGTACAACTATGTGACTGTGTACCATTGAAAGGTTTCCATTTTTTCGCCAAGTCACAATCGTCTTAGAGATCCAATGTCACATTCGTTTGAGACTTCTATTACGTTCCAGAAATTTCTTGCTGGAGCTGTGAACCCCCATTATTAACTATAGGTGTCTGACTTGTTTTGAGTGAGAGTGAATGGGTGAGGGGAAGTGTGGGTCTCTTACTCCTGCGATTGTAGCCTCCCCAATGCAGGCAATAATACATTGAAGTGTGTGTGTGTGTGTGTGTGTGTGTGTGTGTGTGTGTGTGTGTGTGAGAGAGAGAGAGAGAGAGAGAGAGAGAGAGAGAGAGTCTGCTGCTGTTGAGGAAGGAGGAAACCAGACAGAGAGAGACATTGTGCACGAGCCGCATCACAGTCCACTACGTCACAATGCACGTGGCTTTAGCAGCAACGCCTACTGCTGTTATTCACTACAGGAACCACTGTCCTTAAAGCGTACAGTCCTACGATATACTCCATCTTGGTGGTGATGGTGTCATTACTTACACGCTTCTTCTTGGCGTGGAGGTGGAGGCGGAGGACGTGGAGATAGGTAATGCTAAAATGAATGTTGATGAGGAGTCATGAGTTTCGAGAAGCAGTTGAGGCCGTTACAATTAACGACGATGTTCCTGAAAGACACTGGTGTTGTGGATTCACATTGCACGAGCCGACAGTCTTAATAATAAAGCAGCACTGGTGTAACGATCCATTTTAACTCCCCTCCACTTTTTTTTTAACTCCCCGGGAGATAGAATTAGCACGTGCCAATTTTAACTCCCCGGGAGTTAAAACAAACCACGCCAGAATGACTCCTCCCCCCCCCCCCCCCCCCCCCCCCCTTGTTTTAGATTAACTCCCCCACCCCAAAAACATTCAGTTTTATGTGTTAGTCACGATATGAGAAATAAACATTTAATATACACACCCTCCCCCCCCCCCTCCCTCTCTCCTCCCCCCCCCTCCCCCTCACTGTCTTTCAGTCTCTCGCTCACTCTCTCACTCTCCTTACTTGTCTGTCTGCCTTTCTGCTTGTCTGTCTGTTTGTCTCTCATAATCTCTCTCCCTCTCTCTTTGCTTGTCTCTCTGTCTGCCTATTTGTTTATCTATCTCAGTGTCTCTGTCTCTAGTTTCTCCCCCCACTCCCCTCTGTCTGTCTGTCTGTCTGTTTTTCTTTCTTTCTTTTACCCCCCCCCCTTCTCTCTCTCTCTCTCACTCTCTCTCTCTCTCTCTCTCTCTCTCTCTCTCTCTCTCTCTCTCTCTCTCTATCTCTCTCTCTCTCTCTCTCTCTCTCTCTCTCTCTCTCTCTCTCTCTCTCTCTCTCTCTGTGCATGCTTCTAGTCAGCTTTGTTTACTATTATTAGTGTTTATCAAAGACAGATTGGATTAATAGGCTTTTATGTTAGCCTAAGATCTTTATCCTTGTCAAGTAAAGTTTTCAAGTGTCATGAGTCAGCGTCTCTCTGCAGTATGTGTGTGTGTCGGGGGGGGGGGGGGGGGGGGGGGCAGTCCTGGCATAAGGCCAGAATGACTCCCCCCCCCCCCCTTCTATTTTTAACCCCCCCGGGAGTCAATCTGGATCAACATTTCTTGATCGAAAGTTACTCCCCGGGAGTTAATTTAGGCACGTGCGTATTTTAACTCCGGGGGGTGGGGGTGGGGGTTAAAATACGCACGTGCCTAAACTAACTCTCGCGGAGTTAACTTTGATCAAGAAGTGTTGATCCAGATTGACTCCCGGGGAGTTAAAAAATAGAAGGGGGGAGTCATTCTGGCCTTATGCCAGGAATGATCCCCCCCCCCCCCCCCCTCCCTTATTCAGATTATTTCAGATTTTTTTTCCTGGGTGAAATTCGCATTGTAAGGCAATGCTAATACAACTTTCAAAACATATTTCTGTCACTCATTCTATAATTTGAAAACGGGGTGGGGAGGGGAGGGGGCCATTCTGGGCACGTCGACCACATGCATGTATACAAACACACTTATGCACACAAGCATGCTCGAAGCACACACACACACACACACACACACACACACACACACACACACACACACACACACATTTGCATTGTAATTTTCTTCATTGTAATTTTCTTCACTCACATTTGCAGACTTTTTTTTTAGTGGTGTAACACAGAGTACATGATGCTGAATACCCGTCAGAAAAACAGGTACTTGTATTGCTGTGAAGATTTGTTATAATGGCAACACCAAACTGCAAAGCTGCAAATTCGAATAAAATCGGTTCAGAAGTGGTCAAACTAGAAGGCCTAGTATCTTAGGCGCTGGCTGGCCATGTCACCCGCTGAAGTGCTAACTGGTCATTAGATTGCCTTTGCTACAGCAAGCATTACAGAGATTTGACGAAAATCGATTGAAAAAGGACTGAACTATAAGGCCCAGTGCCCTGCAGAACGGGTGCTGGATGCCCAGGTCATCCACTAAAAGGACGCTAACTTTCAAATCACACTGGCATAGTCACACCACTTCTCAAAGCAAAATTGAATTGAATCAGTTGAGAAACAGCTGAGTTATAAGGTTCGTTTTATGTTTAACTAACACACACACACACACACACACACACACACACACACACACACACACACACACACACACACACACATTTGCATTGTAATTTTCTTCATCATGGTTGATGCCGTGCTAGAATGAAAGGAGGGTAGTGACTTCCCATCTCCTAAGCCTTTTATCCTTCGTAAGATTTATATAAAAGACAGACATGGGGGTGG
This sequence comes from Conus ventricosus, assembly GCA_018398815.1. Lineage (NCBI taxonomy): Eukaryota > Metazoa > Mollusca > Gastropoda > Neogastropoda > Conidae > Conus > Conus ventricosus. The sequence continues at coordinate 71,220,234 of CM031613.1, forward strand.
GGGGGGGGGGGGGGGGGGGGGGGGGGGAGGGGGGACACACAGACAGAGACGGAGACAACGGACAGACAGACAAATAGACCACCAGATCGACAGAGAGAGAGGGAAAGAGAGAGAGGGGGACAGACAGAGAGAGGGGGAAGGAGGGAGGGAGGGAGGGGGTGTATATCAAATGTTTATTTCTCATATCGTGACTAACACATAAAACTGAATGTTTTGGGGTGGGGGAGTTAATCTAAAACAGGGAGGGGGGGGGGGGGGGGGGTCATTCTGGCGTGGTTTGTTTTAACTCCTGGGGAGTTAAAATTGGCACGTGCTAATTTTAACTCCGGGGAGTTAAAAAGTGGAGGGGAGTTAAAATGGATCGTTACACCGGTGTCAGTTAAAGCCGTTTTTTTCTTCTTTCATAGGCAATATTCCAGGAAGAAGAAAAAAATGGAGGACTTAATGACTGAAGCATTAAAATCTCTCTCGTTTTTAACCTATTGATAGCACTCTCATCCTACAGGTTTAAAAATGGTCCAAAGCAGTGGCTTGGTCGTGTCTGGTTCTTCAGCAACGTGAGTCTTGCCAACGACGCCAAATTTGTGTATGTAGCCTGTATGTGTGTATGCGAACGCTTACAACGCAAAGGAGTTCGTTTTCATTGTTGATCATTTTACGTACAACAAGAAAGACGATGCCTACATGACTGACGTGTGATG
>CM031613.1:71223434-71259111 GCA_018398815.1 Conus ventricosus
ACACCCCCCCACCCCCACCCACCCCCACACACTCACTCACTCTCTCACATACACATTCACACACCAAGGCTTGCACACTCACGTCCGTGGACTCTCTAATTAACACGCCTGCATCACCCCACTGATGAACACACACCAGCGCACACACTTCTACAGTATACGCTGGTAACCCTAAACACACACACACACACACACACACACACACACACATTCAAGAGTAATGAAACAATGCATTTTGCACCCATTTTTAGGGGAGAAGTGATTGCGCGTTCTTGTTTTCATTGTATTGAATGTTGTTTGTCTTGCCTGAAGAAGACCAAAGAGGTCGAAACGCGTTGTGCTTTGTCTTGTAATTTGTTTGTCTCTATCATTAGCTGGAATGGTAATTTTTCTTTCAAGGCATTGGTTACATTTACAAACAGTTGTGAAAACACACTGGTGACAATTTTGTGTAGCCTGCTCACGTAGTATTACTACTTAGGTACAACAGAGACCATGAGATAGAAACGTCAGCTAAAATTAGGAGTGGACCCACAAGCACAATAACTTCTGAAATGTGAAGGCAAAATCTTTAAAGTCTTGAATGATTGACATGTCGACGAAGTAGTTTTGGTAATTGGTCAACCAATGTGCAACGACCGCTGAAGTGTAAGTGTTTTGGATTGTTCTGTAATTATGGACAGCCCTCCTCTGGCACAAGGGTACACTACTTTGAACAACCAGTAAGACAACTCTAAAGAAGAATCCCTGCGTCTGTGTTTTGACATGCACCAGAAGAGGCGTTCATCAAGCTAAAGATACACTGGAGTATACTCTCATACTTTGGTATGTCGCTACTGACCATTCTTTGAGCTTTCATATCAATGCAGATGCAAGTTTTAATATCAGAGTCAAGAATCGTTTTCGCTGATTTTTTTCCTCATCGCAACTAGACTGACGATTCAGTTACCTGGAAGAAAGACTACGATCTCATCATGACGACATCATCGCATAAATGAAATGTAACATTAGTTATGAAAAGATCTCCCATAGTAAACACAATTCTTGTACAAAAACTCATTTATTCCTCCTTCATTCTTCAGGTTAACATCTTCGGCATGTCGATTACTTCACACATTAGGGAGCGAAAGAGGACATTACAAAAAGGCCCTTGAGTTACTCAGACTATTTCTTCTTCTCTTCTTCCTAAAATACTGGTTCACTCAAAAACGAGTAGGTCACCAGCGCGCTTTACTAGAGAAGAAAGTGTCACTGTGTGTGGGGCAGCTGGCCGGCTATATGCTTCTCCATCCCTGTATAATATAGAAACGAAAGTGTTTTCCCTACACTTTGGAGAAGTTTGTTTATAATATACTTAAACACTTGCAGCATATTTACACTCACGCACTCTACCTTACCGGGTCAGTCCAGACACTGGCTTTGAGGTTTCGTCAGGATTCTTCTCAAGACCTTCAGTAGCACCAACCACTAAGTCCCACTCAGGGATTGTCACCCGATTCAAGTATCCGGTCTACTAGTACTGTCAAAGCCGTCCTTGCCATCGTTACTGTATACAGATGTTCTGTCACAGTGCTAGGGAAAAATTGTCTTCTAGTCCTATAAACTGGAGGCCGTAGCACTGGTCTGTCACTAGTGTCACTGTCAGCACAACATAGCTCCCTAACTAACGTGTCATACTGCCGGAGTTCATCCACTTGTTAAACTTGACCGTCAGTGAACACTTCTTATGCGAGGTAGTACTGCACTCTACCAAATAGGGAAAACTATTTGGGAGGTAGGGGTGGGGACTGATGGGAGGGAAGTTGTCTTCACACACACACACGCACATACATGCACACACACACACACGCACATACATGCACACACACACACACACACACACACACACACACGCACACACACACACAACAACACACACACACACACACACACACACAACACACACACATGCACACACACACACACACACACACACACACACACACACACACACACACACACACACGCTCACACACACATGCACACACACTCAGTCACTCACACTTGCACACACACACACACACACACACACACACACACACACACACACAACACACACACACACACACACATTGCACACATGCACTTGTGCGCACGCACACACACACACACACACACACACACACACACACACACACATGTGACACACACACACACATGTATGGTGAATACCTAGTTAAAACGCAGTTAAAAGAGTAGTGAAAGATTTTCTCAAAAGTTGCTGATTTCACTAAGCGCTCCCAACAGCAGCATGGCAGGCTGCAAGTGTGTAGAGGCAGGCCTGCAGAGAGATATATGTTCCTGCTGTGTGTATGTGCATGCATTGTGTGTGCATGCATTGTGTGTGCATGCATTGCGTGTGCATGCATTGTGTGTGCATGCATTGTGTGGAACTGGAAGGGTGTGTGGATTGTTGATAGGTTGTGTGTGTTAGTCTGAGATAATGTGGCGCGTCGAGCTGCTCATGCATGATAAAGCACTTGAAAAACCGTTGTTGTTACAGACGGACAATGAGGAAGCTGTAGGCACCAGCAGACTACCGCCATGGCCTCTGGCACACTGCAATTGCTGAAATGTGGTGTGCGCTTCGACCCCCCTCCCTCATCATCACCTACAAAGACTGGAAGTCCAGCAAAATGCGGCGCAGGAGCATGCCCTGCGCAGCTTCAGCAAAAACTCCAACGTGCCGACCACCATCAAAGAGCTGCAGGAGAGTAAGCGCCATGGCCGCTTTGTGCAGCTGATACCCGAGGCGCAGCTGTTCCGGCTGCTGACCATCGTCAAAGACAAGCTGAGCGGTCTGAGCTTAGAAGCCAGCATCGCCCGCAACAAGGACATCGACACAGTGAAGCCTGAGGAAGACCTCAACAAGGTGGACCCTGAAACCCTGGTGCGGAAAAAAACTGCAGATGGACTCCACTTTTGAGAAAAACCGCAAACGTCCTGGGGACCCGGACTTTGAGTACAATGTGGAGGTGGACTTTGATACTGTGGGCAAGGTGGAAACTTCTGGTTGGGACTCTGCTGACGATTCTGATCCTGATTTTTAGCTATACTTGCTGCCAAACTACCTTGGACTGAAAAAGTATGCAAAACATTTGTAATGACTTCCATGGTGAGCTTCACTGGTTGTATCAAAGCTTTATGCTGTTTACTAATCTTTTATCATAGTTTGTCGGAATATTGGTGTCTGGGTTTTTCCCCCCTAATATTGGATGCATGAAACAGGGTGTAAATAAGTAAATGAGGTATTGGACACACGTGTGCACATTTTCAGGATGTTGAATGGCATACATTTTACAGACCTGGGGAAGTAAGTATCTGTAGAGATAAGATACAGACTTTCAGGAGATTAACTAGTAAAACACTGAAATCAAAACCCAGTGAAAAAACAGAACAAGAACAACACCTTGACAAAATCAATTTTACCTTTCCATCCTAAGGTTGTTGGGACTTGAATCAATTTTACCTTTCCATCCTAAGGTCGTTGAGACTTGCATGATGTGAGACATAAACACTTTATAGCAGACTCCATAAAAACCGTTGGTCAGAGATATCCCGCCTGATGTGATCTTTGAATTTCTGAGCGAGATTAACGTTTGTCTGATCTAAGATTTTACAGGGGAAAGATTTTTAACCAAATTTCTGGTGTGTTTTTAGAAGGTGTGTTTTAAAGGGTTGTGTGAATGAGTTTTTTTAATTTTCTATTTTTATTTTGCTAAATAATGACTTGTGAGTTGACGTCAACATGGTGACAGCCCTGATATGGCCCTTTGCGGTCGGCTGGGATATGAGCAACAATACCTTACCTAAGAAGACAAGACGGGGCATGTAGACTTAGCTGAATGTGTGTTGATTAGTGTGACTGTCTCTTTCTTCTGTCTTGTTTTGTGCGGTGTTGTTAGGTGATTGATAAAGCCCAGAGAGTGGATGGCTACCCTAGCTTTTGTCATGTTCTTGTTCTTCTCCTGTCTTTTCAGTGGGTTTGTGTTCTGATGTTTAACCCACCTTCAGCTGAATGTTTCTCGCTAAGAAATCACCTGACAAAGTGATATAGACAAGCTAGCTGTGATTGCAGGACAAACATACCAACCAACGTGCTGGGCATTTAAAAAAAGAAAGTGCCATGTTATGTGAAACAAGAGACAATGCAATGATAGCTGTACATAGTAAGAAACGTATTTGCATTGCTCTGTTTCCACTGTGTTGGGTGAGTTTGCCAAGTGTAGCTTGTAATCATATAGGAGATCGACAGAATAACTGTGCAGGTTTATATTCAGATCACTTTTTTTTTTCAGACATTCATGATTGGTAACTCAGGTTGTCTTCAATGAACAGATATTGGTCATAAGTGCACTTACTAAGTGGAATCTTCTGATTTATAACAACAATGGAAACACAAGTGGAATGTCTTCAGCATGGGATTAATTACAGAAATTCATGCTGATGATAACTTTTTCACCTTCGCTTAGAGGAATCATGTTTAAAAAAACAAAAACGCATTTCAACTGTTACTATAGATCTGCAGGCAGAAACAATAATATTTTTTACTTAAACAAATTTCACATTGAACAAGCAAGCAAACAAAATGAAAGCAGAGAAATTTTTGTGAACATAGAAAATGATCAAAGGTGATTCTGCTGATGTCACCAGCCACCGTGGCGAAGTGGTTAGTGTTGTGGACTCCTGGCTGGGAGGTTGTGGGTTCGATTCCCATCAGAGTCATGTGGGATTTTTCTGCCCTGACCAGCTCCTACCCAGAGTTGAATTTGCTACAGGCTCAGTTGGGAAGACTGGGACCACAGTCGAGTTTCATCCACTTAATAGATGCGCCTCTGAGAGTGTTGCTCAAATTTCCTGACCAACGCTGCGGGTGTCTGTATCTCTCGGGCCTGGTTGACGCCAGGATATATTATGAAAGGAAGCGTAGAGTACAGCCCTGTCATGCAGTCTCAGACCGGAATGGAAATCCGTAGCATCATCTTCATCATCCTGATTCTCATCGATCAGCATTAAGAAATTAAAGGGAAAAAAAGATTACGCTGATGTCAGATGTTGTTGTTGTTGTTGTCGTACCCTGGCTAAAAGACTCAGGGATCATCCGAACAGCCGAAGTATTTGAACACTATGGCACAAATGCATCAGCTGGGGATGAGAACATTACGTGTGTGACCGTTTTTGATTACCCCACCACATGGGCAGCCACACTCCGACTTCGGGGGATTTGGGAGATGAATGTTATGCTAGGAGCTTGTCACGACTGAAGACAATCCCCACATAACTATGCAGAGCATAACAACATTTTGATGTATGTAGCCTTGGTGTTCTGGCCTATGTCAATTGGTCTGACACAGCCTTAAGCCAAGGCGTGCTGATGTCAGATGATCATTAAAGCTAAGTATAACATCCACAGTATCATGACTATGCCACTCATTAAAATATAATACAGAGTAAATATTATAGTAGCTGACTGCAGCATTATATAACATCTATTGCTGCAGCAGTAGTAGAAGCAGCAACATTGACTGTTGCAGCAGTAACATCAGTAACAACCATTGTTCAATTACCTGGCCAGTACTTTACACCAAAGCATTGATAATGACTCCCTTTGTCTCTCCCTTCATATGTGTGTATGTGTGTGTGTGTGTGTGTGTGTGTGTGTGTGTGTGTGTGTGTGTGCGTGTGTGTGTGTGTGCGTGTGTGTGTGTGTGTGTGTGTGTGCGTGAGTGTGTGTGTGTGTGTGTGTGTGTGTGTGTGTGTGTGTGTGTGTGCGTGTGTGTGTATGTATGCGTGTGAGAGAGAGGAGAGAGAGAGAGAGAGAGAGAGAGAAGAGAGAGAGAGAGATCTATTTCCTTAAAAGGCAATGAATACATAGTGATTTCGCTTAATGGGCAAATGTGTTGTAGTTCCATGACATGGAGAATGAATTGCCAGATGTGCATTACAGCTTAGAACAGTGGCCTGTCACAAGGAATCGGCAGCTAATTCCACCAGTGGCCTGTCACAAGGAATCGGCAGCTAATTCCACACAGTGGCCTGTCACAAGGAATCGGCAGCTAATTCCACACAGTGGCCTGTCACAAGGAATCGGCAGCTAATTCCACACAGTGGCCTGTCACAAGGAATCGGCAGCTAATTCCACACAGTGGCCTGTCACAAGGAATCGGCAGCTAATTCCACAAAATCTGTGGCTGATAATGGGGAATCAGCAATTTTGCCTGTCACTATGAATCCTCAGCAGTAGTTCTGCACACACAGGCACATGCAGGCACTGGCATGTACAGATGTGCAAACTTAATTCAACAGTAATGTGAATCCAGGTATTTTTATGGTTGAATGACAAACGATGTCTGACAGTTAGCAATTTAACTGAAAAGTGTTTGAAGCTTGAATAACAGCATTAAACAAAGTATTTTCTTGGTTTTAGAATGAAAATGTTGAGGCAAGTCTTAGAAGACTTTTGATGAATAAAATCAGCCATGCTATTTGGACCCTTTAAATACTTTTGCATAATGCTGTTCGTGGGATGAGTGTGGTTGTGCTGCAGTGTTTGCTTTGTCATGTTTATGATGCAGAGAAAGGTCTTCCAAAGATTGTGGTGAACAGAGATAAAAGCGGTCCATGTACATGCAAAAGGATACATGAGGTAGGATAATGCACACCTCGTATGGCGGGGGGGGGGGGGGGGGGGGGGGGGGGGGGGGGAGGGGGCAGAAACAATTGAGAAAGATGTTTTGAAACGCACTCAAATGAAGGGGCAGGGATAATCGGATACTTTATGCACTACGGATAGTATCCCCTGGTGAAATGGAAAGAGATGGAGAAAGAGAGAGGGAGGAGGAGAGAGAGAAAGGGAGGGGAAGCGTTCACTATCATGATTCTCTTCTTCTTCACTACTGCAGCCAGTATCGTTGAAGAAAGTCTTATAAGTCAATGATGCCAGAGGAAACATTAGGCATTCAGTGGGAGGATTACAAGTGGAAGGTTTGCTGATAGGTATACAGACTGTGATAGATGCATCATCGCAACATTGGTGGTAGGACTGTCAGAGTACATGTAGGAAAGATCAGTGAGGTAGAGCAGTGCACAGTTTGTGTAAGGTTTGAGGGTAAGAGAGGCAAAGTTTGAGAGATACCTTCAGGTAGTTTTTTGATTGTGCTAGAGAGAGAGAGAGAGAGAGAGAGAGAGAGAGAGAGAACACTTTTTGTATATGGTTCTTGAAAAGATTCTACAGCCTCTACCTGCAAGAGCTTTGCCTATTATGCGAATTTGGTGATTCCACCTATTTTGTATGACATACAGGCACACGTACACACACATTTTTTGTTTGTTTGTTTGCGAGCACAAATCTGAGCATGGATGTTAAGCTGATTGTATGATTTAGCACTAAAAGTGTTGAATGAATGTGATACTTGAAATGGAGAAGAATCAGTTTATTTTTGTATGTTGAAGAATTCAGGCAGCAGAAATAAGTGAGGTTATAAAAGTATTGACGACAAGAAAGGCCAATCAACGTATCAAAAAAGGAAAAAAAAAGGAAAGAAAGTTTAAGAAAGTAAGTTGTCCAAAAGAACAGGAAAAAAAGTGTTCCCTTAAGTGAACAAGTCAGTTTCATGTAAAAATAAAAAATGATGCAACTGGGATGCATTTGCATAGTGTTATGATCATTGACCAAGATTTTTTTTTCATTGTGTACAGCTCTCCCCACATTTGAATTGTCTATTGGAAAGCAGATATTCTCTCCAGAGGAATCACATTCACCAGAACATGCAGACACGTGAACTTCGTTATGTCTGTAAATCAGTTGTGTAAATCAGTTGTGTGAATCAGTTGTGTAGATGCATCATTCAGTTTACAGGCTGATGAGCATCTGTGTATCATTTACTTTGAAAAAAACAACAAAACTAGAGTAAGTTTAAGTGATAAAACATCTTTTAACAATGTAAATTTTTTTTTTTTTTTTTGTTTGTTTTTGTTTTTGTTTTTCCAACAGCATTGCAGATTAAGTTGAGCAAACAGTTGAACCATAACTGTCACTGGTTATGCAACTCAATTTTTATTTTACATCATAACTTGAATATTTATCATCTGTTTTGAAGGAAGCGTATGTCCTTTCTGATGAAGATCGAGGTTCGCATACTGTTGAGCTGCAGTAGTAAGGAGTCAGTATTGTCTGACCTGGTGTTCGGGGTTTCCCACATTGGTGTGGTCTGTGATCTGCAGAAACATATGCACATCATGAGTGATGGCAATCTCTGGGCAATGTTGATTAGTTGTCATGTTCCAACTACAACAATATTTCGTTTTCAAATTCAGATTTGTGTTTACATGAATGCAGAGGACTTAAAAAACAACTGGCATTCCATGCGATGTAGATTCACTGTGTATTTCTACATAATTGTGTTTGAATCTTATTTTGTGCATTTGTTCATTAGTGGTGATTTCCCAGGGGGTGTTCCTGTGCTTCATTATTTGCCATTGAAAAGGAATCTGTGAATTTTGCGTGAGTGTGGTGTGTGTGTGTGTGTGTGTGTGGGGGGTGCAAAGCACCGAGTCTCGTCTTGTTAAACTGACCGTTTCTTTTATTTAGGGTTCAATGGAGAAATGACTTAGTTCTTTGTCTTCATCAGACATATGGTATGCAGTCAGATTTTCATGATGCTCAGATTCACTTGAATGTTGATTATTATTTTGCAGGCCAGTAGCAGATGTCATGTGCCTGTGGTTCTCTGTCTCCCTTTAGGAATTGAATCGCCACAGTTCATTTTTTTATGGATGTAAACTCTTGCAATCCTTCAAAGAGACTGTTTCGTTTTCATGCAGTTGTAACTTGCATCCTTTGATCTTTGGTGTTTATTTTTGAATACAGATTTGTATCATTTTTTTAGATTTCATTGCAATTTTTATTTCCTCTGTGGTGCGCCTGTGCATCTCTCTTTTTCTTCAAGGATTAAATCATCATGTTTTCTTTGTTTTTTTTTTCTTTTTTCTTTGAACTTTTACAGTCTTACAAACAACCTATTGTGTTTCATGCAGTTTCAAGTTTTGTTCAGTTTGGTGTTTGTTTTTTGAATGGATTAATGTCATTTTTTTAAATTAAGCGTCATTTTTATTTCCTATTTGGTGTGTATGTGTGTGTGGCATGCATGGTGCTTGCGTGCATGCATGTGTGTGTTTTCTTCCTGTAAATTAGGAGTTACAGATTGGAGCTTTAAAAATAAAGAAGTTGGTTTGAGTTTAAATGTAGGTTCCCCGCTTTATAAAATCCCCCTTCAGAAAGAATTAAAGGGTTGATATATGGTTCTCCATCAGTGTTGAGTCTGTACATCCTCTTATCAAAATGAGACCATTTGCTGAAATTTAAAACCCTCAAAATGTCGCTGGGTACAAACATAAACCAACCCTGATTATGATTCTTTATATCCTGATTCACTAAGGTCCAAGAACTAAGGTTGATGCAGCTGACCAAATGTCATGTTAATTTGTTATTTTATTTATTCCAACTTGGTTTTCATTTGAAATGGCTTCGAGACTGTTTCTTGGGAAAGGGAAAAAAATCAAGATTAGGTGAAAATGCCCCTTAAGCCATACTGTATCATAGGCTCTGAGTTTCCCTCTTCCTAACATATCAACCAAGTGTACGACTTGCAAAACAAGTGTGTGACTTGCAAAAAAAGCATCGACTTGCAAACCAAGTGCAAACTTGCAAAACAAGGTCTGCAAATGGGATGAGATAAAGTTTTGTTGCAAACCTCTTTTTTGAAAAAGATAGACTGTATTCGTCATAGGTTTTACCTCTGCAGTCTAAATCTTGAGTTTGCGGGGTGTCCTTCCCTGTGTGTGAAAATATAAACGCATTCGTCACGCAGCTGCTGTCTTCACTATGCACATCACTGTCTGTGGGAGTACTGGTTTCTATGTGCACACAGCAGACTTCTTCCCATGTCCACTTGCCTTTGAATCATTTTGTGTCAGATCCTGCCCAGTGTGCTGCTTCCTTATGCATTCTATGAGTATTATGTCGAACGAGACCAGTTCCTTTGACACTTTTCAGGTTATAATGGGAGCCGGAATAGCTCAGTTGGTAGAGCGCCGGACTCGTAATTTTGGTGATCCTGGGGTTGCGCGTTCGAACTTCCGCCGGGGCGTTTCGGTACAGGGGGATTTTTCCTCGGAGTTAACATTGGTTCTGACTCCATTTCCCATACAGTCCTTCGAATGAGACTATAAACCGAGGTTCCGTGTGTGAACGCACGCATAACATCTTGCACACACGTAAAATCCCATCACCAACTTTCGGAAGAGTAGGCCAGTTTGGCCGTTGGTATGGATGACACGTTACACATAGCATGCACCCTGCGTGAGAAATGGAAAGAATGAAGGAAGTAAGGAAAATGAGTGATCGATATTGAACGATACTGACTGGATGACACGGGAAACGACTGAATGAAGCGCCGGCTGGCAGCTCTTCAGCCGGCACTACCCTGGTAGGCAGCCCGTTGTGTAAACAAGTGTTGATTGTAAAGCGCTTAGAGCCTGGTCTCTAGCCGAGAATAGGCGCTATATAAGTATTTATTATTATTATTATAACAATCTGAAGTTGGATTAACATGTTGGCCACAGACTAACGCAATGTTTGATAGGCAAATGTTTGGTTTTATGTGCTGTCAATTCGGGTTTAGGTGTGTTAGCCATATGTAAAATTATCAAACCAGAAATGCAGCTTTTTCATTTTGACTGGATTTGACGTCAAGATGGCACACATGCACACATACAAACATGCACACATACACACATGCGCGTGTGCGAATCTACCTGAAAGTGAGGAAATCCATTTCAAGAGTTTCAAAAGAAGTTGTAAAAGTGTAGGATGGGGTGGGATGGGGTTGGGGAAGAAAGAGGAAAGTTAGTTTAATTAATTTGATTACATCGCATCTTCTTGCCTTTGTAAAGTGTTATAATGCACACCATCAATGTTGTCAAGAACAAACTTTGGGCAATGGGGTGGCAGCTTTTCGGTCATTTTGATGTTAGGTAAGGCAAGTTTTCGTTTTTAAAATGTTATTTTACACTTGCAGTTCAATGACCATTTGACAACACAAGCACTTGATCACAAATTTACACAAGTTTCTGTTTCATGCATTCCAACAATATTGACTGTAAACTGTTTCCTTGGCAGCTTTTATACTGTCTGTTTTGTAACTATGAGTGCACGGCTGTTGAAATTGATTCTTCACAGTGTGTGCTTGTGTGTGCGTGTGTAATCTTTTCTGGTTGTGGGTTGCATGTTTGAACAGGAGAAAACAGGGAAGCAGAGAAGAACAAGATGATTTAGTTTATATGTTATGAATTATTTGAAACCATGTATTCATTTACAAAAAAGTATATTTCCGCATTGTTAAGGCCATTTGTCAATATCCTGAATTATTCAAGAGTATATTTATCTTCAAAATTATCTGTTTGTTGTGATTCTGTGGCACTTGAAAAGGAAGTGGGAAAAGCATTTAGACACTAAGACACTGTGTGATTATACATATTCCTAAATTTGGGATTAGGGAAACTTACACAATTCATTTTGTTTGGAACAGTACTATCAGCTTCTGAGATGATGTCTGGTAATATTCAGATAACACTTTCCCCAAAAATCTTTTTATAAGAATGATATCATTTGAGAGAAAAGGAAAATGTGAATTTTGCACATGTTCAGATATGATTGTGGTAGAATGTGTAAGTTGTGTATTTGTAATCAGTTTGGCTGTTATTTTCTGTGTGAATTAGGTTTTGAACTTGAAAAAGTCGCAACACTTTGCGAAATAAAACTTTAAGAGTTTTGTGCAGTTTTTAGGGCTCTTCTACTTTTTCGCATGTTATGCAAAAGAAGTAATTGATTTACAGAATTGTGCTGATGAAAATCTGTTTTGGTGGGAGATTTTCTGTTTGTTTTTTTTCCATTTGACACCAGTTTTTTTTTTTTTTTTTTACATTTGACACCAGTGTTCAAAGATGTTGTCACATTGGCAAGTTAGATGCAACTTCTCTGTCCCTTGAATGAGGTAGCTATAAGGGGAAAGAGAGAAGTCCGTGGAGAACATAATTTCAGTGAATCTTAGGAATTCACTGCAAATAAACTTTAGTCTCAAGGCAGATGACATAACTGAAGAAGTCTTTATGATTACACAATGACACCGTTTTGCTTGTGTTGCAACTGTTTACATACATTCCTGACCTGCCAGTTACATAAACTGTTGAACATTTTTTTCTTTTCTTTTTGGTCCAATATTAGATTTAAAAAAAAACGAAAACCAAGATTGGGAGACCCACTGTGACTGTGACAATGAATCCACCTTGCTTATTTGCCAAGTCCCACAGGGAGGTTGGCTTTTCTTTCATTTTTGTTGTTGGTTGGTTTGCTTGGACGAATCATGAAGTCTGCATTCTGTCACTGGAGGCAGCAGAATAGTCAGGTCTCCCTGTGTTATCTAATGGACTTTCACCCGACATGCAAAACTCCAGTTGCAGGTGGACCGAGACAGATTCATGGTTTGGAGTCATGATTTGTCTGCCATGTAGAGCATTCCATTGAGCTGCCAGTCATTCAGTGTGCAAACTGCTGCCTAAACAGACAGATTCATGGTTTGGAGTCATGATTTGTCTGCCATGTAGAGCATTCCATTGAGCTGCCAGTCATTCAGCGTGCAAACTGCTGCCTAAACAGACAGATTCATGGTTTGGAGTCATGATTTGTCTGCCATGTAGAGCATTCCATTGAGCTGCCAGTCATTCAGCGTGCAAACTGCTGCCTAAACAGCAGTGGGATGGAAAAAAGGGTGACCAGCAAAAGCCCACAGGAAATAAGTGCGCATTAGAATCACAGCCCTCAAACATATACATTGGCATTAAAAACGGACAGAAAAGCTAAATACTGAGTAGAAATATCCAAAGTCATATGGCTGTAATAAGTCTTCTCACCATTCAGTTTTTCCTTATTAGATCTACTTGCAGAATGTGATGACTGCAGGCGAAAATCTAAACAAATCTTTCATGAAAAATCTTAGAAAAACTGCAAAAAAAACCCCTGGACAAACGAATCACAAGACAAAACATGACATGTTTCGACCTCTTAGATCTTCTTCAGGCCAGATACAAAACAATCAGGACAACGAAAATGAACGAGCAATCACTTACCATCAATCACTTCAGTGCTAGAGATTCAACGCCAATCTTGCTCTGAAGTGTTTGAAGATAAGTGATTGCTCGTTCATTTTCGTTGTCCTAATTGTTTTGTATCTTGCCTAAAGAAGACCTACGAGGTTGAAATGCGTCACATTTTGTCTTGTGATTCGTTTGTCCAGGTTTTTTTTTTGCGATTCGCTGACATTTATCTAAGATTTTCATTATTAAATGCCATCTTATTTTGTATTTTTGATAGTACTAGATTTTCTTCTTTCTTTTTTTCTTTTTTTTTTCCATTTCTATATGTGTATGTATTTGTAACAGTGTGCCAGCATGATAAAAGTTGATTTTGCATCGAAAGTGACAGGCTTCTTTGCATGGTTGGTATCTACTAGTGATTAAATGTTATTTCTCAGTGTAAAGTGGACAAAAGCCAGACTGTTCAAATGTGTAGTAAAATTATAGGGGTGGGGGGATGGGGGTGGGGGTGGGGGAGACCCCAGTGACCACTAGTGTTCCACAGGGGAGGTTAGCTTGACGTGTGGTGGGAATGTGGAGGCATTGTGTCCCTTCCTCCCATGCTTTTTCTTTACCCGTGTGAATCTTTCATATGCATGTTTTGTCAGACCGGGACAGAACAATCACTTTATTTCTCTGAGTTTATAAGATGTCACATTTCAGCATGTGTGGTTATCACTTGAGTGTTTAACAGTTCTTTCAGGAAAACATGTACTACAGCTCTTCATTTCTTTCAGCTTCATTGTTAATTTTTAGTCTGCTAACTGGGTTACATTCCACCAACATTTTTTCCCTATTTCAGCATCTGCTATAATAGTTTAAAACGAAAGCCATGTCAATTTTTGATTTAAAACAAGATGGAAAAATCAAGAACACACCTTCACAAGTTTTTACTTTTTAATGTACATTCTAGAACAAATGCTTACAGACATGGAGCAAAATGAAAATATGAAGGCACAAAATTTTGTTTGAAATGCACTGTAATGGAAAAATAAATCCAGCAATGTCAAAAACAGCTCCAAAATAGAAGATTACGTATGTTTGAAAACGTGATAATTAGTTGTTGAGAACAACAGGCAAACCTCAAATTTTAGACATGGTTTTGATGGGAAAAGTGTTAAAATCAGCACACCTTTACTGCAGGAGGAAAACTAACATGGTCAGAAAGGACAGGGGGACATTGAAGGCAGGAAGGCCTACCTGACATCCTCACTCTACTCCTACCAAAGCGTAGCACACCTGACATCTCTAATCATCGGCACAGGCAAAGACATGTTGTGAGTAAGACATTTTGTTGGGCTTGTGTCATACTAGCAGATGGACCACCAAAGCGGACACCTTGCTACGTAATGGGGACGTAGTCACTGCCTGTGAATGACACTGCTTTGTCATCTACGGCTGGAAGGTTACACAACAGACAGCTGGCACTGGCCAGCATAACATGCAGTGGACTGTACCTCGAGAGTGCAGACAGACAATCCCATACTGACACACAACAACACGTACAAACAGCAACACAAATGTCAACTGACAAAAATCAACATAGGAAACGAAAACTGCTGAATTTTTAAAAAAAGTATAAATCCTTTAATGTGCAGCTTAAAAACAATACTCTACGCAGTAGTGTCTGTATAAAAACAAAGTTGAAACATTGCACAAACCTAATATAGTATTATCGGTACACACACTCAAAGCGTAAACAATACGAACAGTAATAATAACAACAGGAAAAAAAAAAAACCAATGCAAATGGCAGTGAATCAAGTAGATCACAGCTTGTCTTTGTGTGACGGATAACAGTCCAACCCATTGCAGCAGATAAATAAATATCGCTTTCCCCTTGCAGATACACAGGACTGGCTCCCATTCTTAGCAGGAATTTCATCCATCAACCCTGTGTATCCCTAGATGGCAGAAAGGGAAGAGTACCATCCTTGTCTAGGTACAGTTGGAGACGTGATGCTGTGTGGCACATCGAAATGTGCACATCTCAACATTCCTGGACAGGCTACTGCGCTCCAAAGCCCTCGGGGTATGCACCGATGATCTTGGGCATCCAAGGTCAGGGCAACTTGACCATATCAAGTCATAAATTGAGCAGAACACGCTACCTTAAGAACAGTAGACATTAGTACAAAATGAACAGTCAAGTAGCACCAATGAAATCAGTTTCCAGTAAGGCACATTATGGCTTACCAGGCAGGTACACCATGTATGTGGTACTTAGGAACACAAACTCCTACAAAGGTTACACACAGGTTTTTTTTTATACATCACATTTACACACATGAGAAAAGCTTCTATACACATGAAACAGATCCAAGCAAACACTCGATCAACTCACATTCAAACTCACTGATAAACTTCAGCAAACAACTTTTATTACAATGAAAAAGAAAGATAGCACTGAAATTAATACCTCAAGCTGATATGGAAAACAACCCTTCTTTATAAATATTTTGATCTGTTCTTAACATTAATCTTCATATACTTACCTTCAGTTATCATTTTAAAAAAAATCTTTAGATCAAGATCAACTGCAGTCTGTCAGGTATAAGATTCAGACTCCATTCAATATGAACATATGATACAGTAGTAAGTTTAGGAAGTACAACTAGCTAAGCCGTACTCAAGAGTGATGACAACAGAAAGACCTGGCATGTTTGTTTGCCAGAAATCCCATGCCCCGACTGCTGAGACCTGATCATTACACAGACGCACAAGTGGCACATGAATCATTAATGGCACCTGATCTACTGGCTGCATAGTCCTCATGCAATGGTACATAACATCTGGTACTTTCTCCCCAATACATTCCTTGCCAAAAAGTAATGGCGGACGGAAATAGTAAAGCAGTCTTGAGAATAAATGTACATAAAAAATATGTTTGCTTTTCTGTAAGAAAGTCAAAAGCGTTCAGTAATACTGGAGTTGGCACGGTGTATATTAAAGATACACAAAGTCTGACAAAATGTGGCGTAGGCTTTAACAACTGCATAAAAAAAAACGTGACGAATATCTGAAAGAACAAGACCTATTGCAACAGAAACTGATCACACATCCTTCATACAAACTTGGCACCGACTGACTCGTGTTCTTAAATTGCCAGCCTTGAGAGTTTGTGAGCGGGGTGTGATGAACTGTTCATTGCTCTCTATCGTGGTGAGCCAGAAGCTGTACTTGTTGGCAAAGTAGTGGCAGGTGCCTCGCGCACCGTTGCATTCAATGAAGGGGGTGGCCCGGAAATCTTCCAGACAGGACCCGGGGCTGGACAGGGACTGGCCACCTCCCCCTGGGCCCGCCGCTGTGTGCTGTAAACAGATTGGAACAGTCACTGACCGTTAACTATTATGAGATACAGACTGAAACAATCGCCAAAACTGAGCAGTAGGAATAAACAGCGGTGGACACTGATACAGTTGGTGAGAATGAGCTACAGAAAAAATATGGAGATAGTTCAACTTGATGAGGTTGAACTATACATCCTTTTAAATATCAATCCATCTGCCAGGTGCCACTCTGATTGAAAACGTTTCTTCATTTTCATCAGTTCCTTGGTCCAGCATGTGATGTCCGACACTTAGAAGGAATACCCGTACAGTGAATCAGATTGTTTTGCAGAATGGCTTGGGTACTTTTTCATTGGTCAACTCCCTTCAGATTCACAGTGTTTGGGGCAGGAAATTATGATGTGTCACAAAAGCTGACAGAATGTTCACACCAATTCTGCTATCATGAAAAGCATGATAAATGAAGTCTTGAAGTCTGAAGTCTTGAGAATGGAGTTTTTTTTCTTTTTTTTCATTATGATTTCCCATAAACTACTGCATTACATCCAAGCTGTGGTTCAACATGTCCAAAATTTGTTGTATAGCTGTAAATGGAATAGTGGTCTAATGTGACATGGAAAAAAAAGGTTGAAACTCACCATTAAACACACATGATCAACCACAGGGAGAGAGACAGACATAGAAATATAACAAAGTCAAAAGGGCACACAGAAACTCACCACTGAGAGAGAGAGAGAGAGCTAAGGCAAAATGTGAACCACAAACTCACAAGAACGAAAAACCCATGGAGGCAGACAGATAGTGAGAACAATGCAACAAAAGCAAAACCAAAGGTGGAAAAGACCTCTCAAGTCATGAGAGAGGAAGACGTACAAAAAAGCAAAACCAGAGATGGGAAAGGCTCTCGGGAATGAGAGAGGGAGAAATATGCAACAAAAGCAAAACCAGAGATGGGAAAGGCTCTCGGGAATGAGAGAGGGAGAAATATGCAACAAAAGCAAAACCAGAGATGGGAAAGGCTCTCGGGAATGAGAGAGGGAGAAATATGCAACAAAAGCAAAACCAGAGATGGGAAAGGCTCTCGGGAATGAGAGAGGGAGAAATATGCAACAAAAGCAAAACCAGAGATGGGAAAGGCTCTCGGGAATGAGAGAGGGAGAAATATGCAACAAAAGCAAAACCAAACATATGAAAGACTCCTTAGTCAAAGACAGATGAGGAGAGAGAGAGGGAGAGGGAGAAATCTACAACAAAATCCAGAGAGAAAGAAGAGGCCCACCATTGCAAAGCTGTAGCCAATCCACAAGCTCTTCCATCCCCGCGGACAGGGCGGCAGCTGAAGGGTCTGACTGTGAACAGCGATCACGTTGGCTGGCACGTCGCACACCACGCATCGCGAGATGTACGGCACAATGTCCCTCTCGCCCACGGGCATCATGGGATGGGGGCATTGGTGGACAGCCAGTAGGACCTGTCGTTGCGACTGGCGTAGTTGCAGACGTTGTTCATGTTGCAGAACAGGAAAGGCATGGTGCTGAAGCGAGGCAGACAGGATCCAGCCCAACCTGGCCATCACACACAGTAAACCTGACTGGTGTGGTCACCCAGTTTTACCCTTTCCTCTTCCGTCTCTTACCCTGGTTTCTTGTGCCCAAAGTGAGTGTGTGGAAAGTGTATGTGGCTGTGTGAACAAGTGCATGAAACCATGAATGGGATATGTCAAATACGTTTGGAATTTTTCATCCGTCACTTCCATACAATGAACTGAGTTACCGACCTCACCCAGTATAAAATGTTAGCCACTATTACACTTGGACAAAACATACTCAGCAAAACACACACATGCACACCATAGCACACTGTCTGCTCACCTCCTTATCGTATCACAAACTATGAGGGTGATCAGGAGAGTGCAAATCTCTGCCACACTCAAACAGCCCTTTTCTTGCAGGTTTCTAGCTCAATTTAAGATACATTAACTAAATACACTTCCTCTCCCCCCTCCCCTTCTCTTCCCCTCCTCCCCGTATGAACGTCATTCTTTTCACTGGATCCAGACTGTAATCTGATCCACTCCCGATCTTACAACTTTGAAACTATCAATAAATCCAATATCCCTGATTTCCTTTTTTCATCGAGATCCATGCAATTTTTCTCACATAAATTCCTGGATCTGTCCTTGGATTTGGACCTGCACCAAATGGAATGGCTTCATCACTTAGCCACAGTAAAGCTTTCCACAAAGATTTATTACACTGGTTCAGTGCTCTGCATAATCTTACTTACAGACAGACAAACAAACCAACAAAACACATGGAGATACTGACAAAATGTTTCACTTAGAAATAAGCGATATACTCAAGTGGAGATAATGACAAAATGTTTCAATGCGAAGCAAGTAATATACCCAAGTCTTGGTGGTGGGACTTCTCATTGCCCTCAATGTAGAGGAGACTGTAGCCGTCCCACAGTTTGACCTGCTCCAGTGGACAGGTGGGATCTCGGTGGACTGACTGTGGCGCACCAGCAGATAGCCTGAGGGAGGGGTGGGGCCTCGCAGACCCTGCGGGCCGGGGTCACCTTTGGGACCAGGGTTACCTGCAACACCACAGATAGGCGCACTGCTGACCTGGGAACAGCGCACTTACCAAGGAAGTATGGAACCTCTTAAGACCATGGTGCAAGTCTCCACAGACTGGGTTTTCATTTTCCCACTGCACTGTGAACTTTAGACATTCACCGGACATTGCCCTTGACCAAAAATGTTGGTCCTCTTACATCCATTCATTCTATTCAGGATTTACTTGTCTTCTTTTTTCTTTCTTTTTAAAAAACTGTATTAATCCCTCTTCAGATGATGCAGATCACACAATACCCAACTTGTCACAGAGTCCACAAGAGTTTATATTTTAACTGATGATGGGGATCCACCACGACCCATACTCAATGTGCTGCCATGTCTAATCACTCCTCTTTCCAGTATGGATTCTCCAAGACCTGCACCACTGGAAATGCACTGTTCATGACCCATACCATTAGAAGTGTACAGTTCAAATAACACAATTGACTTTTTTCTCCTTGTTGACGCACAGACACCAAAATCTGCTGACACAATATTAATTACATTTTTGAAAGACACCTAAAATTTCATCAGAACAGTTCAAAATCATTCCAGCGAGGTACACACACACACACACACACACACACACACACACACACACACACACACACAGAGCCATGCACACACACACACACACACACACACACACACACACACACACACACACACACAGCCATGCGCACACACAGCCATGCGCACACACACACACACACTCGCACGCACACACGCACACACACACACACACACACACACACACACACACACACACACACACACACACACACACAGAACCATGTTGCCATCATCATAAAACATTTTCCACCACATCTTGTAGTCACAAAGGCTGAAGAGATTTTGTTCCATTCACCGAGTCACACGCTTTATTTTTTCTTAAAAGATACTTCTCCAGCACGATCTGCCAGCGGGTCCACTCACCTATACCACCATCGATGCCAGGCAGACCGTCCAGACCCGAAGGTCCAGGAGGACCATCCATACCTGGCAACCCTGGCAGACCTGATTCTCCCTTCTGTCCGTCACGGCCAGGCAGACCTGTGTCAACATGGACATGCAAGTATGTACGTGCGCGCACAACATGGGAACTCACACACACACACAAAATCATTTCCAGCATTTAATCACACACACAGATGCAAGCAAGCTGATATAATACCAGTTCTCAGTTTCGTTATCTGGTTTTTGAAAAAAGAAAAATTCATGACATGCTGATGAAATTCTGCCACAAGAACAACGAAACAGTAGAGGAAACCAAACACAGGCAATCAACCTTTCCTTTCCAGTCTGACCAAGTCGGAGAGACAAAAAGCACCTCAGACACAGACAGATTTAAACTATTTTCAAGGCAAAATTACTGGGATGTTCAAATTTACACACTTATGATTAATGTACAGCTACTCTGTGGTGGGATGAGGACTAAAATAGTAAAAGAGGCAGACAGACATACAGACAGACAAGCAAAGTGAGGACTAAAATAGTAAAAGAGGCAGACAGACATACAGACAGACAAACAAAGAGAAAGACAGAGAGAGAGAGAGAGAGAGAGAGAGAGAGAGAGAAGAGAGAGAGAGAGAGAGAGAGGAAAACAGTGTGCGTAGTCAGGAAATTCCCATTGCTGCTGACTGGGGATTCCAAAACAGCCTTACACAAGGCTTAAACCAAACCAAAACACACACTATTAAACACGCAAGTTTGACAGATCCGTCTACAATCATTTTTGAAGAACTGTGGCTCCAAATGACTATTTCAAAGTTTCACAATGAGCCTAGATCCTTTAAATCCCCAAATGGCTTGCATGATGCCTACGTCACAAGGCTGTTTTACCTGTAGGCCACTGGAGTTATATGACAGGTTCAAGGACACTTTGTCAAGGTCAGTGCTGGTGCTTGCAAGTAACACACGCTAGCTGGTTTAGTTGGCCACAGCTGGAAAGAGCGCCAAACTTTGGACTGTTCAGATTGGTGGAGACCAATAAACATTCATGAGCTTGTGAGGAAAAAGTGTTGGAGATTTGTCAAGAGGGAAGAAACACTGAAACTGGAACATGCTGAAGGTGAAGATAAGTAGAAGCTGTCATATTTGAAATGAGACACGACTAGTCATATGTACCCTACAAGTTAAAGTAGATATCAACCACAAATCCCACCAACTGATTTTTCATGCTACTGAAACTAACTTAAGTTGTAATTCTGGATTTTCTCTCTACTTCCACCCCTCCCTCCCTCCCCCATCAGTTTCTCCTCATCAACTCCCCATACCCCTCTCGCCCCTCTCCTCCTCAGTAGTTAACTATGGATGCATGACACAGAACAACCTGTGTGTCTACACACAGCAGCACTAGTTAACTATGGATGTATGACACAGAACAACCTGTGTGTCTACACAGAGCAGCACTAGTTAACTATGGATGTATGACACAGAACAACCTGTGTGTCTACACACAGCAGCACTAGTTAACTATGGATGTATGACACAGAACAAACTGTGTGTCTACACACAGCAGCACTAGTTAACTATGGATGTATGACACAGAACAACCTGTGTGTCTACACACAGCAGCACTAGTTAACTATGGATGTATGACACAGAACAACCTGTGTGTCTACACACAGCAGCACTAGTTAACTATGGATGTATGACACAGAACAACCTGTGTGTCTACACACAGCAGCACTAGTTAACTATGGATGTATGACACAGAACAACCTGTGTGTCTACACAGAGCAGCACTAGTTAACTATGGATGTATGACACAGAACAACCTGTGTGTCTACACAGAGCAGCACTAGTTAACTATGGATGTATGACACAGAACAACCTGTGTGTCTACACAGAGCAGCACTAGTTAACTATGGATGTATGACACAGAACAACCTGTGTGTCTACACACAGCAGCACTAGTTAACTATGGATGTATGACACAGAACAAACTGTGTGTCTACACAGAGCAGCACTAGTTAACTATGGATGTATGACACAGAACAAACTGTGTGTCTACACAGAGCAGCACTAGTTAACTATGGATGTATGACACAGAACAACCTGTGTGTCTACACAGAGCAGTACTAGTTAACTATGGATGTATGACACAGAACAAACTGTGTGTCTACACAGAGCAGTACTAGTTAACTATGGATGTATGACACAGAACAACCTGTGTGTCTACACACAGCAGCACTAGTTAACTATGGATGTATGACACAGAACAACCTGTGTGTCTACACACAGCAGCACTAGTTAACTATGGATGTATGACACAGAACAAACTGTGTGTCTACACAGAGCAGCACTACTAACTATGGATGTATGACACAGAACAAACTGTGTGTCTACACAGAGCAGCACTAGTTAACTATGGATGTATGACACAGAACAACCTGTGTGTCTACACAGAGCAGCACTAGTTAACTATGGATGTATGACACAGAACAAACTGTGTGTGTACACAGAGCAGCACTAGTTAACTATGGATGTATGACACAGAACAAACTGTGTGTCTACACAGAGCAGCACTAGTTAACTATGGATGTATGACACAGAACAAACTGTGTGTCTACACAGAGCAGCACTAGTTAACTATGGATGTATGACACAGAACAACCTGTGTGTCTACACACAGCAGCACTAGTTAACTATGGATGTATGACACAGAACAACCTGTGTGTCTACACAGAGCAGCACTAGTTAACTATGGATGTATGACACAGAACAACCTGTGTGTCTACACAGAGCAGCACTAGTTAACTATGGATGTATGACACAGAACAAACTGTGTGTCTACACAGAGCAGTACTAGTTAACTATGGATGTATGACACAGAACAAACTGTGTGTCTACACAGAGCAGTACTAGTTAACTATGGATGTATGACACAGAACAACCTGTGTGTCTACACACAGCAGCACTAGTTAACTATGGATGTATGACACAGAACAACCTGTGTGTCTACACACAGCAGCACTAGTTAACTATGGATGTATGACACAGAACAACCTGTGTGTCTACACACAGCAGCACTAGTTAACTATGGATGTATGACACAGAACAAACTGTGTGTCTACACAGAGCAGCACTAGTTAACTATGGATGTATGACACAGAACAACCTGTGTGTCTACACAGAGCAGCACTAGTTAACTATGGATGTATGACACAGAACAAACTGTGTGTCTACACAGAGGAGCACTAGTTAACTATGGATGTATGACACAGAACAAACTGTGTGTCTACACACAGCAGCACTAGTTAACTATGGATGTATGACACAGAACAAACTGTGTGTCTACACACAGCAGCACTAGTTAACTATGGATGTATGACACAGAACAAACTGTGTGTCTACACAGAGGAGCACTAGTTAACTATGGATGTATGACACAGAACAAACTGTGTGTCTACACAGAGCAGCACTAGTTAACTATGGATGTATGACACAGAACAACCTGTGTGTCTACACAGAGGAGCACTAGTTAACTATGGATGTATGACACAGAACAACCTGTGTGTCTACACACAGCAGCACTAGTTAACTATGGATGTATGACACAGAACAAACTGTGTGTCTACACAGAGCAGCACTAGTTAACTATGGATGTATGACACAGAACAACCTGTGTGTCTACACAGAGGAGCACTAGTTAACTATGGATGTATGACACAGAACAAACTGTGTGTCTACACACAGCAGCACTAGTTAACTATGGATGTATGACACAGAACAACCTGTGTGTCTACACACAGCAGCACTAGTTAACTATGGATGTATGACACAGAACAAACTGTGTGTCTACACAGAGCAGCACTAGTTAACTATGGATGTATGACACAGAACAACCTGTGTGTCTACACAGAGGAGCACTAGTTAACTATGGATGTATGACACAGAACAAACTGTGTGTCTACACACAGCAGCACTAGTTAACTATGGATGTATGACACAGAACAACCTGTGTGTCTACACACAGCAGCACTAGTTAACTATGGATGTATGACACAGAACAAACTGTGTGTCTACACAGAGCAGCACTAGTTAACTATGGATGTATGACACAGAACAACCTGTGTGTCTACACAGAGCAGCACTAGTTAACTATGGATGTATGACACAGAACAACCTGTGTGTCTACACAGAGCAGCACTAGTTAACTATGGATGTATGACACAGAACAACCTGTGTGTCTACACAGAGCAGCACTAGTTAACTATGGATGTATGACACAGAACAGACTGTGTCTACACTGAGGAGCACTTACCATCTCGTCCTGGGAAGCCTTTTGGTCCAACAGCTCCTGGCTCTCCAGGGAAACCGGGAAGTCCTGGATCACCTTTATCTCCCTTCGGCAACATGGTGGTGTCGATTGGAGGTGTTAGACCAATGGGTCCCGGTTCGCCCGTGGACCTGAACATAGCAACCATCATTCTTCTTCACAGAAATGCAGAATGCTATCTCAACCCTCCATCCCCACCCCCTTTTTCTTTTAAAGCATGTATTCACCTTCCTTCTGTAATCTGTTGTCACCTCATATCAACCCTTTCAGCCAGTAACATAGTTATACATCTATAGCAAGTCTCGGCACTGTTGCTGTGTTTCTACATCAAGCTCAAGTAATGCCACTGAAAGCCCTTGTCACTTTTTGCGAGTCTCTCAAACAAGTGCAAGAAAAAGATTTGTGCTTGCTCTCCCCTTTCCCCCTCGCCTCAACATTTTGTGACGACACCACCAGGCGAGTTTGAGGGAATGCAGCCTACAAATCAAATCACTCCGATGCAGAACTCATTCTTCATGTCAGTGGCTCACTCCGCGTTGTTATTCAATGCATACTGAGGCTTTCTGAAGTTATTCAATGCATACTGAGGCTTTCTGAAGTTATTCAATGCATACTGAGGCTTTCTGAAGTTATTCAATGCATACTGAGGCTTTCTGAAGTTATTCAAAGCATACTGAGGCTTTCTGAAGTTATTCAATGCATACTGAGGCTTTCTGAAGTTATTCAATGCATATTGAGGCTTTCTGAAGTTATTCAATGCATATTGAGGCTTTCTGAAGTTATTCAATGCATACTGAGGCTTTCTGAAGTTATTCAATGCATATTGAGGCTTTCTGAAGTTATTCAATGCACATTGAGGCTTTCTGAAGTTATTCAATGCATACTGAGGCTTTCTGAAGTTATTCAATGCATACTGAGGCTTTCTGAAGTTATTCAATGCATACTGAGGCTTTCTGAAGTTATTCAATGCATATTGAGGCTTTCTGAAGTTATTCAATGCATATTGAGGCTTTCTGAAAAGTACCAAATTACCAGTAGTATCACGTGTGACGCAGAATTTGAAAGTCAGTTCGAAATATCTTTCAATCTCAGAGAAGAAAAAAACAAAAAGGAAAAACAAAATCAAGACCAGAGATTGTGGGTTGCAGAGCACGCAGCTTTCACTTTTGTTCAGACTGATTCATTACCTTTGTTCAGACTGGCTCATCACCTTTGTTCAGACTGGCTCATCACCTTTGTTCAGACTGGCTAATCAACAGCTTTGTTCAGACTGGCTAATCAACAGCTTTGCTCAGACTGGCTCATCACCTTTGTTCAGACTGGCTCATCACCTTTGTTCAGACTGGCTCATCACCTTTGTTCAGATCGGTTCATCTTTGTTCAGACTGGCTCATCATCTTTGTTCAGACTGGCTCATCACCTTTGTTCAGATTGGCTCATCTTTGTTCAGACTGGCTCATCACCTTTGCTGTACAAGCTAAGTATGTTCAACTTCCACAACTGGGGGGAGTATTTTCTCTTGTACTTGCTAACATTAGCCGAGGTGGTCACGCCTGTCCAGTGTCAAAATGCGAGCATGAGAAAATGGGAATCTGAGCCACAGATCTGCCTGCTGTTACACAGTTTAAAAACTGACGGGTCTTTATCGTAGGAAGAGGAGAACGCTCTACAGGTTCTAAACAAGTACCATGTTGCTTTATCTTACCCGTATGTGGCAGATAACGACTTCAGAAATTAGTAAGTTACAAGCAGTTAAATACAGTGACTGTAAAATCAATTGGTATTTGGAAATGCAGAGATTTGGAAATGCATCAAAGAGTTAAACAATCCAATTTTTCAATTCTATACATCATTTTCTCATGTAATAAAAGACCTGTATTTTTACCTGAACACAATGTCATCCTTTTTACATCCATCTGCCACATCTTTCCACTGAAAATAGTTGTCCTTTTTGAATAACACTTTGTTGACCTTTTTCACTTGAAAGACTGTGATATCCTTATTGACATGTTTTATTAGTACACAGTGGCTATGCTTCTCATCCGACTATAGTTTCACTCCTAAAGTAAACACTGAGTAACTTTTCTCGCCTGACTACAATCAGCTCTCTCTTTTTTACAAACTTTTTAAATGAGCACATATCCGTGCACTTAAAGACATACTTGTCTATATGTGTATTTGCATGCATTAACTAATGCATGCATATGTTCATCCACACAAACACACATGCGCCTGCATACTCAGAGAGACGCACTTTCTCACAATGTATACCATACTTTTTTTTAATGCCTTCTCCATCTTTACTTGAGCATACACACACCCTTCCTTTAATCGTTCTTTCTCTTTCTTACTAATAAACAGCAGTCGTACCTGGCCAGTTTGGCATTTTCTCTTGTAAACAGCCGCACAGAGCAGTGTTTACCAATCTGGGCTCATGACTGGGGGAGGTGTGCACCCCATCACATCTGTGACTTGGGCCCCATTCACCTTCAACCCAAGAGAGTGGTGTGTCTACTGGGCCAACAAGCCCTGATGATGCTCATTCATTCTGGCTCTTCCAACGCCACATAGCTGACATTCATCTTTCAGTGGAAAGACTATGGCCACATAGCTGACATTCATCTTCCCATGGAAAGACTATGGCCACATAGCTGACATTCATCTTCCCATGGAAAGACTATGGCCACATAGCTGACATTCATCTTTCAGTGGAAATACTATGGCCACATAGCTGACATTCATCTTCCCATGGAAAGACTATGGCCACATAGCTGACGTTCATCTTTCAGTGGAAATACTATGGCCACATAGCTGACATTCATCTTCCCATGGAAAGACTATGGCCACATAGCTGACATTCATCTTCCCATGGAAAGACTATGGCCACATAGCTGACATTCATCTTTCAGTGGAAATACTATGGCCACATAGCTGACATTTATCTTCCAATGGAAAGACTATGGCTACATAGCTGACATTCATCTTCTAATGGAAAGACTATGGCCACATAGCTGACATTCATCTTCCAATGGAAAGACTGTGGCCACACTCTTGCCATTCATCTTCCAATGGAAAGACTGAGGCCACACTCTTGCTATTCATCTTTCAATGGAAAGACTGTGGCCACACTCATGACATTCAGCTTTCAATGGAAAGACTATGGTCACATAGCTGACATTCATCTTTCAGTGGAAAGACTATGGCCACATAGCTGACATTCATCTTTCAGTGGAAAGACTATGGCCACATAGCTGACATTCATCTTTCAATGGAAAGACTGAGCCCACACTGTTGGCATCTGTCAACTTCACAGGGGATGTACAGAAGTGGTCTCCGTTCCACAGGAGGGAGAACAGAGAGCATAGGGGGGTAGATGTTCATTCCTCCTGGCTCTGCAACTAAGCATTCATTACTGTCAGCGAGGGGCTTAACCAGCACAGTACTGTGTGCACACTGACCAGCTGCCCGCTGAACACCACCCTGCCCTGCCACTCAGCAGTGGCACTGGTCTCTTCTGGCAACCTGCCTCATGACAATGCAACTTGACTCCAGAAGCTTTCAATGGACTGCTGGCTTTGACATTCAGACAGAATGACCCTCTTTGGGACTGTAGATCATGGAAGGGGCAGCTCCCCCTTCCCCCTCAAAAAACAAAACAAAACCCAAACAAACAAACAAGTAAAAGAACCCTGTGAAACTACCTGCCCAAGCCCTACCTGCCCAAGCCCTAACTTCCCATGAGAACACACGAAGAAAATCTCTCTTTAACAAGGGAAGGCGGAGCTTTGTAAGCTGTGTGGTGTGAGGTCTGAGGACTCTTGCTGAGATGCCGGCCACAAAGTGACCATGTTTTCCTCACCTCGTTCACCAGGCAGGCCAGGCAGACCATCATCACCGCGGTCACCCTTCAGACCAGGAGGTCCTGTCAAACCAGGTAAACCACCTTCACCTGGGTTGCCATCTTGTCCAGGTGTGCCCGGCAAACCAGGTAGTCCTGTGACAGAAAAAACAAAAATCAGAGCAACAGGTAATCTCCTGCAAACTAAAATGAAAATTCAAATAGAACTTGGTCAGTCATAATGACAATGATGATGTGAATGTTGTTAAAACAAACCCCATCCAATGAAACTGAAATCTAAAAGAATCTTCTTCGTATTATTTTCTGCAACTTTCACATCTGTGTATTTCTCCAAGTGATTCAGAACCCGTGGATCAAAGGGGAAAGGACAGTACAAACACTGGACAACAAGCAACATGCCTACATACAAACCCAAATCAAGTGTCATGTTGTATTTGCTCTGATGTATGGGAAAGAAAATATAACAATATTATAACATCAAAAGAAAAAAGGGAAAGAGAATACAAGAAATTTAAAGAAATGAACCAACTCACTGTTCAAATAGCAATAACAGATATATCCTTCACAATGTTGCAGACAGATTCTAACCTATCTGATGATGAAAGGATAACAAACCTAATGCAGAACCTGAAACTTTGTATCTAACGACAGGTCATTTCCGATCATATCATGGTAACTCTGCCTTTGAACACACTGCATGGATTGGTGTTTCTTTTCTTAAAACTTCATTGCTTGTAAATTTTCACTGTCAGTGTTTAAAAGAAAATTGTTTATTTAAAATATTTACAACACAGTTCCTTTTTCATAATCGTGGGCTAAAACCAAACTAAAAATGTAAAAGGAAGGGTCATCATGACGATCAGCTGCTCAAAGAACACATATGGTTTCTATTGGACAAACCCATTTCCAAAAGCAAGTGTCAATCCATCTTACAGATGACCGTCTTAACATCAACATTGTTGTTTGTAGTTTCAGATAAAAAAAACAAAATCTTTACATTAGTTTTTGGTGTGCCCTCGCTAGGTAAAAATCGAAGTAAAAAAAAAGAAAAAAGGTAGCCATGTTAAATAGCTATATGTGGAAACGAATGCTGATATCTTTTTGTGTCTGATGTAAAATCAATTACACCTGACAATTGTTACCAGTCTTTATGACACTGAAGGAATGACACTGGTGGTTCCAGAGAAAGTGTCCACTGTGCAGACCACCCTTTCCATCCCTCTTCTTCTGCAGACAACAACGTCTACCAGCTTCAGCTGGACACGTTCAATCCACACGGTGCTGACCTTTCATCCCTGGCAGTCCTGGCAGACCATCACGGCCTGGCTCCCCATTGAAGCCAGGTTCACCTGGATCTCCTTTCAACCCTGGTAGGCCAGGTAAGCCATCGTTACCAGGTAGGCCAGGCTGGCCATCTTCACCTGCAGCACAAAAAGCATTCAGATTAATTCCTCCGATACACATTTTTTGCAAATAGCTGGAAAGACATGTATACAGTATATTATACATGTGTCTATGTGGTATATGACATTTTTGTCCATACTTTTGTCGATGGTGTATGAAAGGTAGTCTACGTTATATCTTGTCAATGGTGTATCATACGTCTTTTTTCGATATATCACATGAGTATCTATGGTACACTATACATTTTCTTTTAATAATACTTTTTTCGGTGTGTGAAACAACAGACAAAAACAAGTCACTTACAATATACAGAGTACATACACATTTTCCATCACAGAAACAAAGTAAAAGAACAATTGTTAAGTGTCTTAAATCACAAAGAGAATAGATGGCAGTGTTTTTCACAAAGGGGGACTAATCTCTGTACACATTTCACCCAGGCATGTGTTCAAACAGTCCCGAAAGGATCCTGAAAGGTTGGCTCGTCTACAGTGGATAAAATGAACTAAACATTTGCTAAAAGGACAGAAAGCACATTCTACATATCCTGAAGGGAAAAAAGGATTTATTGGCACACATATAGAAACCAGTTGTGATGACAAGTTTCTTCTATAACAAGACAGATTACTGCTGTACCACTCAGCAGAAAATTTACATTTCACATGGAACATGTATACCTCCCTTGCTAATTACATTTTGTTGCTGTTTTCCACCCTATTCTATCCTCTCTTGTTTTTGTTCCATATAAATGAATAGCATGATTGCTTTAGTAAATTTGTAGATTTGGTAGCAATATCCATGAATAGATCAATTTTGAGAGAACAAGTGACTTTAGAATAATGATTTTTTACAAGTGGTGTAATTTGTCTCCTCAACCACATTTCATACAAAGCCTTTTTTCATAAATTTTTCACTGCGCTTCATATTTTCACTTATTCCTCCTGTATATTGGCAAACCAAACTTGCAACTGTTTTCAATTTCAATGAATTCCACTCCACTGCAAGGTGCTGCATGTTAGCTGAGGCGTGAGTTCTTTGTTCCCTAACAACACCAGTTTTCCCACTGTTCCAATGTTGTCCAGATTTTGCTCCAAACTGTTGTCTTACTATTACACAAGTTTCAGATCATTTCCTAACATCTTCAAAGTAAACTCTAACTCATTTGTGAATTCAAAATTTGAAATGTTATTTTCAACATTGTTTTTAAGAATTCCTTTTACATCTTCATTTTGTCGAATCTTTGTAAATTATAGTAGTAGTAGTAGTACTTTAATTTTACGTCTTTTCACAAACTATGTGATATTAGACAAGAAAGGAGAGATAGACCAGCAAATAGAGGAGATAGATAGAGTTTGTTCATGTTGCTTACAAGTGTGTGTGTGTGTGTGTGTTGTGTGGTGTGTGTGTGTTGTGTGTGTGTAGGGACGGGTGGGGCTGGGAGTGAGCGGAGGGTGTGTACATAACATCAGAAAACAATTAGACAGACAAACGAATAAACAAACAAACCTACACACATTTTCAATATCAGATTAAAGACAAATACCTGACTGGGTTACAAATCAAGCAGAAAGTAACTTTCAAAGCAAAATCAATATCAGAAAAAATATCTGCCACAGACATGCCTGATAAATGTGGCAGAATGCCTTGAGAGGCACACATTCGAACAAAACATGAACTCTTGCCCAATTTTGTTCCCCAAAAATATGCATATTATTGCAGAGCTGTATTTAGTTCTAAAAGCATCCAGTTTCAATCGATGAAATATTGAAACGAAGTTTCTGTATTGATGCATATCATAAATGTGCAGTTTTTTGGATGCTTTTGAAATGATCAATACTAAAAAGATGAGGATTATTTTGTGTCTGAACATGAGTAACAGCTTTGTTCTGCCCATTTCTAAAATATTCCCAAGCTGTTTGTTTTAAAATTTGTTGACTCTCTTTCAAAGTGAAACGGTATGGAAATAGTTTGTACCCTCGTTCCATTTTCAGCGCCTTTTTTCGCACATCTGTCAGCAAGTTCATTGCCCGAAATTCCACAGTGTGAAGGAACCCAGAAGAAAGTTACATCTGTTCCTTTACATACCAAGACCTGGATTAAATGTTGAATTTCCTTCAAAATAAAGTTATAAAGTAAATTATACATTCTGTATGTGGTACATTTTTATGTGTAGATGCCTATAGTATACTAAACATGTCTAAGATACATTATGCATTTGTCTAGGGTACATATGTATGTGCAGATATCTATAGTACACTATATGTGTGTCTAGGGTACATTACATATTCATCCATGGTACATAGTACATAGTATGTGTGATTGTTTATGACAGTGCATAGAGAATAAGAAGAAATACATTAGCAGATAAATGTCAATGATTTTGCTTACAGAATAAAAAGAAACAAACTAATAAATAAAAAATAAAGAATACATTTCGATGAGGTTCTAAAGAATGAGACGTCACAGCTGCCTGACATATGCATTAATCCAGTGCACAGTGTGACGTCAACATAAATTATGACGTCAACTTAAAATGACATAGGTAACTACATGACGAAAATAATAATAGGAGACAAGAGAAGGGAGCAAGAACTAACGGCGGAGGCTTGGTGTCCAGCCTAATTTATTTTGTTTAATCATCGTTTTCTCCGTAGTGTTACGATGTGGAGAGGCTGACTTTCAAGTCAGTAGTATATCGAAGTTAATTGTGTATGTGGGATACTTTTGATGACGGTACCAGCGGAATATGTATAAGAAAATTTATTTGTTATAAAAAAAGTTGTGAAGGCTGTGTCGACGGAGTGACTTAAAACTCCTGTAAGATTATTTATGTGCTCTAAATGTACCACCGCATGTGTGTCGGTGGGCTGAATGTATTGATGTGAACACTGTAGTATCAATACACGGAGAAGTTAATATTTGTTTTAGATCAACGGTAGAACTACGTCGAATCAAAGTTTATTGTGTTCTCCGGGGATTCAATATTGATTGCTGTGCTTTATGAATCTGCAGTTCTTCATCTGTGGATTGCTGTGCTTTATGAATCTACGGTTCTTCATCTGTGGATTGCTGTGCTTTATGAATCTACGGTTCTTCATCTGTGGATTGCTGTGCTTTATGAATCTACGGTTCTTCTTCTGTGGATTGCTGTGCTTTGTGAATCTGCGGTTCTTCTGCTATGGATTATTGTGCCTTGTAAATTTGCGGTTCTTCTTCTGATAGTTCGACGTGATATGTTGTGCTTGCTGTGTTGAGACCCTGTTTCTTCTTCGTCGCTTGTGTTTGTGAACGGCTGTGTTTACCGTGTGGGGACCTTTGGTTATCCTTCTTCGTCTTATTTTAGTGCTGTAGACTGTGGCTTGGGTACTGTGGAATTGAATGCGTTGATTGTATATGTGAGACACTGTGGACGGCGCCGGCGAGATATGTGGTTATATCAAGATACGTAGTATGATACGCTGATATATGATGATTGAAGTGTCTTATGTATTGATGTCTTAATTGACGTGCCCTTGATCTGTATTCTATGTAATGGCATGTATTGATTTGGTAACCAATTCATATTGATGGTTCAGGCAGCATATAAAAAGAAGAAAATCTTACACAGGTGTTGCCTGGCTATCTATGTTCGTATGGTGTGGGTGTGTGTAGGGGAAAAGTCGTACACGCATCCAAACTTTTGAGAGCGAGAGTCAGACAACAAAACACGCACCACAAAACCATCCGTAACATCTGGTGACCCCGTAGTTAACTTGCTTTTGCTACTGAATTCAAAATTAGTGGTAGGATTTGTTTTTGTGGCCCTATAATTGCCCCAATTAGAAGTGATAGGTCACGTTCACAGACTTTCCTTTTGAACAATCGAGTTGTGTTGTATTGTTTTGTTGTATGACTGTTTTTGTCTACTTTCTTTCCGTCTCCAGCGTAACGGGGTATCTCCTTCTGTATAGTTTCAGGAGATACGAGGGCCTAGTTCCTAGTTCTTCTTTCCTTTGTGGGCTTTAATTTTTATTATCTTCAGTCATCTCTCTGATTAATATCTGTTTCCATCTTTACTTAGGGATTGTGTTGCTTTCTTCAGCATTCTTAGGGTTCTTTTCTCTTGAATGAATGAGTGTGTGAGTGGCTGCCCTGAACCAGTTTGAAAAAACAAAATATTAGTTGTTTCATTTTGAATGCTTAGTGTGTGAAAAACAACAACATGTTATTACTCTCATGTCATTGCTTGATTTATACTTGTTGCTGAAAATTTGGCATTGATACCGATTGTGTTTTTCTTTCTCCCCATATCCCTAAAATCCTGTTTCGTTGTTTATCTCTATCTTTGTGTTGGTTGGGTTTGATAATACTTAGTCTTTTTAAGAGTGATTGTCGTTAATGTTTGTTTGAAAAAGAAAAATTGGGAATTCATATATATATATATTTCAATAGACAGGTTTCAAAAGTTTTTTTTTGCTTGTGATAGCAATTGTTTATATTTGATCCACTAGTGTGTGTGTCGGGTTTGACAGGACATTATTTCATATTTTCATGATGGCACAGAAGGCTAAGGAAGAAAGTCCTGTTGTGTCCTCTGTGGACGAGGACAAAGTTTTCGCTAAATATTACAACGAGGTAAGGTATGTGTCTGGAGGGAGAAGATCTGTTGGTGTCATGTGACGTAGCCTCACATCAAGGCATGTGACGCTCCATCACATGTAGTTAGTGATATGAATCATTTCCCCGTGCCACAATTAAAGGAAGAATATTCATATGGCTTGACTAGTGTAGCGGGCGTCCCCAAAATAATTGTGAGTATGACTCATTCAAGAAACGAATGTGGTCATTGGGTGAAAGTGACCACTGAGTGATAGTTTAACAAGGGCTGGTAAGGTAAGGTGCTGGTCATGTGTTTTGAACACTGAGTATGCACTCACTAGGAGAAGGGGGAAAGAGTCAGTTTTAAACCCAGCAGATGGCCTAGAGACTCGAACCTGTCAGGACGGTGGTCCTCTTTGCTGACCAGTCATTACCAGGTGAGCGATAGATAGTTGGGGAAAGCTACAGGGGGAAAACTTAAAGAAGAGAGAAAGAATTCATATGTTGAATTGAGAAGCAGGTTACTTACACGAACCTTATTCGTGTTTCAGCCCTTCACCCTTTACCCTTCGCCCTTCACCCTTCATCTTTCACCCCGTGAGGTGGTTGAAGATGGCCATGGTGTGGGGAACACACCGGTAGTTCAGCCCCAGCCAGTACCAACTCCAGGGAGAGGAGTTGAAGCCGTCATTTCGCAAGAGACAGAAGAAGTCGCGGAAGAGAAGTCGAGACTCGTATCTCCAGGACAAGAGAATTCGAGGGGGCAGTATATTGTCTCAGAGAGGGAGACAGGGAAAGGAGAAAGCAGGGAACTTTTACTTGAGGCAGGCAGGTCCTCAGTGATTACGGGAGTTATGTATTCTCCTGGTCCGGAATTTTGGATAACGGAATGTGAAGGCCATAGCTTTATAGAAGCGGAACTAGATTATTTTATCTCTCGGTGTGAGGAGAGATACATGTGTGAAGAAGATTATTTTATCTCTCGGTGTGAGGAGAGATACATGTTGAAGATTGATTGTCTCTTGGTGTGAGGAGAGATACATGTGTGCAGATTTATTTGTCTCTCAGTGCGGAGAGAGATACAGGTGTAAAATCTGTTTACAAGTTGTTGTTGTGAATTAGTAAAGTGTTTTCCCTGAAGGAGAGGGGGAGAAGAAAAACATTCGGTAGTGCTCCTTTTGGGTGATTGGAAAGATTGCGTGTGCGTATGGAGTAAATGCTGTCATGAATGCGGTGTATGCAAGAGTGACAGTGTGACAGTGGTGACCCCGACTCCAGCTTCACCGGCGTAGCTGCCGTTTGTTTCCTCCTGGGAAAAAAATAAAGTTTAATAATTTGTATAAAGATTTTGGTGTGTGTCTATTTAAAGGGTGGTGATTTTTTTGTTGGCCCCCCCCCCTTGGGGGTTTTTT
>CM031613.1:71260111-71273070 GCA_018398815.1 Conus ventricosus
TCTACCTTTCCCAGTTTCCAACCCCATGTGTAAACCAACACCTACAAACAAACTTGCACTGCCCTTGATCCCATTGATCCCATTCCACAACCCTTGATCCCACTCCACTGCCCTTGATCCCATTCCACAGCCCTTGATCCATTCCACAGCCCTTGATCCCATTTCACAGCCCTTGATCCCATTCCACAGCCCTTGATCCCATTGATCCCATTCCACTGCCCTTGATCCCATTCCACAACCCTTGATCCCATTCCACTGCCCTTGATCCCATTCCACAGCCCATTGATCCCATTCCACATGCCCTTGATCCCATTCCACTGCCCTTGATCCCATTCCACTGCCCTTGATCCCATTCCACAGCCCTTGATCCCATTCCACAACCCTTGATCCCATTGATCCCATTCCACAACCCTTGATCCCACTCCACTGCCCTTGATCCATTGATCCCATTCCACAACCCTTGATCCCATTCCACTGCCCTTGTCCCATTGATCCCATTCCACGCCCTTGATCCCATTCCACAGCCCTTGATCCCATTCCACAGCCCTTGATCCCACTCCACTGCCCTTGATCCCATTCCACAGCCCTTGATCCCACTCCACATGCCCTTGATCCCATTCCACTGCCCTTGATCCCATTCCACTGCCCTTGATCCCATTCCACAACCCTTGATCCCATTCCACGCCCTTGATCCCACTCCACTGCCCTTGATCCCATTCCACTGCCCTTGATCCCACTCCACTGCCCTTGATCCCATTCCACAGCCCTTGATCCCACTCCACTGCCCTTGATCCCATTCCACTGCCCTTGATCCCATTCCACTGCCCTTGATTCCATTCCACTGCCCTTGATCCCATTCCACAGCCCTTGATCCCATTCCACAACCCTTGATCCCATTGATCCCATTCCACAGCCCTTGATCCCATTCCACTGCCCTTGATCCCACTCCACAGCCATTGATCCCATTCCACTGCCCTTGATCCCATTCCACTGCTCTGATCCCATTCCACTGCCCTTGATCCCATTCCACTGCCCTTGATCCCATTGATCCCACTCCACTGCCCTTGATCCCACTCCACAACCCTTGATCCCATTCCACTGCCCTTGATCCCATTCCCACTGCCCTTGATCCCATTCCACTGCCCTTGATCCCATTCCACAGCCCTTGATCCCATTCCACAGCCCTTGATCCCATTCCACAGCCCTTGATCCCACTCCACTGCCCTTGATCCCATTGACCCACCCACTGCCCTTGATCCCATTCCACAGCCCTTGATCCCATTCCACTGCCCTTGATCCCATTCCACAGCCCTTGATCCCATTCCACAACCCTTGATCCCATTCCACAGCCCTTGATCCCATTCCACAGCCCTTGATCCCATTCCACTGCCCTTGATCTCATTGATCCCATTCCACTGCCCTTGATCCCATTCCACACTGCCCTTGATCCCATTCCACTGCCCTTGATCCCATTCCACAGCCCTTGATCCCATTCCACAGCCCTTGATCCCACTCCACTGCCCTGATCCCATTCCACTGCCCTTGATCCCATTCCACAGCCCTTGATCCCACTCCACTGCCCTTGATCCCATTCCACAGCCCTTGATCCCATTCCACAGCCCTTGATCCCACTCCACTGCTCTTGATCCCATTCCACAGCCCTTGATCCCATTCCACAGCCCTTGATCCCACTCCACTGCCCTTGATCCCATTCCACTGCCCTTGATCCCATTC
Source organism: Conus ventricosus (assembly GCA_018398815.1). Classification (NCBI taxonomy): domain Eukaryota; kingdom Metazoa; phylum Mollusca; class Gastropoda; order Neogastropoda; family Conidae; genus Conus; species Conus ventricosus. The sequence continues at coordinate 71,261,846 of CM031613.1, forward strand.
CACAACCCTTGATCCCATTCTACAGCCCTTGATCCCATTCCACTGCCCTTGATCCCATTCCACAGCCCTTGATCCCACTCCACTGCCCTTGATCCCATTCCACAGCCCTTGATCCCATTCCACAGCCCTTGATCCCATTCTACAGCCCTTGATCCCATTTCCACTGCCCTTGATCCCATTCCACAGCCCTTGATCCAATTCTACAGCCCTTGATCCCATTCCACTGCCCTTGATCCCATTCCACAGCCCTTGATCCCATTGATCCCATTCCACAGCCCTTGATCCCATTCCACAGCCCTTGATCCCATTGATCCCATTTCCACACCCTTATCCCATTGATCCTATTCCACAGCCCTTGATTCCGTTCCACTGCCGCTGATCCCATTCCACAGCCCTTGATCCCATTCCACAGCCCTTGATCCCATTCCACAGTCCTTGATCCCATTGATCCCATTCCACAGCCCTTGATCCCATTCCACACCCTTGATTCCATCCACTCCCGCTGATCCCATTCCACAGCCCTTGATCCCATTCCACAGCCATTGATCCCACTTCCACTGCCCTTGATCCCATTCCACAGGCCCTTGATCCCATTCCACAGCCCTTGATCCCATTCCACAGCCCTTGATCCCATTCCACAGGCCTTGATCCCATCCGACTGCCCTTGATCCCATTCCACTGCCCTTGATCCCATTCCATAGCCCTTGATCCCACTCCACTGCCTTGATCCCATTCCACAGCCCTTGATCCCATTCCACAACCTTGATCCCATTCCACAGGCCTTTCATGACCCACTCGACCTGCCCTTGATCCATTCCACAGCCCTTGATCCCATTCCACAGCCCTTGATCCCATTCCACAGCCCTTGATCCCATTCCACTGCCCTTGATCCCATTCCACAACCCTTGATCCCATTCCACAGCCTTGATCCCATTCCACTGCCCTTGATCCCATTCCACAGCCCTTGATCCCATTCCACAGCCCTTGATCCCACTCCACTGCCCTTGATCCCATTCCACTGCCCTTGATCCCATCCACAACCCTTGATCCCATTCCACAGGCCTTGATCCCATTCCACACCCTTGTTCCCACTCCACTGCCCTTGATCCCACTCCACAGCCCTTGATCCCATTCCACAACCCTTGATCCCATTGATCCCATTCCACAACCCTTGATCCCATTGATCCCATTCCACTGCCCTTGATCCCATTCCACAGCCCTTGATCCCATTCCACAGCCTTGATCCCATTCCACTGCCCTTGATCCCATTCCACAGCCCTTGATCCCATTCCACTGCCCTTGATCCCATTCCACTGCCCTTGATCCCATTCCACTGCCCTTGATCCCACTCCACAGCCCTTGATCCCATTCCACAGCCCTTGATCCCATTCCACTGCCCTTGATCCCATTCCACTGCCCTTGATCCCACTCCACTGCCCTTGATCCCTTTCCACCTTTCACATGTCATTATGAGCCAGTGACATGGATGTCATGAACATAACACACAGCACACTGATGTCATGAGGCATCATCTCTGACGACAGAATGTGGCTATCTGAATGGAGGGATGACAAACTGCCACACAGGCAAAAGTCTCTCCAATGGGGGACCTTGGAGTTCTAGCTGAACCACAGAGAAAAAAATGAAAGACTGCAGCAATGACTCTTCTAGCTAAGAGAAATAAAAAAATGACAGATGAGCAGACTGAAAAGTGAACATCACTGCAATGTTTCAGCTCAAAACGAGGCAAACAAACCAAATCAAACACTAAACGTAACAGCTACATTTTCTTTTTGAGCTTAAAAACTAGATAGGGACAGACAATGACAGAACACTAAAGATAACTGCCATTTTCTCTCTTCTGCTTAAAGAAATAAAACAGATATGCACACCGAACACTCTGTCTTCACTGCAACATTCTGTCTTCACTACAACATTCTGTCTTCACTACAAACTTTCTGTCTTCCAGCTGAAAACAACTGAGTAGAAAACTGGACACTAAACGTATCTGCATTACTTTCTCTTTGAGCTCAAACAAGACAGACAGAACACTAAACATGACTTCAAACTTCCCTCTTTCAGCTAAAAGAAATGACCATAGAATAAAGTGCAATGCATAACCATACCAGGCTCTCCTTAGGCCCAAACCCTCCGTCCCGTCCAGGACCACCGTCCACGACCAGGTTCACCCTTCAGACCCACGAGGCCAGACCAGGCAGACCAGGGTACCAGGCAGGCCGGCAGGACCTGAGCATAAAACAACACATCATTCAAATGTCCTTTTCAAAAATACAATTCCAACTCTCTGTACCATAAGGTGTAAATATAAACAAACAGGTTATCACAAACACATAGTTAATGTTCATTCCATATGTTGATCGTTATTCTGGCACTGAAGTGTTTTAGTTAGAGAAAGCTTTAAAAGATTGGAAGAGGATGAGAAGATCAGAGGGTGTATTCATATATACAAGTGGCAAAAGAACTGAAAGCTTGTCGAACCTTTTGTTGTTACTTGGTTCCCGCCGATGTACACAACTGTTTACCCCCCATTACTGCTACCCTCTAAGGCCATCAGAAACAGCTGTCTCTCATCACTCCATGGCAATGGGGCCAACCTGAAGACAGCTCTGTAACCTTGCACAGCACGAGGAGGAAAAGACCTAGGAATTCAGGCACTGTTGAAGAGTTCACCTGGGTTTTTCGATGTAGGCCACCACTGTCTGAAGAAATGGTGATACCATTGCCTTTCAGTCACAGACAGCTGACAGCGCTGAACACGGACATGACTTCTAGCACACTGACGTGATTCTCTAACTCCGAACACGGACTTGACTTCTAGCACACTGACGTGAATCTCTAACTCCGAACACGACTTGACTTCCAGCACACTGACGTGATTCTCTAACTCCTGAGAGGACCAGACATTGCTCACCTCCTAGGGCAGTTGAAGCCGACGCACTGTCTAGCTGTGATGCTGGAACCGACACAAAATGTGTCAGAAGACTGCAGTGGAAGCAGGGGAACTCTGGACTCTTTAACCGATCACGATTCAAGGGCTGAGAGCAAACTGAACATCCTGGACACAGCAGCTCCTAATCATAATCTGAGGGACTCCATGACCACTCAAGAGGATGAAGACAACCCAGCAGGATGAAGACTATGGCAGCAAAAGCCAGCCCATCTCCTGGGGTTGCAGATGGGGACTGAATGAGGCACCCCTCAAACTCCACAATCTTTCCCCTCTGTACATAGGAAAGGAGACTCAAATGTCTTGTCAGGAAATGCACCCCAAGAAAGAAAAAATTCCTATGAAGGAGTGTTTTCTGACTTTTTCAAAACTGACTAGAAACCCCAGAGATGCTAGGGTAATCTCTGGATCAGAAAGCATCTGTGGCAGTGACAGCTGATCCTGGCAACATGGAAGAGGGATGTCTGAGACTGTACCTTTTCTTACAAGAGAGTCTAAACTGGGTTGAAAGATGGAGGAGGAAGAGTAATGAACAAGGTCATCAGCCTTCTCTGACCAGTGAAATAAACCACTTGGCCACAGCTGTGACAGAAAGCTGAGAGATGACCTCCCATTAATACAGTTGCTTGCTACTGTGGCCATTCATTATTTCTTCTTCTTGAGTCTGAACAGCCCCTGCTACTAGGTTGAAGTAAGCCCACTAAAGGCGGAACCTTCTTTCAACCGGAATGATTAAGTACAGCCAAAAGAGGCTTGGAAAAGATGCTGAAAACTCTCTGAGCACACAATGAGGTCAAAATGGTTGATAGCATTTCCTCAACTTTATACAGTGACCTTCACCAAGCAATCTCCAAAAGGAGACTGACCTTATACAGGAAACTGCTGTAGCATAGCACTGAGGCTCTCAGGCATGCTGGATGATCCTAAGACCCTGTATCCTTTCTTAACAGGGAAGAATGCACAGAAACTTGCTAGGCAGACCTTGGACTAGCTGAAAAGGTGACAGTGAACCTCCCACTCAACAGAAAATACTCTGAGAGTTTCGTTCACAAATACTTCTCTTTTTCAAAATATGCAGATAAAAAACAGAAGAAAAGTCAAAACAGAAAAGGTTGACATATGCATGTCGAGGTATTGTACACATTTACAAAAGCAGCGCAGGGAGTTTCATGACTTTCAATGTTGAAACAAAAGAAGCGACCAGCAGACTGTGAACTCTTGACTTCAATCTGCATGACAAGGGAGTTTCCCTGATAAACTTAACAGCTATCAGGATGTATCGCTTAAACCTGCAGGGTGACAGAAAAAGTGTAGCGTGGATTTAAAAAACTTAAGTTACAAGCCATGAACAGCTTTTTTTCCCCTAAAGACTGAAAAGACTAAACAACTCTCCATTCTGCTTCCCTTGACAGGAAGACAAGCATTTTGAACTTCAGACCGACAGAAAATGCATGAGAATACAGCAACAAAAGCTACTGATGCAAATCTGAGAATAAGTTTTGGTAGGTGAAAGGGAAGAGAGACACATGACGTCAATGGAAGCAAAGCCATGGAGTGGATGAAGAAACAGAAATACAGACATCTTGATAGCCAAGTTCAAAACTGCTTAAAATGCCAAAGAACCAGTCTGACTGTGAAACAGACAGTAAAGCAAAGGAACAATGATCACAAGAAGTGTCTAAAATGCTTTCAACAGATGAAAAGAAAATGTCAAGCAGAAATTCTGAAGCAGTCAAAGGTGTGGGTGAGGAGGGGATGGGGTCAACTTAAGGACCGAAACTGAACTGACACATGGAAGTGACATACGCTTTCAAGGAAATGAGTGAGAGAGACTGAGGAACACTGAGACATACTGTGGAACAGAATCTGGCCACTTTCTCATTTTTTGCTTCAGTATTCCTATTATCAAGACCGCTGCTCCATGCCAAGTGGGATTCAGGATTTATCTGACAGGAAAGTGCGAGAAAAAACATGTGTATAAAGATCACTAATGGCTGACAATAATACAGAAATATATGAGTTGTCAGAGTAGAGAAGTCTTGGAACGATATCAAGAATGTGAAATTTCAGATTTTGTGGAAAAAAATGCTGATAAACAGATCAAGAGAGCTAAAGAAAGCAGATACAGAAACCAGATACAGCAATGAATGACAGATTTACCAAGACAGAAACACTGAGAGAGAAGGTGGGAGAAATAGAGATGAAGAAAAAAGACCGAAAGCTGGGCCAAATGGACAAGAGACGACTGAAGTAGGTGGTTGGACGAGACTTGATTGAAGAAACCAGACACACACTGTGTCTACTTACCAGGATTTCCCTTGCTCCTGGGTTACCAGGCAGACCGTCCAGCCCTGGAGATCCTGGTCCACCTTTGTCTCCTGCAAATAAAGTCAAAGCACACAGAGTTACATATATTTTATTAAAAAATATGACAGGCCAAAAATCTGGAGAGCAAAAACAGATTTTTTTGTTTCCGCAGAGAAATGTTTCTTTGTGTTTAGGGGAAGTCCATCTTGCTTGCCAAAATTGTGTTCCATGCAAGAAATGTATAAAGCAATCATGTACCCGGAAAACAAGAAATATATGGCAACTCACTGTCCCGGTTGCAGGTACAGGAATTCAAAGGCTGGCACCTTCACCAACAAGCATCCCACGCCAGTGCCGCCACTGCCGATTTGCCAAAACTCATTAGCGACAGCTCAAATCTCTACAAACATCCCCCCGCACCTTCAACCCAGAATGCATACAGCGTAGCGGGGCCGGTTCATAGATTTCGCTACAGAAGCCCGGTTATCTGCTATTCTCCCCTTAGAACGGGTACAGTTGGCATATTCATTGCAGCCCCTGTTAAAAAAAGTTTCAAGCCGGCAAACGGTGTCCAGCACACATCTCGGCAATTAGTTTTTTCACAAGATTAGATCCCTACCAGACCCAACAGCAGCCTTTTTTCTACAGAAGATGCTCGCTTCATACCACAAGCGGCAACCACCTGCGACACAAGGCTACCACTTGAAAAAAGGTATGCTGAAGAACTTGGTTTCCGCCCTACGTCATACATGCATCACCAGGAAAGAGTGCATTTTTTCAAAGCTATGTACCTACAAGCCTTTCATGCCTTCCTACGCATTGGCGAAATAACAGTACTCCGCAACGAACAAAAACCCCCAAACCCCTCCTTGGGGTACATCAAATCACAATTCAGCAGTCGCACATGACAGTCACTTTTCACCTTCCCAAACACAGCAAAGGTCAGACTTTCTCTCTAGACATACAGAAGGGACAGAGGGGAGTGGCCTATACAGGCCATGACAGATTAATTTACAGACAGGGCCGAGCTCCTGGACCCCTATTCCTCAAGGCCCCCGGAGCCCCCGCCCACCAGATCAGTATTCAACACTCAGCTCGCCTCACACTGGCATTTTGCCCGCTACCCACATCAAAAATTCACTTCACATAGCTTTAGGATAGGAGCACAACAGCAGCGGCAGCTCTGGGCATGTCAGATGCACAGATACGGCAACTAGGAGATGGAAGTCGACGCTTCAAAAGATACATTGGGAACAGTAGCCGTTCTTCATCACTCTAAATATTAGGACAGTCTTGCGCTTACCCAAAACCCTGTTTTAGTCAGGATGACCTCCAATATGAGGGAGATACTGCCTCCTCGTTTTTGGTTTCTATGCTGTACAGGGTCCGGGGGGCCCCTCCCGGACCCGGTGGATCCCTAACAGACAATGCCGGCGGACAAGGCACACCAACAGCACAAGAAAGACGGACAACCCCCTCAAGACATTATGTATGTGAACAAGTGGGGTACAAAGGAGCTGTTCACTACAACCCCCAGAAGACATTGGAAAGGGTACAAGTTCTCGCGTAACAAGGGAGCGTTTCACCTGGGCAATAGGATGTGTTGGCATGCAATTTTTAATTTTCCGGGTTGATAATCACGCGGTGATATGTGTGCACGCGTGAGCATGCTGGTGCGGAAAAGTGCGTTTTGGTGTACGTATGTTCATGCCCTGGGCACGCACAATTTGATGCGTGCGGGTTTCGCTTACCATTTTAGCTGTTGGAGGGTTTACAAAGTGTACAGCACCCGCCATCCTGCGGGTTAGGGGGTGCTATAGCAATTGCATTATTATTATTTTTGTTATGATGTCATAATTCTAATTTAGATGGTCAATGCGCTTAGGTCCACTACCGTTTGGTTATGACGGGGGTCAACACTTTCATGCTCGACATGAGCAGAAGTGTCTCATGCGCTTTCCCCCCTTCAGTAAAACCCAAAAGGGTTCAGATCCCAGGGTAATTAATGTTTTAACCCCCTTCAGCAGTGTTGGAAAGAAAGCGGCGCAAAGCGCTGGTCAGAAAGCGAAAGAAATACTGGATTATTACCGTACTGGCAAACAAAGGGTATTGCCCTTTTGAATCTGTAGTGAACTAAAGGTTTGAATTCAGTTACCTGGCAAACAAATGTATTTCCTTTGAAGCATGGGTGAGTTTGATCTTTGAATTCCGTTAACTTACAAACAAAAGGTATGTCCAAGTGAAGCTAAGGTTGAAGTATGCGTTTAATTCCTAACTTAACAAAGGGACCAGAGAAAAGCATTGCAAGAACCCGGGACTTAAAGTCAAAAAAATTACTGGATAAAAAGAAATCTGATGTTTAACAGGTTCAAATTATATGTACCTGTCCAGATACCCACTGGTACAGCCCTGATATGGCCTTTGGCGGTCGGCTGGGCTATAAGCAACAAAATCTACCCCACTGGGTATAATGCTTCTATATGCAGAACTGACAAATTATATTGTCACTCCTCGTGGAGGGACCTAAGCGCAATATAACATCTTTTGTGTCATGTTTGCATGTATGTGGGAAGAATGTGAAAGAGAAAGCATGCTGATCAGGGGTAAAGGGAAGATGGGGAGGACGAAAGAGAACAGTTCTCAATTGCCTGGGACCTAACAAGAAGCATCAGCCACAAATGAGAGGAAACGTAATTAAAATCAAAAGGTAAATGAGTAAAAGTGAAACACAAGCAAATTTCATATTGGTACTTGACACACATGTTTTTAACTCAGCTTACTTTCAAAGGTACAATTCACTAGCATCCTACACAGGCTTTCTATACAGCTTTGGTGTCTGCTGTGAACTCTTGCTGGTTCTGGTATGGCAGAAGACCCATTAACAGGTTTCCTATCCTGCATACCTCTAGGAAACGCATCTCCACACCAGAGGGAGTTTTACAACACTAAAAGAGAAAAAACAGACATCTTGATAGCCAAGTTTAAAACTGCTTTTAAAAAGCCAAAGAACCAGTCTGACTGTGAAACAGACAGTAAAGCAAAGGAACAATGAGCACAAGACGTTTTAAAATGCTTAAAACAGAAATACAGACATCTTGTTCTCTGCCTGCCAGAACATTGATGTATGGCAGGCAGAGAACAAGAATTTTAAGAAACAATTTAAGAAAAGGGTCTCAAGGCTACGACTTAGCAGATGTCCAGTATCTTATGGTGACACCTTATTTCCATGCTACGACTTAGCAGATGTCCAGTATCTTGTGGTAACACCTTATTTCCATGGCTACGATTAGCAATGTCCATATCTATGGTACATCTTATTTCCATGGCTAAAGACTTAGCAGATGTCCCCGTATCTTATGGTGACACCTTATTTCCATGGCTAAAGACTTAGCAGATGTCCAGTCTTGTGGTAACACCTTATTTCCATGGCTACGACTTAGCAGATGTCCAGTATCTTATTGTGACACCCCTTTTTTCCATGGCTACGACTTAGCAATTCCAGTATCTTGTGGTACACCTTAATTTTCCCTGGCTACGACTTAGCAATTTTCCATTATCTTGTGGTGACACCCTTTTTTCCATGGCTACGACTTAGCAATGTCCAGTATCTGTGGCCAGCACCGCACTCCACAGCAACCATTGCAGTGCTCATACAGGATGTTATTGGAAGTGGTTCCATGTGTCAGCTGGAGTATGTCAGGGCTGTCGTCTGTCTCCCTCCCTTTTAAATATACTCCTCGAAATCGTCATGACTGATGCATTTGAAGAATCATGTCAGCACAGTCAGTGTTGGGGGGAAAAAAAACACACAAACCTTTGATTTGCAGATGACATCAATGGTCTGGCAGGCAGAGAACAAGAAATCTACACATGCTTGTCAAAAAAATGATAAACATCCCGATATGGCAAGGAATCAGTACTGTGAAGACCACGTTGATGGCCACCACAATACCACCATCAATACTGATGTAATTGTCCATGGACAGAAGCTAGAAATGGCCCAAACAGTTCATTAACCCTGGATCTGTCAGTGCAGTGAGGAATCCAAAAGAAAAAATCCTCTCAAGGCAGCAAACACAACATCAGCACCATCCAGACTGAAACCTGAAGAAGGATCACATCTCCACAAATCACAAGATACAGGCTCCTGCTTGCTCTCGTACATTCCATCTTCCAGCGTGCATGGTAAGACATTGACCCTCACTGGAAGCGGGAGAAAACAGAATCCAAGCCATGGGAAAAAAGGTGTTACCACAAGATACTGGGCATCTGCTAAGTCGAGCCATGGAAATAAAGGGGTTACCACAAGATACTGGCATTTTGCTAAGTCGTAGCCATGAAATAAGGTGTCACCATAAGATACTGGACATCTGCTAAGTCCCTAGCCATGGAAATAAGGTGTTACCACAAGATACGGACATCTGCTAAGTCATAGCCATGGAAATAAGGTGTTACCAAAAAGATACTGACATCTGCTAAAGTCGTAGCCATGGAAAAAAGGTGTTACCACAAGATACTGAACACCTGCTAAGTCGTAGCCATGGAAATAAGGTGTTACCACAAGATACTGAACACCTGTAAGTCGTAGCCATGGAAATAAGGTGTTACCACAAGATACTGAACACCTGCTAAGTCGTGGCCATGGAAATAAGGTGTTTCCACAAGATACTGGACATCTGCTAAGTCGTAGCCATGGAAATAATGTTACCACAAGATACTGGACATCTGCTAAGTCGTACCGTGAGACCCCTTCTTTCATTCTCTCATCTTAGTCACTATTCATCTATCTGTCAGCTTTACATCATGTGCAGTAGGTCCCCATAACTTAACAGATATGGTGTAATGTATATGGACTAGTCTACATGCAGTGACACCTCCTTTAGAAACTGAAACTGAAAAATGAACATCAGGTTGCTGTTCATATCACCAGTGAACATGAGCATCAAACCATTAAGCAGCGTATCCACCACAAAGAAAATCAACCGACGTTAGTGAAGGAAAAATCAACATACACTGATATGGCAAGACTACAGCCTTGCTAAAGCAATCCTGTAGGGAACTGTGGGGGGAGAGAGGCGGAGGGGGAAAACAGAGAAAAAAAATGAAATGACCACACTCCACAGTGGTCATAGAAACCAGGTGCAGGGACCTGAACTTTGCCACACAGCCAAATGGAGAAACCTGGTGACCTGTTCTTCAAAGTGGTGTCCCAACAGCTTCCCAGGAGAAACCTGGTGAACGGTTCTTCAAAGTGGTGTCCCAACAGCTTCCCTTGGAGAAACCGTATGGTTCTTCAAATTGGGGTCCCAACACTTCCAGGAAAGGTGAACGGTTCTCAAAGTGGTGTCCCAACAGCTTCCCATGGAGAAACCTGGTGAACGGTTCTTCAAAGTGGTTTTCCCAACAAACTTCCCATGGAGAAACCTGGTGAACGGTTCTTCAAAGTGGTGTCCCAACAGCTTCCCATGGAGAAACCTGGTGAATGGTTCTTCAAAGTGTGTCCCCCAAAAGCTTCCCCTGGAGAAACCGGTGAACTTCTTCAAAGTGGTGTCCAACCTTCCCATGGAAAACCTGTGAATGGTTTTCAAGTGGTGTCCCACAGCTCCCATGGAGAAACCTGGTGAACGTTCTTCAAGTGGTGTCCCACACTTCCCATGGAAACCTGGTGAACGGTTCTTCAAGTGGTGTCCAACAGCTTCCCAAGGAGAACCTGGAACGTTCTCAAAGTGGTGCCCAACCTTCCCAAGGAAAACCTGGTGAACGTTCTTCAAAGTGGTGTCCCAACGCTTCCCAGGAGAAACCTGTGAAGTTCTCAAGTGTGTCCCAAGCTTCCAGGAGAAACCGGGAACGGTTCTTCAAGGGCCCCTTCCCAAAGGGGGTGTCCCCAACAGCTTCCCAAATGGAGAAACCTGGTGAACGGTATTCGTCAAATGGTGTGCTTCCAACCCTT
>CM031613.1:71274070-71319070 GCA_018398815.1 Conus ventricosus
TATATCAATACACGGAGAAGTTAATATTTGTTTTAGATCAACGGTAGAACTACGTCGAATCAAAGTTTATGTGTTCTCCGGGATTCAATATTGATTGCTGTGCTTTATGAATCTGCAGTTCTTCATCTGTGGATTGCTGTGCTTTATGAATCTACGGTCTTCATCTGTGGATTGCTGTGCTTTATGAATCTACGGTTCTTCATCTGTGGATTGCTGTGCTTTATGAATCTACGGTTCTTCTTCTGTGGATTGCTGTGCTTTGTGAATCTGCGGTTCTTCTGCTATGGATTATTGTGCCTTGTAAATTTGCGGTTCTTCTTCTGATAGTTCGACGTGATATGTTGTGCTTGCTGTGTTGAGACCCTGTTTCTTCTTCGTCGCTTGTGTTTGTGAACGGCTGTGTTTACCGTGTGGGGACCTTGGTTATCCTTCTTCGTCTTATTTTAGTGCTGTAGACTGTGGCTTGGGTACTGTGGAATTGAATGCGTTGATTGTATATGTGAGACACTGTGGACGGCGCCGGCGAGATATGTGAGTTATATCAAGATACGTAGTATGATATGCTGATATATGATGATTGAAGTGTCTTATGTATTGATGTCTTAATTGACGTGCATTGATCTGTATTCTATGTAATGGCATGTATTGATTTGGTAACGATTCATATTGATGGTTCAGGCAGCATATAAAAAGAAGAAAATCTTACACGTGTGTTGCCTGGCTATCTATGTTCATATGGTGTGGGTGTGTTAGGGGAAAAGTCGTACACGCATCCAAACTTTTGAGAGCGAGAGTCAGACAACAAAACACGCACCACACACCATCCGTAACACACAGCATGCTTATGTTTGGAGTATCGACCTAACATGTACCTGTTGCAGTGTTTAAATATAACTGTTTACATGATGTCTGTTTGTATATAAGTGTGTGGGAAGAGAGGTATGTACATGAGCATTCATTTATGTGGGATGTTACTACTTACATATGTATGTATTTGTGATCATGCTATATGATTTAAACCTAGATGGTATACTGACATATGTGTGTGTGTGTGTGTGTGTGTGTGTGTGTGTGTGTGTGTGTGTGTGTGTGAGATGAAAAGAACATGTGTTTGTGTGTGTGTGTGTGTGTGTGTGAGTGAGTGTGTGAGATGAAAAGAACAGACATGACAGAGGAGGACCACTGACCTGGAGTGCCGGGGAAGCCTGGTTCACCCTTGAAACCTCGAGGTCCAACACCAGAGTCCAGACACGGTTTCTCCCTTCATGCCAGGCAAACCATCCAAGCCAGGTAAACCTGTCCACAACATCTTCAGGTTGATTACCACAAGCAAATGACAGTCAGGTCACATTCTTTGAAGCCCAGCTGACTGTAAAGACCATATTCCAGACTGAAAACGCATGACTTCTGCTGTGTACAAAATTCCCTTAATGTGTTAAATGAAATAGGATGCATGATTTTTGCTGTGTACAAAACGAAGTCTCTCGTCAAGGCTATGTGCATAAGGGCACACCAAATGTTTCCTGAAAAGGCCTCAATAATCAAATGGGTAGAAACTTTACTAAACAGTGGCAGTATAAAACTAAACGAAATTCAAAGATATCAAATACATGTTAAGTTTTAATGACCAATTTTCAGTGAATCAGCTTTTCAGTTCCCAGTTTCTCTCTTCTAAATCCTACATCATATGTACACAGTGGTCGCGATAGAAATGTTGCAAACCAGTCCTAACACCGACCATCTTGCACTGTCACTGTCACTCAGGAACCAAGTAGAATAGTCCTGGAGAAATGAAAACCAACGACAACATAAATGTATTCAGGAAGGAGGCACCAGCATATGCCTGTATTTTATCTAGATCTGTCCAAGTGATTCAATGATGGCTGGCTGCAGCCCTGCCTTTTCAAAGAATGAAGACCGCGTGTCTTTGAACCAGAGTTGGATCCAAAAAAATATATGATGCAGGCTTTGTCTGATGTAAAGAACTGATTAAAATCTACCACGTACACAATACCTTGGATTTAAAATTGAATCTGACCATGATGCAAATTCTACCTGAATACGTATGTACAGATTTTTTAAAAATCGTAACGCAAACATTGTTCCATTTTTTCTGCAAAGGGTATTTTTACCAGCAATCACCAATTAACTCAAAACTGTGGACAGTGTGAATAGCATTAGAGCCAATTCCAGTTGGAGCCTGTTGTGCTTGTGTGTTGAACTGTTATGCACACTGTATAAGTGATGATTTAAGAAAAAACACTGCACTGACATGTACAGTAACCATGACTGCAGACCATGTACAAGTCTGCCATGAGCAGTGTACTTCATAATATCAGGCGTCTTGGACTGAACTGAAGAGAAAATATCTGATTATAGTCCAGAGACCTCAGATCTTCCACAATGTCGCAACATAATGCAGAAATACACTAAAACAACAAACATAGAATTGTAAAAGTTGCCTTTAGTTAATAAACCTTCCTCATAATGGCGGGATAAAAAAACGGTCATACACACAAAACTCCACTCCCTTTGTTGAGCAGATGGGATTTACACCTGCCTGTCTATACAGGGAGTGTCCACAGGAGTATCAGCCTGCGTACACAGAAGAAGAAGAATAAACCTTCCAGCTGCACAAGGCATTTTCAAAAGGGGTGAATCTGTTCATTGAAGTACTGTGGTTTTACCATATGTGAATCTGTCCATTAAAGTACAGTGGTTCTACCACATCCGAATCTGTTCATTCAAATACTGCGTTTCTACCACATCTGAATCTGTTCACTGAAATACAGTGGTTCAACCCCCGCATCGGCATCTGTTCATTAAAATACTGTGGTTTTACCACATCTGAATCTGTTCATTAAAGTACAGTGGTTCTACTGCATCAAAAAATGTGTATGGTTTATCCTAGTTAACTGGTCATTTGCACGGTGAATATGTTCATCAAGGCTAAAGTTGGTCACTCATCTTTTGAACATAATTCAGTCAACCTATTTATATTTTCACTGATATACAGTGTACAACAGACGACATCTAGAAGAGCGAAGGAAAATCTACAAAACAAGAGTGGGTGTAGGGGTAGAAGGTGGTACAGGGCAGGGGGACCAACACGCTTTTACTGATAGATGATTGCTTTTAAACCAGCTGCTGGCAATGACAAAGAATGTAAATGAGACGCATATGCATGCACATGTGTGTGTGTGTGTGTGTGTGTGTGTGTGTGTGTGTGTGTGTGTGTGTGTGTGTGAATGTGTGTGTGTGTGTGTGTGTGTGTGTGTGTGTGTGTGTGTGTGTGTGTGTGTGTGTTTGCATGAACTACGTAAAATGTGGACTGTTCACTTCAGTTGTTGGTAAGGCAATGTGAATCATGCCTATGCCTTTCTACGAGCTTAATGCAGCTGAACATAACTGCAGCACTGTGGGCCTTGTTGGCCTGATGAGTGAGGCGTCACCACTCTTTTGCCAAGCTCTGAGGGTGGATTTCCACCTGACACACCCAGGGTGGGAGACATTCGATCTTCATTGTCCACAACTGTGCAGACTTCCATCTCCTCCTGATCCTTCACATGAGATTTTTCAGTCCAACTCCCATGTGTAAACCAACACCTACAAACATCTTGCACTGCCCTTGATCCCATTGATCCCATTCCACAACCCTTGATCCCACTCCACTGCCCTTGATCCCATTCCACAGCCCTTGATCCCATTCCACAGCCCTTGATCCCATTTCACAGCCCTTGATCCCATTCCACAGCCCTTGATCCCATTGATCCCATTCCACTGCCCTTGATCCCATTCCACAACCCTTGATCCCATTCCACTGCCCTTGATCCCATTCCACAGCCCTTGATCCATTCCACAGCCCTTGATCCCATTCCACTGCCCTTGATCCCATTCCACTGCCCTTGATCCCATTCCACAGCCCTTGATCCCATTCCACAACCCTTGATCCCATTGATCCCATTCCACAACCCTTGATCCCACTCCACTGCCCTTGATCCCATTGATCCCATTCCACAACCCTTGATCCCATTCCACTGCCCTTGATCCCATTGATCCCATTCCACTGCCCTTGATCCCATTCCACAGCCCTTGATCCCATTCCACAGCCCTTGATCCCACTCCACTGCCCTTGATCCCATTCCACAGCCCTTGATCCCACTCCACTGCCCTTGATCCCATTCCACTGCCCTTGATCCCATTCCACTGCCCTTGATCCCATTCCACAACCCTTGATCCCATTCCACTGCCCTTGATCCCACTCCACTGCCCTTGATCCCATTCCACTGCCCTTGATCCCACTCCACTGCCCTTGATCCCATTCCACAGCCCTTGATCCCACTCCACTGCCCTTGATCCCATTCCACTGCCCTTGATCCCATTCCACTGCCCTTGATTCCATTCCACTGCCCTTGATCCCATTCCACAGCCCTTGATCCCATTCCACAACCCTTGATCCCATTGATCCCATTCCACAGCCCTTGATCCCATTCCACTGCCCTTGATCCCACTCCACAGCCATTGATCCCATTCCACTGCCCTTGATCCCATTCCACTGCTCTTGATCCCATTCCACTGCCCTTGATCCCATTCCACTGCCCTTGATCCCCTTGATCCCACTCCACTGCCCTTGATCCCACTCCACAACCTTGATCCCATTCCACTGCCCTTGATCCCATTCCACTGCCCTTGATCCCATTCCACTGCCCTTGATCCCATTCCACAGCCCTTGATCCCATTCCACAGCCCTTGATCCCATTCCACAGCCCTTGATCCCACTCCACTGCCCTTGATCCCATTGATCCCACTCCACTGCCCTTGATCCCATTCCACAGCCCTTGATCCCATTCCACTGCCCTTGATCCCATTCCACAGCCCTTGATCCCATTCCACAACCCTTGATCCCATTCCACAGCCCTTGATCCCATTCCACAGCCCTTGATCCCATTCCACTGCCCTTGATCTCATTGATCCCATTCCACTGCCCTTGATCCCATTCCACTGCCCTTGATCCCATTCCACTGCCCTTGATCCCATTCCACAGCCCTTGATCCCATTCCACAGCCCTTGATCCCACTCCACTGCCCTTGATCCCATTCCACTGCCCTTGATCCCATTCCACAGCCCTTGATCCCACTCCACTGCCCTTGATCCCATTCCACAGCCCTTGATCCCATTCCACAGCCCTTGATCCCACTCCACTGCTCTTGATCCATTCCACAGCCCTTGATCCCATTCCACAGCCCTTGATCCCACTCCACTGCCCTTGATCCCATTCCACTGCCCTTGATCCCATTCCACAACCCTTGATCCCATTCTACAGCCCTTGATCCCATTCCACTGCCCTTGATCCCATTCCACAGCCCTTGATCCCACTCCACTGCCCTTGATCCCATTCCACAGCCCTTGATCCCATTCCACAGCCCTTGATCCCATTCTACAGCCCTTGATCCCATTCCACTGCCCTTGATCCCATTCCACAGCCCTTGATCCAATTCTACAGCCCTTGATCCCATTCCACTGCCCTTGATCCCATTCCACAGCCCTTGATCCCATTGATCCCATTCCACAGCCCTTGATCCCATTCCACAGCCCTTGATCCCATTGATCCCATTCCACACCCTTATCCCCTTGATCCTATTCCACAGCCCTTGATTCCGTTCCACTGCCGCTGATCCCATTCCACAGCCCTTGATCCCATTCCACAGCCCTTGATCCCATTCCACAGTCCTTGATCCCATTGATCCCATTCCACAGCCCTTGATCCCATTCCACACCCTTGATTCCATTCCACTGCCGCTGATCCCATTCCACAGCCCTTGATCCCATTCCACAGCCATTGATCCCACTCCACTGCCCTTGATCCCATTCCACAGCCCTTGATCCCATTCCACAGCCCTTGATCCCATTCCACAGCCCTTGATCCCATTCCACAGGCCTTGATCCCACTCGACTGCCCTTGATCCCATTCCACTGCCCTTGATCCCATTCCATAGCCCTTGATCCCACTCCACTGCCCTTGATCCCATTCCACAGCCCTTGATCCCATTCCACAACCCTTGATCCCATTCCACAGGCCTTGATCCCACTCGACTGCCCTTGATCCCATTCCACAGCCCTTGATCCCATTCCACAGCCCTTGATCCCATTCCACAGCCCTTGATCCCATTCCACTGCCCTTGATCCCATTCCACAACCCTTGATCCCATTCCACAGCCCTTGATCCCATTCCACTGCCCTTGATCCCATTCCACAGCCCTTGATCCATTCCACAGCCCTTGATCCCACTCCACTGCCCTTGATCCCATTCCACTGCCCTTGATCCCATTCCACAACCCTTGATCCCATTCCACAGGCCTTGATCCCATTCCACAGCCCTTGATCCCACTCCACTGCCCTTGATCCCACTCCACAGCCCTTGATCCCATTCCACAACCCTTGATCCCATTGATCCCATTCCACAACCCTTGATCCCATTGATCCCATTCCACTGCCCTTGATCCCATTCCACAGCCCTTGATCCCATTCCACAGCCCTTGATCCCATTCCACTGCCCTTGATCCCATTCCACAGCCCTTGATCCCATTCCACTGCCCTTGATCCCATTCCACTGCCCTTGATCCCATTCCACTGCCCTTGATCCCACTCCACAGCCCTTGATCCCATTCCACAGCCCTTGATCCCATTCCACTGCCCTTGATCCCATTCCACTGCCCTTGATCCCACTCCACTGCCCTTGATCCCATTCCACCTTTCACATGTCATTATGAGCCAGTGACATGGATGTCATGAACATAACACACAGGCACACTGATGTCATGAGGCATCATCTCTGACGACAGAATGTGGCTATCTGAATGGAGGGATGACAAACTGCCACACAGGCAAAAGTCTCTCCAATGGTGGACCTTGGAGTTCTAGCTGAACCACAGAGAAAGAATGAAAGACTGCAGCAATGACTCTTCTAGCTAAGAGATAAAAAAATGACAGATGAGCAGACTGAAAAGTGAACATCACTGCAATGTTCAGCTCAAACGAGGCAAACAAACCAAATCAAACACTAAACGTAACAGCTACTTTTCTTTTTGAGCTTAAAAACTAGATAGGGACAGACAATGACAGAACACTAAAGATAACTGCCATTTTCTCTCTTCTGCTTAAAGAAATAAAACAGATATGCACACCGAACACTCTGTCTTCACTGCAACATTCTGTCTTCACTACAAACATTCTGTCTTCACTACAACTTTCTGTCTTCCAGCTGAAAACAACTGAGTAGAAAACTGGACACTAAACGTATCTGCATTACTTTCTCTTTGAGCTCAAACAAGACAGACAGAACACTAAACATGACTTCAAACTTCCCTCTTTCAGCTAAAAGAAATGACCATAGAATAAAGTGCAATGCATAACCATACCAGGCTCTCCCTTAGGCCCAAACCCTCCGTCCCGTCCAGGACCACCGTCACGACCAGGTTCACCCTTCAGACCCACGGAGGCCAGACCAGGCAGACCAGGGGTACCAGGCAGGCCGGCAGGACCTGAGCATAAAACAACACATCATTCAAATGTCCTTTTCAAAAATACAATTCCAACTCTCTGTACCATAAGGTGTAAATATAAACAAACAGGTTATCACAAACACATAGTTAATGTTCATTCCATATGTTGATCGTTATTCTGGCACTGAAGTGTTTTAGTTAGAGAAAGCTTTAAAGATTGGAAGAGGATGAGAAGATCAGAGGGTGTATTCATATATACAAGTGGCAAAAGAACTGAAAGCTTGTCGAACCTTTTGTTGTTACTGGTTCTGCCGATGTACACAACTGTTACCCCATTACTGCTACCCTCTAAGGCCATCAGAACTAGCTGTCTCTCATCACTCCATGGCAATGGGGCCAACCTGAAGACAGCTCTGTAGACACTTGCACAGCACGAGGAGGGAAATGACCTAGGAATTCAGGCACTGTTGAAGAGTTCCACCTGGGTTCTCGATGTAGGCCACCACTGTCTGAAGAAATGGTGATACCATTGCCTTTCAGTCACAGACGCTGACAGCGCTGAACACGGACATGACTTCTAGCACACTGACGTGATTCTCTAACTCCGAACACGGACTTGACTTCTAGCACACTGACGTGATTCTCTAACTCCGAACACGGACTTGACTTCCAGCACACTGACGTGATTCTCTAACTCCTGAGAGGACCAGACATTGCTCACCTCCTAGGGCAGTTGAAGCCGACGCACTGTCTAGCTGGTGATGCTGGAACCGACACAAAATGTGTCAGAAGACTGCAGTGGAAGCAGAGGAACTCTGGACTCTTTAACCGATCACGATTCAAGGGCTGAGAGCAAACTGAACATCCTGGGACACAGCAAGCTCCTAATCATAATCTGAGGGACTCCATGACCACTCAAGAGGATGAAGACAACCCAGCAGGATGAAGACTATGGCAGCAAAAGCCAGGCCCATCTCCTGGGGGTTGCAGATGGGGACTGAATGAGGCACCCCTCAAACTCCACAATCTTTCCCCTCTGTACATAGGAAAGGAGACTCAAATGTCTGTCAGGAAATGCACCCCAAGAAAGAAAAAATTCCTATGAAGGAGTGTTTTCTGACTTTTTCAAAACTGACTAGAAACCCCAGAGATGCTAGGGTAATCTCTGGATCAGAAAGCATCTGTGGCAGTGACAGCTGATCCTGGGCAACATGGAAGAGGGATGTCTGAGACTGTACCTTTTCTTACAAGAGAGTCTAAACTGGGTTGAAAGATGGAGGAGGAAGAGTAATGAACAAGGTCATCAGGCCTTCTCTGACCAGTGAAATAAACCACTTGGCCACAGCTGTGACAGAAAGCTGAGAGATGACCTCCCATTAATACAGTTGCTTGCTACTGTGGCCATTCATTATTTCTTCTTCTTGAGTCTGAACAGCCCCTGCTACTAGGTTGAAGTAAGCCCACTAAAGGCGGAACCTTCTTTCAACCGGAATGATTAAGTACAGCCAAAAGAGGCTTGGAAAAGATGCTGAAAACTCTCTGAGCACACAATGAGGTCAAAATGGTTGATAGCATTTCCTCAACTTTATACAGTGACCTTCACCAAGCAATCTCCAAAAGGAGACTGACCTTATACAGGAAACTGCTGTAGCATAGCACTGAGGCTCTCAGGCATGCTGGATGATCCTAAGACCCTGTATCCTTTCTTAACAGGGAAGAATGCACAGAAACTTGCTAGGCAGACCTTGGACTAGCTGAAAAGGTGACAGTGAACCTCCCACTCAACAGAAAATACTCTGAGAGTTTCGTTCACAAATACTTCTCTTTTTCAAAATATGCAGGATATAAACAGAAGAAAAGTCAAAACAGAAAAGGTTGACATATGCATGTCGAGGTATTGTACACATTTACAAAAGCAGCGCAGGGAGTTTCATGACTTTCAATGTTGAAACAAAAGAAGCGACCAGCAGACTGTGAACTCTTGACTTCAATCTGCATGACAAGGGAGTTTCCCTGATAAACTTAACAGCTATCAGGATGTATCGCTTAAACCTGCAGGGTGACAGAAAAAGTGTAGCGTGGATTTAAAAAACTTAAGTTACAAGCCATGAACAGCTTTTTTCCCCTAAAGACTGAAAAGACTAAACAACTCTCTCCATTCTGCTTCCCTTGACAGGAAGACAAGCATTTTGAACTTCAGACCGACAGAAAATGCATGAGAATACAGCAACAAAAGCTACTGATGCAAATCTGAGAATAAGTTTTGGTAGGTGAAAGGGAAGAGAGACACATGACGTCAATGGAAGCAAAGCCATGGAGTGGATGAAGAAACAGAAATACAGACATCTTGATAGCCAAGTTCAAAACTGCTTAAAATGCCAAAGAACCAGTCTGACTGTGAAACAGACAGTAAAGCAAAGGAACAATGATCACAAGAAGTGTCTAAAATGCTTTCAACAGATGAAAAGAAAATGTCAAGCAGAAATTCTGAAGCAGTCAAAGGTGTGGGTGAGGAGGGGAGGGGTCAACTTAAGGACCGAAACTGAACTGACACATGGAAGTGACATACGCTTTCAAGGAAATGAGTGAGAGAGACTGAGGAACACTGAGACATACTGTGGAACAGAATCTGGCCACTTTCTCATTTTTTGCTTCAGTATTCCTATTATCAAGACCGCTGCTCATGCCAAGTGGGATTCAGGATTTATCTGACAGGAAAGTGCGAGAAAAAACATGTGTATAAAGATCACTAATGGCTGACAATAATACAGAAATATATGAGTTGTCAGAGTAGAGAAGTCTTGGAACGATATCAAGAATGTGAAATTTCAGATTTTGTGGAAAAAAATGCTGATAACAGATCAAGAGAGCTAAAAGAAAGCAGATACAGAAACCAGATACAGCAATGAATGACAGATTTACCAAGACAGAAACACTGAGAGAGAAGGTGGGAGAAATAGAGATGAAGAAAAAAGACCGAAAGCTGGGCCAAATGGACAAGAGACGACTGAAGTAGGTGGTTGGACGAGACTTGATTGAAGAAACCAGACACACACTGTGTCTACTTACCAGGATTTCCCTTTGCTCCTGGGTTACCAGGCAGACCGTCCAGCCCTGGAGATCCTGGTCCACCTTTGTCTCCTGCAAATAAAGTCAAAGCACACAGAGTTACATATATTTTATTAAAAAATATGACAGGCCAAAAATCTGGAGAGCAAAAACAGATTTTTTTGTTTCCGCAGAGAAATGTTTCTTTGTGATTATGGGAAGTCCATCTTGCTTGCCAAAATTGTGTTCCATGCAAGAAATGTATAAAGCATATCATGTACCCGGTAACAAGAATATATTGGCAGACTCACTGTCCCGGTTGCAGGTACAGGAATTCAGAAGGCTGGCACCTTCAGCCAACAAGCTTCCCACGCCAGTGCCGCCACTGCCCGATTTGCCACACTCATAGCGACAGCTCAAGATCTCTTACAAACATCCCTCGCACCTTCAACCCAGAATGCATACAGGCGTAGCTGGGGCCGGTTCATAGATTTCGCTACAGAAGCCCGGTTATCTGCTAGTCTCCCCTTAGAAGCAGGTACAGTTGCATTATTCATTGCAGACCTGGTTCAAAAAAGTTTCAAGCCGGCAACGGTGTCAGCACACATCTCGGCAATTAGTTACTTTCACAAGATTAGATCCCTACCAGACCCAACAGCAGCCTTTTTCATACAGAAGATGCTCGCTTCATACCACAAGCGGCAACCAGCCTGCGACACAAGGCTACCACTTGATAAAGGTATGCTGAAGAACTTGGTTTCCGCCCTACGTCATACATGCATCAGCAGGAAAGAGTGCATTTTATTCAAAGCTATGTACCTACTAGCCTTTCATGCCTTCCTACGCATTGGCGAAATAACAGTACTCTCGGCTACGAACAAAAACCCCAACCTCCTTGGGGTACATCAAATCACAATTCAGCAGTCGCACATGACAGTCACATTTCACCATTACAAACACAGCAAAGGTCAGACTTTCTCTCTAGACATACAGAAGGGGACAGAGGGGGAGTGGCCTATACAGGCCATGACAGATTATTTAGCAGACAGGGGCCGAGCTCCTGGACCCCTATTCCTCAAGGCCCCCGGAGCCCCCGTCACCAGATCAGTATTCAACACTCAGCTGCGCCTCACACTGGCATTTTGCCGCTACCCAGCATCACAATTCACTTCACATAGCTTTAGGATAGGAGCAGCAACAGCAGCGGCAGCTCTGGGCATGTCAGATGCACAGATACGGCAACTAGGGAGATGGAAGTCGGACGCATTCAAAAGATACATTAGGAACAGTAGCCGTTCTTCATCACTCTAAATATTAGGACAGTCTTGCGCTTACCCAAACATGTTTTAGTCAGGATGACTCCATAGTGAGGGAGATACTGCCTCCTCGTTTTTGGTTTCTATGCTGTACAGGTCCTGGGGGCTCCCGGACCCGGGTGGATGCTAACAGACAATGCCGGCGGACAAGGGCACACCAACAGCAGCAAGAAAGACGGACAACCCCCTCAAGACATTATGTATGTGTACAAGTCGGGTACAAAGGAGCTGTTCACTACAACCCCCAGAAGACATTGGGTATGGGTACAAGTTGCTCGCGTACGAAGGAGCTGTTCACTGGGCATATAGGATGTGTTGGCATGCAATATTATGTTCCAGGTGATATGCACGCGGTGGATATGTGTGCACGCGTGAGCATGCTGTGTGCGGGCAAGTGCGTGTGGGTGTACGTATGTTCATGACCTGGGCACGCACAATTTGATGCGTGCGGGTTTCGGCTTACCATTTTAGCTGTTGGATGGTTACAAAGTGTACAGCACCCGCCATCCTGCGTGGTTAGGGGGTGCTATAGCAATTGTCATTATTATTATTTTTGTTATGATGTCATAATTCTAATTTAGATGGTCAATGCGCTTAGGTCCACTACCGTTTGGTTATGACTGGGGGTCAACACTTCATGCTCGACATGAGCAGGAAGTGTCTCATGGCGCTTTCCCCCCTTCAGTCAAACTCAAGGTTCAGATCCCAGGGTAATTAATGTTTTTAACCCCTTCAGCAGTGTTGGAAAGAAAGCGGCGCAAAGCGCTGGTCAGAAAGCGAAAGAAATACTGGATTATTAGCCGTTACCTGGCAAACAAAGGGTATTGCCCTTTTGAATCTGTAGTGACGTAAAGGTTGAATTCAGTTACCTGGCAAACAAATGTATTTCCTTTGAAGCTATGGGTGAGTTTGATCTTTGAATTCCGTTAACTTACAAACAAAAGGTATGGTCCAAGTGAAGCTAAGGTTGAAGTTATGCGTTTAATTCCTAACTTAACAAAGGGACCAGAGAAAAGCACTTGCAAGAACGGGACTTAAAGTCAAGAAATTACTGGATAAAAAGAAATCTGATGTTTACAGGTTCAATATTATATGTACCTGTCCAGATACCCACTGGGTACAGCCCTGATATGGCCCTTTGCGGTCGGCTGGGCTATAAGCAACATTATCTTACCCACTGGGTATAATGCTTCTATATGCAGAACTGACAAATTATATTGTCACTCCTCGTGGAGTGGACCTAAGCGCAATATAACATCTTTTGTGTCATGTGTTGCATGTATGTGGGAAGAATGTGAAAGAGAAAGCATGCTGATCAGGGGTGAAGGAAGATGGGGAGGACGAAAGAGAACAGTTCTCAATTGCCATGGGACCTAACAAGAAGCATCAGCCACAAATGTAGAGGAAACGTAATTAAAATCAAAAGGTAAATGAGTAAAAGTGAAACACAAGCAAATTTCATATTGGTACTTGACACACATGTATTTAACTCAGCTTACTTTCAAAGGTACAATTCACTAGCATCCTACACAGGCTTTCTATACAGCTTTGTGTCTGCTGTGAACTCTTGCTGGGTTCTGGTATGGCAGAAGACCCATTAAACAGGTTTCTATCCTGCATACCTCTAGGAAACGCATCTCCAGCACCAGAGGGAGTTTTACAACACTAAAAGAGAAATACAGACATCTTGATAGCCAAGTTTAAAACTGCTTAAAATGCCAAAGAACCAGTCTGACTGTGAAACAGACAGTAAAGCAAAGGAACAATGAGCACAAGACGTGTCTAAAATGCTTAAAACAGAAATACAGACATCTTGTTCTCTGCCTGCCAGAACATTGATGTATGGCAGGCAGAGAACAAGAATTTAAGAAACAATTTAAGAAAAGGGTCTCAAGGCTACGACTTAGCAGATGTCCAGTATCTTATGGTGACACCTTATTTCCATGGCTACGACTTAGCAGATGTCCAGTATCTTGTGGTAACACCTTATTTCCATGGCTACGACTTAGCAGATGTCCAGTATCTTATGGTGACATCTTATTTCCATGGCTACGACTTAGCAGATGTCCAGTATCTTATGGTGACACCTTATTTCCATGGCTACGACTTAGCAGATGTCCAGTATCTTGTGGTAACACCTTATTTCCATGGCTACGACTTAGCAGATGTCCAGTATCTTATGGTGACACCTTATTTCCATGGCTACGACTTAGCAGATGTCCAGTATCTTGTGGTGACACCTTATTTCCATGGCTACGACTTAGCAGATGTCCAGTATCTTGTGGTGACACCTTATTTCCATGGCTACGACTTAGCAGATGTCCAGTATCTTGTGGTCCAGCACCGCACTCCACAGCAACCATTGCAGTGCTCATACAGGATGTTATTGGAAAGTGGTTCCATGTGTCAGCTGGAGTATGTCAGGGCTGTCGTCTGTCTCCCTCCCTTTTAAATATACTCCTCGAAATCGTCATGACTGATGCATTTGAAGATCATGTCAGCACAGTCAGTGTTGGGGGGAAAAAAAACTATCACAAACCTTTGATTTGCAGATGACATCAATGGTCTGGCAGGCAGAGAACAAGAACTCTACACATGCTTGTCAAAAGAATGATGAATCATCCAGATATGGCAAGGATATCAGTACTGTGAAGACCACGTTGATGGCCAGCCACAATACCACCATCAATACTGATGTAATTGTCCATGGACAGAAGCTAGAAATGGCCCAACAGTTCATTTACCCTGGATCTGTCAGGTGCAGTGAGGAATCCAAAAGAGAAATCCTCTCAAGGGCAGCAAACACAACATCAGCACCATCCAGACTGAAACCTGTACGAAGGATCACATCTCCACAAATCACAAGATACAGGCTCCTGCTTGCTCTCGTACATTCCATCTTCCAGCGTGCATGTAAGACATTGACCCTCACTGTGAAGCTGGGAGAAAACAGAATCCAAGCCATGGAAATAAGGTGTTACCACAAGATACTGGACATCTGTAAGTCGTAGCCATGGAAATAAGGTGTTACCACAAGATACTGGACATCTGCTAAGTCGTAGCCATGGAAATAAGGTGTCACCATAAGATACTGGACATCTGCTAAGTCGTAGCCATGGAAATAAGGTGTTACCACAAGATACTGGACATCTGCTAAGTCATAGCCATGGAAATAGGTGTTACCACAAGATACTGGACATCTGCTAAGTCGTAGCCATGGAAATAAGGTGTTACCACAAGATACTGAACAACCTGCTAAGTCGTAGCCATGGAAATAAGGTGTTACCACAAGATACTGAACACCTGGTAAGTCGTAGCCATGGAAATAAGGTGTTACCACAAGATACTGAACACCTGCTAAGTCGTGGCCATGGAAATAAGGTGTTACCACAAGATACTGGACATCTGCTAAGTCGTAGCCATGGAAATAAGGTGTTACCACAAGATACTGGACATCTGCTAAGTCGTAGCCGTGAGACCCTCTTCTTACATTCTCTCATCTTAGTCACTAGTTCATCTATCTGTCAGCTTTACATCATGTGCAGTAGGTCTCATAACTTAACAGATATGGTGTAATGTATATGGACTAGTCTACATGCAGTGACACCTCCTTGATGAAACTGAAACTGACAATGAACATCAGGTGTGCTGTTCATATCACCAGTGAACATGAGCATCAAACCATTAAGCAGCGTATCCACCACACGAAAATCAACCGACGTTAGTGAAGGAAAAATCAACATACACTGATATGGCAAGACTACAGCCTTGCTAAAGCAATCCTGTAGGGAACTGTGGGGGGAGAGAGGCGGAGGGGAAATCAGAGAAAAACAATGAAATGACCACCACCACAGGGCATGAAACCAGTGCAGGACCTGAACTTGCACAAGCCAAATGGAGAAACCAGTGGTGCCAAGTGAGAAACCTGGTGAACGTTCTTCAAATGGTGGTGTCCAACAGCTTCCCTGGAGGAAAAACCTTTGGGGAATGGTTCTTCAAAGTGGTGTCCCCAAAAGCTTCCGTGGAGAAACCTATTTCCCCAAGCCCCCATGGAAAAAGGTAAAAGTTTTAAAGGGGGAACACTCCAAAAAGTGAAGCTTAAAAGGGTGTAACCCCCCAAGGGAAAACGGGGGAACTTTTTAAGGGTGCCCAAATTCCCAAAAAAACCCGGGGAACTTTTTCAAGTTGTAAAGCCCCGGGAAAAAAATAAGGTTTTCAAATTGGGGCCCCCCCCCAAAACAAAGCCCCTGGAAATAAAAGGGGTGCCCCAAATTTTTGGAAAGGGGAACGTTCCAAGGGGTCCCAAAGTTCCCTGAAAACCCGGGGAATGTTCTTAAAAGGGTACCCCCAAGAAACTTGAACGTTTAAAAGGTGCCCAAATTTGGAAATGGTGCCCAAAGGGGGAAACCCCCATGGAAATGTGCCTTAAAGGGGTGCCCAACAATTTTGGGAAAAAAACCTGTAACGTCTTAAATGGTGTAAATTCCCAGGAAAACCCGGGGAAACTTTTTTCAAAGTGGTAAAGGCCCCTGAGCCCCCTTTTAACTTTAAAATTGCCCCCACATTCCCCTTAAAACCCGGGGACATTCTTAAAAGGGGGGCCCCAAATTTCCCCAAGGGAAATGGGAAGCCCCCCCTTCAAATTCCCCAACCTCCCGGGAAAAACCTGAATGCCAAGGGGGAAACCCCCAGGTGTTTGCCTTAAAATTCCCCCCCAAACACTTTTAGAAACCGGTGAACTCTTCAAATTTAACACTTCCCCAAAAACCCGGGAATTCCAAAGTGGGGTTTCCCAACACTTATGGAAAAACCCTAAGTTTTAAAGGGGGGGCCCAAACCCCCCAAGGGAAAAACCTGGGAAAGCCAAAGGGGAAACCCCCCAAGGAAAACCCAATTTAAAGGGGGCCAAAACCTTTCCCATGGAGAAAACCTGTAAAAGGGCCTAATTGCCCAAAAAGCCCCATGGAAAAACCCGGGAAACTTTCTTCAAAGGGTGCCCCCAACCCTTTTCCCAAGGAGAAACCTGGTGAACGTTCTTCAAAAGGTGCCCAAATTTCCCGGGAGAAACCTGGTGAATGGTTCTTCAAAGTGTGTCCCAACAGTTTTCCCTGGAGAAACCTGGTGAAGGGTTTTCTTCAAATGGTGTCCCAACAGCTCCCATGGAGAAACCGGTGAAGGGTTCTTAAAAAGGGTGCCCCAACAGTTTCCCAGGAGAAACCGGGTGAAGGTTCTTCAAATGGTGCCCAAAGCTCCCAAAAAACCTGGAAGTTTCTTCAAAGTGGGGTCCCCAAAGTTTCCCAAAGGAGAAACCGGGAAGGGGTTTCTTCAAAGGGGGTCCAACAGTTTCCCCGGAAAAACCCGGATGTTTAAAAAGGGGTGTCCCAACACTTTCCCGGAAAAACCCTGGAAGGGTTCTTCAAAGGGGTCCCAACAGTTTCCCAGGGAAAACCCTGGTGAACTTTCTTCAAAGGGGTGCCCAACAGTTTCCCCAGGAAAAAACCTGGAACGGCTTAAAAGGGTTCCCAACAGTTTCCCCGGAAAAACCCTGGGACGGTTCTTAAAAGGGTTCCCAACTTCCCAAAGGGAAACCTGGTGACCGTTTTTTTCAAAGTGGTGCCCCCAAGCCCCCCGGGAGAAACCTGGTGAAGGTTTTTCTCAAAGGGGTGCCCCGGGGCCCCCTGGAAAAACCTGGTGAAGGGTTTTTCTTCAAATGGTGCCCCAAACCCCCAAAAAACCGGGAGTTTTTAAAGGGCCCATTCCATGGAAAACCTGGTGAACTTTCTTCAAATGGTGCCCCAACAGTTTTCCCTGGAAAACCTGTGAAGGTTTTTCAAGGGGGCCCCAAAACACCCCTTGGAGAAACCGGGGAAAGGGTTCTTCCAAAGGGGGTGCCAAGTTTCCCGGGAGAAACCGGGGGAAGGCTTAAAAGGGGGTGCCCAAAACATTTCCTTTTGGGGAAACCTGGTGAAGGCTTCAAAGTGGTGCCCAACACTTCCCAGGAAAAAACCTGGTGAACGTTTCTTCAAATGGGTCCCAAATTTCCCAGGAAAACCTGGTAAAGGGGCCAAAGGGTGCCCAACGCTTCCCAGGAGAAACCGGTAAAGGGGTTCTTCAAATGGGCCCAACACTTCCCATGGAGAAACCGGTAAACTTTCCAAAAGGGGGGGGGGGGGGGGGGGCCCAACAGCCCCCAAAGGAGAAACCGGTGAACGTCTTCAAAAGTGGGTCCCAACATTTCCCAAAGGGAGAAACCGGGGGAAGGTTTTTCCAAAGGGGGTGCCCACAGTTTTTCCCTGGAAACCGGTGAATTTTTCTTCAAAGGGGGGTGCCCAACAGCTTCCCAGGAGAAAACCGGTGAAGGTTCTCAAAGTGGGTCCCAACAGTTTTCCCCAGGAGAAACCGGGTGGGGGGGGGCTTAAAAGGGGTCCCAACAGCTTCCCAGGGGAAACCTGTGAAGGTTTTTTCAAAGGGGTTCCCAACACTTCCCAGGAAAACCTGGTGAACGTTTTTCAAAGGGGTCCCAACAGTTTCCCAAAGGAAAACCTGGGAACTTCTTCAAAGTGGGGCCCCAAACAGCTCCCATGAAAAACCCGGGGTGAACGGTTCTTCAAAGGGGGTGCCCAAACAGCTCCCAGGAGAAACCGGTAAACGGTTTTCCCAAAAGGGGCCCAACAGCTTCCCAGGAGAAACCTGGGGAACGGTCTTCAAAGTGGTGCCCAACAGCTTCCCAAGGAGAAACCGGTGAAGGTTTCTTCAAAGTGGGTCCCAACAGCTTCCCAGGAGAAACCGGTGAAGGGGGCCAAAGGGGGGGTCCCACAGCCCCCAGGGGAAAAAACCTGGTGAAGTTCTTCAAAGTGGTGTCCCAACACTTCCCCCGGAGAAACCGGGGTGAAGGGTTCTTCAAGTGGTGTCCCAACCTTTCCCTGGAGCCGGTGGGTTTTGGGGGTGCCCCGGCCCCCAGGAAAAAACCTGGTGAACGGTTCTTCAAAGGGGGCCCCCCAACATTTTCCCAAGGGAAACCTGTGAAGGGGCTTAAAATGGGTCCCAACACTTCCCAGGGAAAACCGGGAAACCCTTTTTTCCCCAAAGTGGGTGCCCAACGCTCCCATGGAGAAACCGGGTGAAGGGTTTTTTAAAAGGGTGCCCAACAGCTTCCCAGGGAAAAACCCGGGGTAAACTTTTCCAAAGTGGTGTCCCAACAGTTTCCCAGGGAAAAAACCCGGTGAACGGTTCTTCAAAGTGGGCCCAACAGCTTCCCTTGGAAAAACCCGGGAAGGGGTTTTTCAAAGTGGGTCCCAACTTCCCAGGGAAAACCTGGTGACCCTCAAAGGGGCCCAGTAGCTTCCCAGGGAGAAACCTGGTGAAGGGTTCTTCAAAGGGGTGCCCAACTTCCATGGAGAAACCTGGTGAACGGTTTTTCAAAGTGGTGTCCCAACACTTTCCCAGGAAAAACCGGTGACCTTTCTTCAAAGTGGGCCCAGTAGTTTCCCGGGGGAAAAACCGGTGAAGGGGCCAAAGGGGGGCCCAACAGTTTCCCATGGAAAAACCGGTGAACTTTCTTCAAAGGGGGCCCAACAGCTTTCCCTTGGAAAAACCCCGGGAAAAACTTTTCTTAAAAAGGGTGGGCCCAGTACTTCCCAGGGAGAAACCTGGGAATTTTCTTCAAAGGGGGGCCCAACAGCTTCCCATGGAAAAAGGAGAAAGAAGGAAATGCGTGTATTCCACACCAATTTGCTCCCCCCAAAGGAAAGTTAAAAACACTTTGGCCAATTAAAGGTGGCTGACATTTCTACAGAGGACAGAATGAAACAGTTGAGCTCCAGGGGAAAACTAAAGGGTTTTGCAAATTTACGAAAAATGCAAAGAGTGGGATTGCGAGTTTCACTTCACAGATCAAACAATGCAACCACAATGACCATTTCATTAGTAATAACCCATATTGTTCCAGGTTCTATCTGGGGAGCCCGGGGCTTATCACACTCCCTCCTGACTGTAGTATACCAAACCTTGGGATTAGAATAATCATGGATTACATGAGAAAGGTTGACAAAGAGTCTGAAAGCTTTAAAAAAAAAATCCAGAATACACATCAGACATTTGAAGAGAGAAGAAGTCAGCAAGCATTAGACAAGATCCGATTATCTAACACTTGGTGAAAGTTATTCAGATGGGAATGACTTTATGCTTTGTGCAGTAGTAGTGAGTACTTTTTGTAACTTGAAGCATGTGAATATTTCGTAGGTGTATGATGCTATTATGAGAAGGAATCTATCCAAGCCCCCGACACACACTTGTACAAACACAGAGAGTCACCTACCTGGAATGCCCGGCAGCCCCGGCAGGCCAGATTCTCCTTTGGGTCCTTCAAACCCAGGCAGCCCTGGCGTTCCCGGCAACCCAGGTTCACCCTTCACTCCCGGTAAGCCTGCCACCAACCCCTTCCACATTTATCCCTTCCTATGTATCCATCCCTGCCACCAACCCCTTCCATATTTTACCCCTTCCTCTGTATCCATCCTATCACAACACAGGCTGGTTTTCCTGGCATGTGACCATTCTGTTTCGCTTCACTTGGAGAATACACACAGGCATGCACAGAAGGTTTCATCAGACTTTAAAGATGGAGAGAGAGCTATGCTGAGAGTGGGCTGTTGGAACTGAATGCATGAAGCCACGCTCATGCAGCCCTAATGTTTATTTTGAGAGCGGATGCCCTGCTGCCACCGTGGGGTCAGGAGGGAAGGGAAACAACCTGGGCCTTCACTGATGCTCAGGATGGCCAGACACTGGACAGGACAGCGCCAGTGTTAGACAAGTCATAGTTGGTAGGAGTGTTAACAAGTCAATCAACCATCATGGTACCACTTCTCTATGTAAAAAACATAACCAAGGTCATTCAGATTTGACTTCTTCCCCCCCCCCCCCCCCCCCCCCCCCCCCCCCGATTCCTCCCACCTGCACGTTTATGAAAATACAAATTGTCTTTTATATTGACACTAACATTTATCCTTAAGTACATAACAAAGAACAGACACAAAAAGAGGTGAAGTGTCTTCAACATCCTTTATAACATTCATCTTGCTGTTTATATAACAAAGGACGAATACACAAGATATGCATCCCCCTCCCTCTCTGCACCTACAACGCCTCACTTACACACACTCACATACATACTTCACACTCACACACACTCACATACATACTTCACACTCACACACACTCACATACATACTTCACACTCACACACACACAGAAACACACACACACACACATTCTTCCCGAGCTACTTCAATACCATCTACACACGACTGGTAAGTCAACGTTTCACCTACAAGGCTCTCCGTCCGGACCAGGCAGACCCAAATCGCCCTTCTGTCCTGGCAGGCCAGGAAGTCCATCTCGGCCAGGGAATCCCACATCTCCCTTCAGACCAGGAAGTCCATCCAGTCCAGGGAGACCTGACTCTCCTTTTCCCCCAGGGATGCCAGGCAGACCAGCTGTCCATTATTACCTAAAGGACATAACATATAAAGCATACATTGAGTTGTTTCTAACCTTTTGCATATAAAGCATACATTGAGTTGTTTCTAACCTTTTGCATATAAAGCATACATTGAGTTGTTTCTAACCTTTTGCATATAAAGCATACATTGAGTTGTTTCTAACCTTTTGCATATAAAGTGCCATAGCAATACAAGGGGAAAAAAAAACCTTTACAGAAAAAAACCTGTAGCTTGTATTACAGATAAATGCAACTGCAAGGCACATCTTTCTTTCTCTCTCAGCTTTCATTCTTGAGTTAAGTTGACAAGTAGTCTCCTTCCCTTCACTGCCCCTCTGCTATGTCCGTTCTTGGCACTTGTAAGCAAAAAGACAAACCATAAAGAACACTCCTTCATTCACACAGATAGTTTTTTTTTTTTAGTCCATTGTAGAAATGCAATGTCAATGGACATGTGAAATTGACTGTGCAGTGTTGCCATTCTTATTTGCAGTCTTTCCAACTGAATTCTACCAGTATCACTCTGAAGTTTTAAGTTTCAAAGCCTTCGTGTGAAGCCTTTATGTGTATTTTAAGGCTACATCATGTCTAAATGATATAAACAAAAACACTATCACCATATTTCTTGCAGATAGAGTTTTCACCTTTGCTGTCCCCACTCACAAAGAACGGCATCAAAACTTTTAACTCTGAGATAATACCTATGAAGCAGATCAGCTTCCTCACCTTTCATGCCAGGCAAGCCGTCCAGACCTGGTAATCCAGGGCTGCCGGGCAGACCAGGGTCTCCCTGTAGCACACACATTCACAGAACACCGAGGATAAGACAGACAATATCAACCAGGCTAATGACTAGCTCAGTGATAGTCTGTAAAAAGGCAATCAGCAAAAAAATGCCTGACATGCTGGTGTGTGGCATGCCTATGATGCACTCAACCAAACAAAAAGGCGTTTCTGTTATGAAAGAAAAAAAAATGTCCTTAATTTCTGAAAACAAAATGATATATAGAGTCTCCACTGATCTGTATGCTAGAGTTCAAGATGACTGTCTTGCTCTGACATTGCTGTCATCAATACCTGGTCAGATTTCATGCTTATCTGACAGATTTTTCTACATGTTGTCAAATTTCTTCACAAATGAGGCAGCTGAATTTTTTCAATCAATCTTTAACAACATCCTGCTGGGTTTGAAGAAAGAGTGGAATTTTGGTTTTTATTATTCCATCTGCATACAAAATCATTAGCAGAATCTGTTTCTAGCCACAGATCAAGTCATATTATTTGTAACCCTGATGGCTTGTGGAGGCAATATCAACTCTGACACACACAAACTGCATTTGCACACGTATTTTAAATTACAAGTTGAGCTGTTTTTGTCTATGGAATTTCGGAACACGCCACTGAAAAATGTGCATGGCACTTTCAATGTTCAAAATATCAAACAAACTGAGATTTAAGTTGCCTCAGGTGTGTGACAGTGTACCTTCTGTCCTCGTTCTCCTGGGAATCCGGGCAGACCCTTTTCCCCGGAGATGCCAGGCACTCCAGGCCGTCCGGGCTCTCCATCTCTTCCACGCTCACCTGGCAGACCAGGCAGACCTGGCTCCCCGATGCCTGGCTCACCCGTATCTCCCTTCAATCCAGGCAGACCGTCACGTCCTGGGGAAGAAAAATGCAGTCCACTTTTAGCATTATGTATTTCACTGGTTTCTGAATCTTGAGAGATGCCCTACTAATAATTCAGAATTAACGATACTCAGGTCAAGGAGTAGCTACTGGCTTCATCAGAGGTAATTGAAAATCGCTGTATTTCAATAATGCTGCATGCAAGAAGACAAAGCGGATGATCAAAACTGAACTGCCAATAAGACCATTCAGCATGACCTCCACAAGACCATTCAGCGTGACCTCCACAAGACCATTCAGCGTGACCTCCACAACAAGACCATTCAGCGTGACCTCCACAACAAGACCATTCAGCGTGACCTCCACAACAAGACCATTCAGCATGACCTCCACAACAAGACCATTCAGTATGGCCTCCACAACAAGACCATTCAGTATGACCTCCACAACAAGACCATTCAGCGTGACCTCCACAACAAGACCATTCAGTATGACCTCCACAACAAGACCATTCAGTATGACCTCCACAACAAGACCATTCAGTATGACCTCCACAATAAGACCATTCAGTATGACCTCCACAACAAGACCATTCAGTATGACCTCCACAACAAGACCATTCAGTATGACCTCCACAACAAGACCATTCAGTATGACCTCCACAACAAGACCATTCAGTATGACCTCCACAATAAGACCATTCAGTATGACCTCCACAACAAGACCATTCAGTATGACCTCCACAACAAGACCATTCAGTATGACCTCCACAATAAGACCATTCAGTATGACCTCCACAACAAGACCATTCAGTATGACCTCCACAACAAGACCATTCAGTATGACCTCCACAATAAGACCATTCAGTATGACCTCCACAATAAGACCATTCAGTATGACCTCCACAACAAGACCATTCAGTATGACCTCCACAACAAGACCATTCAGCGTGACCTCCACAACAAGACCATTCAGCGTGACCTCCACAATAAGACCATTCAGTATGACCTCCACAATAAGACCATTCAGTATGACCTCCACAATAAGACCATTCAGTATGAGCTCCACAACAAGACCATTCAGTATGACCTCCACAATAAGACCATTCAGCATGACCTCCACAATAAGACATTCAGCGTGACCTCCACAAGACCATTCAGTATGACCTCCACAATAAGACCATTCAGCATCACCTCCACAACAAGACCATTCAGTATGACCTCCACAAAAAGACCATTCAGTATGACCTCCACAATAAGACCATTCAGCATCACCTCCACAATAAGACCATTCAGCATCACCTCCACAACAAGACCATTCAGCATGACCTCCACAATAAGACCATTCAGCATGACCTCCACAATAAGACCATTCAATATGACCTCCACAATAAGACCATTCAGTATGACCTCCACAACAAGACCATTCAGTATGACCTCCACAACAAGACCATTCAGTATGACCTCCACAACAAGACCATTCAGTATGACCTCCACAACAAGACCATTCAGTATGACCTCCACAACAAGACCATTCAGTATGACCTCCACAACAAGACCATTCAGTATGACCTCCACAATAAGACCATTCAGTATGACCTCCACAATAAGACCATTCAGTATGACCTCCACAACAAGACCATTCAGTATGACCTCCACAATAAGACCATTCAGTATGACCTCCACAACAAGACCATTCAGCATGACCACAATAAGACCATTCAGCATGACCATAATAAGACCATTCAGCATGACCACAATAAGACCATTCAACGTGACCTCCACAGTATGCTCCTGAAACCTGACCTCCCATCCATCTCACAGAACAGCGATGACCACATAATGCATCAGATAATGCAACAGCTTGTAAATCTAAGTCAATGCATCAAACAACTTAAGCTGTAATCTAAGTCACATCAGAAAAACATGTTTTTAAAAAAAAAAGAGAAAAAAGGTGTGTGTGTGTGTGGGGTGGGGGGGTGGGGGGGGGACACACTCACCTGTCCAAACACATGCCTTAACCCTCTGCCTACCGCATGACTTTGTGCTATATGACTATGAGAATACCATGCCAAGAGAGGTAACTCCGCAACACATACACACTTGCCATAAAGAAACCTCAATAGAAAATTTGTTTTTAACTTATCTATTCTGTAAAAATAATGAAAAAAATTCAAAGACATCACTCCATCCAAAACAGCCATTTCCCCCCACATATAGTGAACTGGTACACGAGGAAAAAAAAAACAAACGAACAGACTAACTGTACTTTGGTATTCTCAGTGCTAAAACAATTTTCCCTAAATTCACTGTACCCACAGAACATCATGGATTAGGAGCACAGAGTGATTTTCCAAGTCTAAACAAAGTACTGAAACCTTCAGGAACAAAATAAAGTCATTCTGTATGGTATGCACACTAAATAATCAACTTTTATTGTGAAGCAAAAAACAACCCAAACTTCAACAATTTTGTTAAACTGAAGGCATCACATACAAGAAGATTTGTCTTCTAACTACTGAGGGGAAAAAATAACAAGAACAGATTACTGAATACTGGGCTTTAGATTGTGATGGAATTCAACAAAAATGTGCTTTTGCACAAGTGCACTGAGCAACCCCCCCCCCCCCCCCCCCCCCCCCCCCCAACACACACACTGTGGTGATGATGTACCTCTTGTCCGGCTCCTCTTTGCTTTTTGATAAACAGGCAGTTTTTATTTCAGGCCAGAGTTTATGTTCATCCTTTTCTGCTTGCTTTTGTGCAGCAAATAAATTTGTTTCTCGTTAAAAGTCTACCAAAATTCTTCTGAAATCAAAAAGCTAAAGGTGATGCTCCTACAGGCAAATCGTGGGACACACCCACTGACTGACCCGGTTTCCTGGCTATCAAAACAAGGGAAACTTTTGGGGGGCTTCACTTCTTGTAGCCAACCACTCCAGTCAAGAATTAAAGTATCTCTAGCAAGTTTTGTTTTTCGAATTTTCTTTTTTGGGGGGTCTGGGCCCAGCAGCAATGGGCTATTCGACATCGTCATTATCATCGCCTGAATCATTATTGATTCCGGCCTCAAAATCAGTCGGCAGTCGATCTTTATTCATAACTAGGTCAAGATTGACGTCCGAATCGTCTTGCTTCAAATCTTCTTTAAGAGTGTAGCCCGCAAATACGCTCTCTTCATCAATATCACTTCAGAAAATGAATTCTGCAAGTTGCATAGTTACTTGATCCGCCATTTTCCCAGAAAATCTTCGCGAAAAAAAAGCCGAACTTTGAAAATTCACAGCAGCGAAACTACTCCACCAAAACTCATGCAACAAAAACCAAAATGGCGTCCAGAAACGGAAGTACCGGAAGACTCTTCTGTCGCAATTGCATTCTGGATATGCGATGGTGAAAGCGAAAGTCGTTGACCGAGTATTCAGCGGTCGATCTCGGTCGATCCGGTATTCAGAAGGAGGAAATCTCGCGGTCGATCTCGGTCGATCCGGTAGGCATTGGGTTAATCCTACTTGGCATGATGCCTTACTCCAATCCACATCCCTTAAATTTGTTAGAGGAGAGGGGTGGGATGAATGATGGTGGTG
Organism: Conus ventricosus; assembly: GCA_018398815.1. Lineage (NCBI taxonomy): Eukaryota > Metazoa > Mollusca > Gastropoda > Neogastropoda > Conidae > Conus > Conus ventricosus. Next base: position 71,300,651 of record CM031613.1, read on the forward strand.
GTGATGGTGGTGGTGTGGTGGTGGGGATTAGGGAAGAGAGAAGGGAGCTGTATCTGTCTCCTATCCTTTTCACTAGGACTCCCGAGTAACTTCCCTTGACACATTTGTGACCAGTTCAATCAATTTACACATCTTTCCTCGCAGTATGGAAGGAGGGATAGAGTTTTATGAAAATTTACTTGTTTAATACCAAAGCTGGGGAAGCAAGGATATGCAGACCCCAAAAATCTATTCACAAGGTACGTTGCATTCTGGACAACCAGTAATCCTGCCAAACAATCCACGGCTGACAGAACTTTTGTAATTTCTTTCACATACATGTTTTAGAAGGTAGTCCAAGACTTCCAGACAGCAACATAAACACCTGTCCACTACCGCTGCAATGCCCTGCCAGAATGCAGAACTGACAGAGAGAGCCTGGTTCTCCACTGCCCTCATGCCGCTCTGTGGAGCGATTTCCGGTGTAAAGGAAACACAAAAAGCCTGCATGATCTCTCCCCTGACCCAGAAGTTTACAGTCTAACTTCAGGATCTGTTTAAGCTGCCCCATAAAAGGGAGCCTTAAGAGCCTGACTCTGAAAATAAACTTTCAAAGTTTTAAGCAGTCATTTATTCCGCCCCCCCCCCCCCCCCCTTTCCCTCCTCTCCACCTTTTTTGGAGTGCGAGGACCCGAGGAGCAACGTTGAAGGAGACAACAAGGGCAAGGATATCATCAAGGACTACCGCTTTTGAGCTGCGAATGTAGGCTAGGAATGGAGGGCACACACATCAAGAGACGCACATCCCTGGTAAAGGCTTGTACATCACCGACTCTGCAAGTGGACAGTTAAGATAACAGAAGCACTTCTTCATGGTCAGGTTCTATAAAAGCATTCAAACAAGTGCTCAGAGTGCTCCAAAGCCAGATACTCCAGTACCAGCAAGAGACTCCACTTAAGGGCCTGGAACAGTGGAGCTTTTTGGAATGAGTAGTGTTAAACTAGCTCCATTAGGTAGTGATCAGTGCTGATAACATGGTTCTGGCAATAGCATTTGAAGCCCAAAATAACCCCAAAACAAAGCTTATGGTCTTTGTCATAAAGGTCCTCAAGAAAGTGTGGATTATCAACAATCTCCAAGAGACAGGTCAGCATGTTTGTACGATTTAGAGTACGTGTTCTGCTTGTTACTGCAGACCTTCAAAGAGGATTGTCTCTGTCTGGTCATGATCCTCCACCTAGGCTGACACAGAAGGTCCAGCTTCCGGGCAGAAACATGAGAGCTTTCACCAGTAAGTCAGCAGAACAGAGTTCTTCTTCTTCACTCCTCCAACCCATTTCAGGCATTCCTCATGCCCGTTTCCCCTACCCTTCCTCTCCTGCGCATCCACATACCAGGTTGTCCGGGATCGCCAGGCAGGCCAGGCAGTCCACTGTCTCCCTTGAGGCCAGGCAGTCCGGGCAGACCCGACTCACCGGGTCGACCATCCTCTCCTGGGAATCCTGGCAAACCATCCTGTCCCTTGGGGCCTGGCACAGACAGAAATGGGGGGGAGGGGGGGGGTTGAATATATTTGAATTGAACACACACACACACACACACAGCAACACAGACACACACAGTCACACATACATACACACATGAACTGTGAAAAGGTAATACTAAGCCCACTAACACTGCTGCAGATATCCTATTCCTCACCCCCCCCCCCCCCCCCCCCCCCCCCCCTCCATCACAGAGTTCATAGCTTGAAAATTTCCCATTCTACATTCAATGTTTCGTAAGACTGGTTGAAGATGGTTTTAGATCACCCTTAACACAGATTCTTTCTGTTGCTCATCTGTCCAAAGGGATGCAAAGTATCCTGTTTGGTGTCAATACATTTACATTTATAGATATACTTTTTGAACAGGTTTCTTTTCTCTCGCTTTTTTTTTATTTTAAACATTACAGCTTTTTTTGTGTAGAACACAAGTTGTACAACAAGACACTGATACAGTGAAAATTCTGAAGATGTCTTCAGAATTCACATACCTAGTACCCTAAATCAAGTCTACTTATTTCAGTATGTCTTAAACTAAGTCTAGGGCAGGCACGCACACACACACACACACACACACACACACACACACACACACACACACACACACACACACACGCACACTGTTCTTGTAAATCACGTCAATGATGTCGAAATAGAGAGGAAATAATTTCTTTCAAGTAAATGATCATAAACTGGAGAGCAGCTGAAAATAAAAAAACACACAGACAAGAGGAGAAAACTAACACCAAATTATACCATAACAACAGACCTGGTTACCCCTCAGAAATTCTATGTGTAGGTTTTGGGTCAAAAATGTGTACAATTGTGTGTAAAATGTGTAAGCTTTTGCAGCGCAAAGTAGCTGCGTAGGAAACAATACTGAATGCATTCCAGACATTAGAAACACTGAAAATTTATTACTATAAAAGATGTATTTTCATGAAATGCATTAAATTGGCTTCTTTAACAATCAATGATTGTCAAACTAATCCAAGTTCCTTGCCAGTAGCCTTTGCTCAGGAAATTAACAAGAACATTAACTGATGTGAATTTTCTTTTATAACACTTTAAAATAACTCTCTCTTCACTTTTTACTGTACTGATGGACATAACTGGAAAAAAAATCTTGAAGTAATCTATTTCTTTCATATGCTACTATGGGCACTTTTTCACTGTTGATAAGCTAACCAGTCTTTCTGAAGAGCATAACAATTATGATGTGAACTTAATTTCAGACTTTGGTGATTCCAGCTCCTTCAGGGATCCCAGGTGATGGGCATGAGGCCAAAAAAGGACCTATAAAGGACTTTAAAAAAACCTCAAATCAGTTTATAAGGACCTTTGCCAACATGGAGGAAGGGGGGGGGGGGGGGTAGACAAGGCGGAAAAAGGATCTATCCTGTAAATGTTACTCAAGAACTCAGCATATAGCTGTTCCCCAAGCTGTTGGTTATGTTCGCATGTTCGCAATCTGTCATGTTATGTACCTATATTTATTTGGGTAATAATATTTTCATCATTATTGCCCCACTCTTCAAATGAATTTCTATAAAGGGAACATTTTAACATAGATAGCATGAGCGAAAATGTTAAGTCAGCTATATGCCGCGAACATTAGCACCGCGTCTGCATTGTGGAACCCGTGACGTCAAACTGCCCGCAGCTTTGCGTCGTCTGCTAGCTAAGCTTACTAAACAGAAAGCCCACTGATAGGCCTAGCGTTATAGGCCTGCATACCGCGTTTCAGATGACCGCGTCGGCATCTGTCATCTCTTTGCAACTTGCAAAAGTACGGTTTGGGTTGTGGAAGATGTATCGGTTCCGTTTTCCATGAATTGAATGTTCATTGCCTACCGTTTTCCAGAATCACTGTTTCCCTTGTGGCTTTTGCTACCGATGTGCCGCTGAATGTCAAAGCGACCACTGTAGCAATCGCGATTTGACAGTTACACGTGGTGCTGTGTGCGAACGTATCGCCCTTCTTTGACGCAGTAATGAACTTGAAAATAGTATGATACGCTGGTTTGTACTTCTGTTCATATTTCTTTTTCTTTTGGATCACAGCTTCTACCAATGAATCTGAATTTTCGTTGTCTGTTTCATGCGCGCGAGTTGAAGCTGAGTGAGAAGCAATGTTGATGCATTCATAGAGGCAGGAAGTACGCATGCGCCATCGAACTTTTAAAAGTTGGACCAGACTCTTGGACTCGGCCGGATTACGTGTTCAGCGCATTTTCGTAAGCTCGTTCATCAAAATTTCGTACAATTTAGTTTTGAAACGTACAATCGTATAGCTGTATTAAATTTCGTGAGATTATACGCAAAAATCGTAAAGTGCACAGGTCTTTAACAACAACCCCATACAGTGGACTAACCCAAACACCATTGATAACAATACCTACACGTAGTGGACTGACCCTGACAACTGACCTCTGACTCCAGGCAGTCCGGGTTCTCCAGGGAAGCCCCTCTGTCCCTTGATACCATCATTGCCCGGCAAACCTGGCAACCCTGGTTGTCCATCTTGTCCTGGTTCTCCAGGGAACCCCATCACACCAATCTCTCCCTTCATGCCTGAAAAACAGCACCACCATCATGTCACTCTACCTGCACCGAGTGAGTGTGTGTGTGTGTGTGTGTGTGCATGCCTGTGTGTGTGTGTGTGTGTGTGTGTGTGTGTGTGTGTGTGTGTGTGTGTGTATGTGGGTGCGTGTGTGCATGTGCATGTGTGTGTGTGTGTGTGTGTGTGTGTGTGTGCATGCCTGTGTGCGTGTGTGTGTGTGTATGTGGGTGCGTTTGTGCATGTGTGTGTGTGTGTGTGTGTGTGTGTGTGTGTGTGTGTGTGTGTGTGTGTGTGTGCATGCCTGTGTGCATGTGTGTATGTGGGTGCGTGTGCGCATGTGTGTGTGTGTGTGTGTGTGTGTGTGTGTGTGTGTGTGTGTGTGTGTGTGTGTGTGTGTGTGTGTGTGTGTGCATGCCTGTGTGCGTGTGTATGTGGGTGCGTGTGTGCATGTGTGTGTGTGTGTGTGTGTGTGTGTGTGTGTATGTGTGTGTGTGTGTGTATGCATGCATGCATGTGTGTGTGCATGTGCGTGTGTACAAGTTGTTACACTCTACAACTCTTTTCAGATTTCCCTCTCACTCTTTGACATTACAAGGATACCTCTTCTTTACATTTTCAGGTCTTTGATTGCAAAATGTTGATAAATAAACTGATACTGAAATCTCTCTGCATATCTGTCATTTATTAATTTTGACATGCATCTCATTACTAAAATCTTCCAGAGATCAAGCATCTCTCACCAACATCCAGATGTCCTAAGATAACGGGACCAATCCTGGACTGTCATTCAAATTCAACCAAGTCAAGAAGTCCAATAATTTCTTTTTCTGACGTGATGGCTGAAGTGAGCAAATCACTGTTAATGACTCTTAAGTTCCGTTAACATCATCTTTGACTTTCTCACATTTTGTTTTTTTCAACCATGGTATCAGACACACGTATCTCACCTGGCAGACCAGGTAGACCATCCAGACCAGGTGCGCCGGGTTCCCCAGGACGTCCATCCACTCCAGGCAGACCGGGCTCCCCAGGCAGACCAGGAATGCCTGAGTCACCTTTCGGCCCGGACAGACCAGGTAGGCCAGGTAGTCCAGGCTCTCCTTTAATGCCTGCATCACCTGTTAAACACAGAGGAACGCACACAAATGTATCACTCAATTATCACACAAGAAGACGTAGAATACAAAATATACATACAAAGTCCCAAAACAAAACAAAGAAAGGGAACATTGTTTGCACCTGGGAAGCGTTGTTAGCCGACTCTCAGACTAGTGGTGTTGTGAACTTGGTCTCCAGAGTGAGGAGATCGTTTCATTTTAATGCTGTGTCCGGATAACTTTCCCCACCAATCAACTCACAAATGTGAACGTTATAGTCAAACTGGAACAAAATTAACCAACTGATGGGGAAGAATTATGATGCAGTGGGGGAGAAAAGGAAGTTCTTGTGGTTGGCTTGAAGACTGGTCCCTGACATCTTTTTTTCAAATGGAAGTTGCTGTAACCTCTGGGTTTGTTTATCTCGAAGGAAATAATGGCACGACAAAACTTTGAAGAGAAACATCAGTACTTTCCCACTGCTCTTCCCCTTCCTCCTCTGAACAATGTATGCTCAACAGAATCTTTGCATCACAGTGATTTGAAGTGGGCCGACGTATCTGCTCACCCGCATTATCCACACTCATCTACACTCCCAATATCAACATATTTCAATTCTGTGATGCTAAGAATCATTTCCTCATCAACACTCCCAATATCAATATATTTCCCTACCGTGATGTTAAGGATCATTTCATCATCCACAGTCATCCACACTCAATATCAACATATTCCACTACTGTGATGCCAAGGATCATTTCCCCATCCACACTCATCTACACACTCAATATCAACATATTCTGTGATGCCAAGGATCATTTCCCCATCCACACTCATCTACACACTCAATATCAACATATTCTGTGATGCTAAGGATCATTTCCCCATCCACACTCATCTACACACTCAATATCAACATATTCTGTGATGCCAAGGATCACTTCCCCATCCACACTCATCTACACACTCAATATCAACATATTCTGTGACGCCAAGGATCACTTCCCCATCCACACTCATCTACACACTCAATATCAACATATTCTGTGATGCTAAGGATCATTTCATCATCCACACTCATCTACACACTCAATATCAACATATTCTGTGATGCCAAGGATCATTTCCCATGCCACTTTAATACCAAAATTTAACTGCGCTAATGAAATGCTTGTTAAAAAAAAAAAGTATTCCACTGCCCATGACGATCACAGTGGTGACAAAATCTATTTTAATGACGATAAAGGTAAAGATGATATAAAAAAAAATTGATGGAAACCCAAACTCACCAGGTGTACCAGGCAGTCCAGGTAAGCCGTCTTCCCCAGGTGGTCCTGGTCGTCCGCTCAAACCAGGGTCTCCCTTGGGACCATCCTGTCCAGGTAGGCCTGGCAGACCATCCTCTCCTCTCTCCCCAGGAAGGCCAGGTAAGCCAGAAAGTCCATCAGGACCTGCACCAAGGTTGTGCACAAGGCTGTGTTCTGTTCTGTACATGTGCCAACCTGGGCAACCTCATATCTTTTTTAATGGCAAACAAATAAGTGTACCGCAAAATGCTACTCTAACATTGTTTTAGTGCACAGAGGAAGGTGAGAATGTAAATTTTTCTATGAACCATTTTCTTTTTTACATACAGACATAGCCAATAATAAATAGGAGAAAAATAACAAGCCATCTCCAACCCTGTCAAACAAATACTTTCCTGACAGCAGTTAAATGTAAATAACGTCAACAAAGCAAACCAAAAACTTAACAGCAGTGTTACATGATATTTTGACACACATAGTGCCAAGCTCAATCTGTCACTTATGAAAAGTAAAAAATTAAAATAATCAAGAACAAATGCATGTAAACACACACACACACACACACACACACACACACACACACACACACACACACACGCATGCAGGCACACATACTCATTATGTCAGTTTGTAATCCTGCTAACTCATATTTCCTGACAGTACCAGGAATATGTTGTCCTCATAACAAAGTTTGTAATCCTGTTTAACTCAAGTCTCCTGATAATACCTGGAACATGTTGTCCTATAACAAAGTTTGTAATCCTCTTAAACACATGTTTCCTGACAGTACCAGGAGCATGTTGTCCTCATAACAAAGTTTGTAACCCTGTTCAGTTCTTGTTTCCAGGCAGTACCTGGTGCTCCTGGTTCTCCATCTCGGCCAGGCAGACCAGGAGGGCCAGGGTTACCACGTTGACCAGGGAGACCTTGTAGAGCTTCACCAGGTAGACCAGGTATCCCAGACTCCCCTGTCACATATACAGTGGTGTTTCAAGTCTGTCCAGTCAGCATGTTCTGTTCTTGCCTTCTTTCATTCTTCACTTACCTCTGTGTCTCTGTGGCTTTCCTACATGTAAGATAGCCACTCTTTTTATTTGCACGATTTTGTTGTTCTTACATAGTTTTATCTTTCACTAGCTTGCTTTTTTCATTTGGGAGAAAGTTTTTTTTTAGAATTCTAGAACTGTCACACTCAGTACCTCCCTAGAATACTGAAAGGGTCAAGTCGTATTGTTTATAGTCCCAGCTGACCACTGAAGTATTGCCAGTGTTGCAAGCAAGATAAGATTATAACTATGAACACATTGAATTCCTAAAGTTGAAATTCACAAAAATAATCAATGCTTGAAATAAATCCACAATTAATTCTACTTCAGTCTACAAGCAGTGAATAAAAGAGAAAAGACCAATTCACGGCTTATTTCATCAGTCTATAAACTGAATAAAGTGAAACAAAAAAGACTAATTCAAGGCTAATTTTATCTGTCTACAGAGTAAATAAATTCCTGAAACAGAAAAAGAACAATCCACTATTAACTTTATTGTAGTCTACAAAGCTAAAGTGAATTCTTAAAATAAGACCAATTCATGGCTGATTTCATCAGTCTAAAAAAACAATTAAAATAAATTCCTGAAATAGAAAAAGGGTTAATCTATCGCTAATTTTCATCACAATCTACAAAGTACATGAAGTAAATTCCTGACATGAAAAAGACTAATCCATAGCTACTTTTGTCACAGTCTATGAAGTAAATAAAGTGGATTCCTCTAACAAAAAGAAACTATCCACCTCTAACTTTGTCGCAGTCTACAAATAAATCAAAATCATTCATAAAACAGAGAGCAGAGGAATAATCCACAACCATTTTTATTGCGGGTAACAGAGCATATCAATTACTGAAAAAGTCCAATCAACAACTAATTCCATTTCAGTCTACAAAATAATTACAGTTAATTCCTAAAACAAAACAAAAATTAAAAAACAAGAACAAAGTTCATCATGGTCTACCAAAACCCAGTCAAATTTTAAAGCAAAAAACCCAACCTAAACTAATCCTATCACGTCACAGTCTACGATTCTACAAAGTTAATTCCTAAAACAAAGCAAAAATAGATAAAAACTATTCCTAAAACAAACAAAAAAGACTAGTCTACCACTTATTTTGATCCAGTCTACAAGGAAAAAATTAATTTCTTATTCCCGGCCGCAGATATTGCCGCGGTTCAAGGGGAGATCTGACCGGTCATATGAGTTATCTCATCCTGTCAACATGAAACATTATGATTATATTCTCCGTTCATTTTCCTTCAATAAAATGTATACTTCTGTACACTTTAGAGCAATACTTGAATTTTTAAAAGAAAAGTAAAAAATAGTTCTGGGAGTCAAAGGGTTAAACAAAAGACCAACCACAATAATTTCAATGTAGCCTACAAAGTAATGTTCATTTCTGCAACAAAAAATACCAATCCACAACTACTTTCATTGCAGTCTACAAAGTACATATTGTTTATTCCTGAAAAGAAAAAAAATCACACCTAGTTTGATCATTGTGTACATGTCCATTATATCGAGTGAAAAATGTTAAATTCTGAACAAAAATTACATCAGGTGGAAAATCTCAGAAGAATGTCTTCATACATCTTGACATTTGAAATATGCAGTCAAGCTTAACATCACCCATGTCCTCTGTTTAAGGGCTGTTATTCTGCATATTTTGACCTGAATGAGAAACCATAGCTCAAGGGCTTGACCACTTTGCTTCTAAGCTGTGACTGTGTTGTGCCGAACACAGTCTGTTCTCCTGTAAGGTTCTACATGGCATCAAGCACCTGCTGGTGTCCATGAGCACTTGCCCTGGTCTTACCATCCATGCCAGGCAGGCCAGGGAGTCCAGCGTTGCCCTTCATGCCTGACAGGCCTGAGGGGCCGGGCAGACCAGGCAGACCTTTCTCCCCTCGAGGTCCAGGCAGTCCTGGGATCAAAATGTCACGTATCATTTTTTCAACTGTCACATTTATGAAGACAAACACACAAACATGCAAACACACACACACACACGCGAGTCAAGACATAGATGCACACACACAGGCATGAATAAAATACACTCACATGCAGGTGCCATATCCCTCCCTACACCTTCCTTCTACAAACATATGAATATATAATAAAAACATTAATATGTATGCAGACTTCATTGCCTAAAACTCTTTGCAGCCAACACATTTGCATTCTCTGGGCCAGAAGCTCAGGAGAATCGTTCATCTGTTCATTCAGTCTTTATGCTTCCTTTCAGTTCACAATTGTGGTACACTGTGTTTCATGAAAAGCCGATCATCTCTCACGGTGTGATGCAGAGGTTATGAAAGCAGGCCAGCACGTGCCTTGATCTCGCTGACAAATCTGTTCACTCTGCTTTTGTGGCACATGTGGTTTGTTCTGGTGTGCCCCACCCCTCCCTATCCTCCATTAACACAGACAGCAGCAACGTCGATCTTTTGTGGCACATGTGGTTTGTTCTGGTGTGCCCCACCCTCCCTATCCTCCATTAACACAGACAGCAGCAACGTCGATCTTTTGTGGCACATGTGGTTTGTTCTGGTGTGCCCCACCCCTCCCTATCCTCCATTAACACAGACAGCAGCAACGTCGATCTTTTGAAACCAAGTGACTAACAGTCAGTCTCTGGACCCCGATCATTCCCTCCTTGTTGAGTCTGTCGAGCTATGCCATATGGCTTTTGCCGATTTGCTGTAGGCTATCAAAATCTAGTTTTCCCAAGTGCTTCATTTTTATTTACTGTTTTGGGGGGTTCCTGTATGGACTACCTATTTTTCCTATGTTGGGATTGACAGGAAGTTGCTTTACCAATTTGTACCTTTCTGACTAAAGAGTTCTGGTAATCATAGCAGTATTTTCTCGATTTTTATCACTAAAATCAAGCAGATGATGGTTACTCTGACCAGTGATTTTCTTTCCAGAATATTTATTGTACATTTCAATGCGCGTAACAAAATAAAGTACATTTCAATGCGCGTAACAAAATAAAGTACATTCAAGGTGAACCAAGGAGAAGATATTATGTTCCCAAAAGATTTACACACCGTAAAGCACCCCAGAAAGATTTACACACCGTAAAGCACCCCAGAAAGATTTACACACCGTAAAGCACCCCAGCAAAATTTTGTCATACCAGAAACTGCACAAACACAGTCTCCCGGATCTGGAGACAAAGATTTAAAAAATCTGGGGATCAGGATTTCTGATTTAATCTGGAAGACTTGCATACCCATTTATCTATCTATCTAGATAGCATTCTGGAAGACTTGCATACCCATCTATCTATCTAGATAGGCAGATGGATAGATAAATAGATAGATATAGATTTAGATAGACATATAGAAAACCACTGAAAATGGTAAACTTTTCTGCCATTAGCTCCCCTGGGCCATGTGTGAGAATATGCCATAATTATGTTCTACATTTAACAAAGCATGCATGTGAATGCAAACCTTATAACTAATTGAGTGTCTTTGAGTGGATGTGTGTTATGTGCATGCACATGAGTGTGCATGTGTTGTATGTGTATGTATTTTAATGTGCACTTGCGCATTGGACAAGTGTACAGTGCTGGATGTCAAACTGTATTACTGCCATATATTCGCTCTTATCCATCCAATCTGTGATGTGTTGTCTTTCCATGTCCAGTCCCTCCAAAATTTCTTGCGACCCAAATGTCCTTTGCAATCAGGGCTTGTCTATCACATCCACTCCTTTCCTTTTCCTCCGTCTTTCAAACCCCAGACCTCATTCTTGTTCCAAAAAAGGAAAATCCCCCATCCTCCAATGATTTATGCTTGTTATCACACATCATGACTATGGTAAAAGATCCAGACGAGTGCAGATCTTCTCTTTTATTTTTTCTAAATGAAAATCCTTACGTTCAAAGTATTTACATGTAGCCCATGGACAAGGAAGTAAAAGTAACGGTTAAGACAGAACACCTCACCCAGACTTCTATCTCCTATGTCCCCCGAGGGAGCATTCCCTGCATGAACACAGGTCAGGTTTCCCAGCTGATGGGGAGTCTACACACAACAAAGGTAACGGAAATGAACACAGTGCCCACCTCTGGGTCCAGGCACTCCGCTGAGACCAGGTTCTCCACTGTCTCCTTTCAAGCCTGGCAGACCTGGCAGTCCTGGTTCACCTGTATAACACGGTGTGATGCACTGAATGTTACCTGTATCCCTGAATGACTACTGGTGTGTGTAAGTGTGTGTGTGTGTTTGTAAGTGTGTGTGTGTGTGTGTGTGTGTGTGTGTGTGTGTGTGTGTGTGTGTGTGTCTATGTGTTGTGTGTGTGCGCATGCGCGCGAGTGCATGTGTGTGTATGTGCGTGCGTGCATGTGTGTGTGTGTGTATGTGTGCATGTGTATATGTGTGCATGTGTGTGTGTGTGTGTGTGTGTGTGTGTGTGTGTGTGTGTGTGTGTGTGTGCATGTGTGTGTGCGTACACATGCAAGGGAATGTACACATGAATAACTAAGTGGACGATAATACATCCATGTATAAGCATGTGCACCCATGGATAAATCAGACAATGTGTGTGTCATATTTTTGTGTGTGTGTGTGTGTGTGTGTGCGTGCGTGCGTGCATGAGAGAGAGAGAAGGAAAGACAGTGAGCAAGAGAGAGAGATTACTTTTACCGCCATTAGAAAATAAGCCTTGTTGGCAAGGGGGTTACAATTACAGCATCAATAAGCCATAACATACACATATATAATTGAAAAGAAATAAAACTAGTTAAATGCAAACATCTAACATTTACAACAGACATCTACCACACAAGCTCACACATACACAAAAAGGAGAGAGAGAGAGAATTTGATAAACATGTAACCATGCATGTCCATCTGTTACATTGCATTTACTTGTTCCTGAAGCTACAGAAATGCAAGACGATAGAAATATTAGCATGTAAATGCACCCTAACTTAAAATTTAGAGACAAAAGAATATGGGTCATCACCTTTTGACCCAGACAATCCAGGTAATCCAGGAAGTCCTTCTTTTCCAGGTACTCCATCAAATCCAGGTTCTCCCTTCTCCCCTTTGAAATTACCTCCCTTCACCTGGCCTATGACACAGGAAACCGCACACGGGTAACACATCATGTCCAACACACTGTGAACATGGCTCTCAAGGAACTCCAGGAAACGTTTTCCAGGCAACGCTACCTTCATTTTTCATGTTGTCCTCATCATCCTCCCATCATGCTGCACAAGTCTTGGGATGGGCCCCCTCACAGTCAAGGTTGTTCTCGTCTCTCAGCCGGGTACCTAATTTGTAAAGCACATTCTGTCTGTCTGTCTGTCTGCATGTCTGTCTGTCTGCATGTCTGTCTGTCTGTCTGTCTGCATGTCTGTCTGTCTGCATGTCTGTCTGTCTGCATGTCTGTCTGTCTGCATGTCTGTCTGTCTATGTGAAGCCCGTCTTTCTTGTTGGTTATACAAATCCACAGTTTTCATCTTCAAAAGTGGCACAAGACTCATAAACATACAGGGCAGATCAAGGGCCAGTCACTACCGTCCTACAAGGTCGCATTAGTCCCATTCTTTATGCGACCATGAGGCAAACCGATGTCGGGATTCAAAGCAAGTCAATTACACATTGCCATTGGCAGTTACACTGATCAAAAAGATCATGCCTACTGACAGCTGGAATTGCACAGTTGGGAGAGGTACTCTTCCAACTGAGCTACTGCTGACAATAAGGTCCTCTGATTCCATTTCAGGTTCTGACTTTTGTTTTATAATTTTTTTTCTTTAACAGATTCAAGGTTAATCTACCCAGGAAAGGAATTCACCCTACCACAATACCAGGTTATGATTTCAATCTACTCAGAAAAGTTCTTATGGGACATAAGGGAATTTGTGGCGGAGTGCGATTATTCCGATATTTTCCGGTAAGACAAAATTCTTAAAGCAGGCCAGGCATGCGTAAAAATCATTCCGGTATTTTCCGGTAAGACAAAATTCTTAATGCAGGTCGGGCATGCGCAAAAGCACTTCCTTTTCAAAGTAACATGCTAGCAGTGTAGATGCACTCTCTGCTCTCCGAAAAAATTCGACTCTCTGCTATCCGAAAAAATTCTGAAAAATTGCAAGGTAAGATCCTCATCCATCGAAGCCTACATGGTGTCTAACATGCCTCATGTCTTGTTACTTGGTCATTGCATCATCGAACGTTTTGCTGAGCATATTTATGATGCAGATGATGTGCGTTTGAACGCAAATATTAAGTTGCAAGACACTTGCTTTGTGGAGATAGTCGGCAGAGCCGGACTCACGGTACACGGTCTTCTGCGCAATACCAAAACACTCCCAGGCATAATGAATAATCTTAAACACCAACCCAACATCATCTTTCTTTAGATAAGAGGCAACGATTTCAGGCTTGGAACAACACATGACGACTTAGCTATGGATATGTTGGCCTTGGCCTCTTTATTGAAAGGCAGATCCGGAGCGGAACATGTCATGTTTGGACAGTTGTTGCCAAGATTGAAAGCTGAACGATCCAGGAAATAGTGGTTTTTATCAAAACAAGAAGAAACACAATTCAACACATGGGCGCAACAAGAAAAATGTAAAGTACTTCATATTGGTAAAACAAACCCAGAAAAGGAGTATATAATGAAAATCCACATTACCAGGGAATGATTTCAATCTACCAAGAAAAGGAATTTACCCTACCACATTACCAGGGAATGATTTCAATCTACCCATAAAAAGAATTTACCCTACCATAGTACCAAGTTATGATTTCAATCTACCAAGGAAAGAAATTTACCCTACCGTAGTACCAGGTTATGATTTCAATCTACCAAGGAAAGGAATTTACCCTACCGTAGTACCAGGTTATGATTTCAATCTACCAAGGAAAGGAATTTACCCTACCGTAGTACCAGGTTATGATTTCAATCTACCCTGGAATTAACCTACCACAGTACCAGGTTATAATTTCAATCTACCCAGGAAAGGAATTTACCCTACCACAGTACCAGGTTACTATTGCAATCTAATCAGGAAAGGAATTTACCCCACCACGGTACCAGGAAATGATTTCAATCCACCCAGGAATTTACCCTACCACAGTACCAGGTTATGAATTCAATCCATCCGGGTAAGAAATTGACCCTACCACAGTACCAGGGAATGATTTCAATCCACCCAGAAAGGAATTTACTCTAACACAGTACCAGGAAATGATTTCAGTCCACCCAGGAAAGGAATTTACCCTACCACAGTACCAGGGAATGATTTCAATCCACCCAGGAAAGGAATTTACCCTACTACAGTGCCAGGGAATGATTTCAATCCACCCAGGTAAGGAATTTATTCTACCAAAGTGCCAGGGAATGATTTCAATCCACACAAGAATTTACCCTACTACAGTACCTGGGAAAGATTTCAATCCACCCAAATATGGAATTTAACCTACCACAGGGCCAAGGAATGATTTCAATCCACCCAGGTATGGAATTTACCCTACAACAGTACCAGGGAATGATTTCAATCCACCCAGGAATTTACTCTACCACAATGCCAGGGAATAATTTCAATCCACCCAGGAAAGGAATTTATTCTTCTACAGTGCCAGGGAATGATTTCAATCCACCCAGGTAAGGAATTTATTCTACCAAAGTGCCAGGGAATGATTTCAATCCACACAAGAATTTACCCTACTACAGTACCTGGGAAAGATTTCAATCCACCCAAATATGGAATTTAACCTACCACAGGCCAAGGAATGATTTCAATCCACCCAGGTATGGAATTTACCCTACAACAGTACCAGGGAATGATTTCAATCCACCCAGGAATTTACTCTACCACAATGCCAGGGAATAATTTCAATCCACCCAGGAAAGGAATTTATTCTTCTACAGTGCCAGGGAATGATTTCAATCCACCCAGGTATGGAATTTACCCTACTACAGTGCCAGGGAATGATTTCAATCCACCCAGGAATTACCCTACTACAGTACCTGGGAATGATTTCAATCCACCCAGGAAAGGAATTTACCCTACTACAGTGCCAGGGAATGATTTCAATCCACCCAGGAAAGGAATATACCCTACTACAGTGCCAGGGAATGATTTCAATCCAGCCAGGAATTACCCTACTACAGTGCCAGGGAATGATTTCAAATCCACCCAGGAAAGGAATTTACCCTACTACAGTACCAGGGAATGATTTCAATCCACCCAGAAATTTATCCTACCACAGTGGTAGGGAATGATTTCAAATCCACCCAGGAAAGGAATTTACCCTACTACAGTGCTGGGGAATGATTTCAATCCACCCAGGTAAGGGATTTACCCTACTACAGTGCCAGGGAATGATTTCAATCTTATCAGGAAAAAAAATTTCATCCTGCCATAACATAGGGAAGGAGGACAGTTTAATATTCTACAGAACCAGAGGACAAGTTTCATACTCCCATAATACCACGGAAAGACTAGTCTCAGGGAAAAGAGTTTAGTACTCCAAAAGTACCATGGAGAGATGTTACTATTCTAGCAGTATCAGGAAAAATATTTAATACTCCCACAGCATTATGGAGTTAGTACATCAGCAATATCAGGCAAATTTGGTATCTTGCTATGGTATCAGGGAAAGACCTTAATCTCAACAGGAAAAGAACACTCTCATGGCACACGAAAGAATCAAGTCTTATCAGGGAAAGAGTTCAATCATATTAGGGAAAGAATTCTCTCTGAGTAGAATCAACTTCAATCATATAAACGAGTTAAAAATTTCACCTTTTAAAGAAGAATTTTCTTTTACTGGGAAAAGAATTTAATCTCACTGTCAGAAAAAATTCATCTGTACCATGGAAAGAATTTGAATCTTTGAGGTTCAAGATCTCAAGTTTACCAGGTTCAGGAATTCAAAGTTTCCATGGAAAGAATTTCAACCAAGGAAATAGTTCAGATCGACCAATTTCAAACATGTGATCCTACCAGGTTCTCCTTTCTGTCCAGGTAGGCCGGGCAGTCCTGGCAGACCATTCATGCCTGGGTCTCCACGGTCTCCTGGGAGACCTGCGATGCCAATACCAGGCTGACCGCCCTCTCCAGGAATTCCTGGCTGCCCAGGTGGGCCAGGTCGACCATCCAAACCTGGGAACCCCTTCTCTCCCTGCACACAAAAGGCACAGTCAGCTGTCCCAAGGCTTGTAGTGGGGGAAGGTGTTTGGAGGTACAGAAAAAGAGAGTGACAGAGAGAGAGAGAAAGAGCAACACAGAGACAGTGAGAGAGAGAGGGGCAGACAGAGACAGAGAATTTTGAAGTTGTGTGTGTGTGTGTGTGTGTGTGTGTGTGTGTGTGTGTGGTGTGTGTGTGTGTGTTGTGTATGTGTCACTGGGGGGCTAGTGAAAATATGAGTGCATGCAAAGATGTAAACATGAATACAAGTATATCTTGAATGCATGCGTGGATCTGGATTTGTGTGTTTCTGTTTGTATACCAACACAAGTGGATTTGCATGCAGGCAGATATACACATCTTTTTCATGAAACATTTCTGCTCGGTTCAGCAGAATGAGTTTAAATGTTTTCAAAACAAACAAGATTAAGAAAAGGATGCTATGATCCGAGTGTAAAATGATTGTTGATTATATCCAGAAGCATGCTTTGTGTCTTGTGTCTCACACAGTAAGTATGAAACAGCAGATGTTATCAAGTTGTACCTAACTTCTTTCTTTCATGATGCATTCAGGTACACAATCTGCAACGTCTTCACTTTTCTTCTGCAAGCACTGTTTCCAGCTGACAAGATCTCGCAGTTTTCCTCAGAGAGCTTGTGCCCTGTGTATAAGTCGCAGTTTTCCCCCTTCTGTCAAAAGTACCCCACTAATGCTCATATGATCTATTATTCTGATACCAAGTATTCTTATTGGTTCACTAATATTCTCTACATCAAATTCATCATGCATTATAAGATGAATGGCAAAGCATTTCTTGTTGTTGTTGTTGTTGTTGTTTTTAGATAGTCACCTGAGGCTTCCTCTTTGGGCTGGTGAAGCTGGAATCTAAATCTATCAAATGATTCAGAGCAGAAGTTCACACTGAACTTTCTGAAAGTCAGCACATATCTGACCAGCCTTTTACGAGTGATATAGATTGTATTCTGATCAATTTGTCGCTTGTTAGATTCCATGTGTTTATCTTCTAACTACTGATCCATCCATCCGCTGTTTTTTCACTCACCAACAACCTGTTCATTGAGCCCCGAGTCCTCTTTCAACCACCTTATGGTTATTTTGCAAGCATTAAGTGTTAAAATGCACGATTTCAAACTGGTAGCTTTGAATCCAGCATCTGCAGTTTCAAATGCCTTCAGAACTAAAAAAAAAAAAAAAAAAAAAGCCAAAACATTTTCTTCTCTCTCCACTGCACTGAGTGTGACTCAACAATAAGTGTGAGACGGAGGACTGTCCCTTTAAGCCATTTCTGATTCAGGTGCAAAACAAACTGAATCCTGTGGCCTGGCTGACTTAAAGACAACTCAGAAACGCCAGTGTACACATCTAGTTTCACAACTCCTTTGTTCATGGTGAAAAAGGGTTGACGAAAGACTGTATCATATTTTGATATATATCAAAAGCAGGTTGTGGTGGTAACTGAAACTCTATGGTAGTCACATTGAAAAGAAGAGTACGACTGTAAACAAACATCAAAATAAACACATGACTTATCGCTGTTCAACCACTCCTTGACAGTTTCTTGAAGAGAAAAATCATGTTCACCACTGCAAGGCTTCCTATCTTGCTATCAAAAGTTCCATACTGTCTGTTGTTCACATTGCTGAGTGCCACTAAACCATCAGCACTTGGACGGCATTGATTTAAATTGAACTTT
>CM031613.1:71324070-71341570 GCA_018398815.1 Conus ventricosus
AAAGAGAACAAAACAAATGTCATACTATGGCGACATGCCTTCCCTGGGAACAGCAGCCTGAATTAACGAAACAGTGGTATCATCATGAAAGGCCACCCACACAATATCACTTGACACTGACCACACGATGATATTGCTTTAAAGACTGACCACACAATGATATCACTTGACAGACTGACCACACAATATCACCTGACAGACTGACTACACAATGATATCACTTGACAGACTGACCACACAATATCACTTGAAAGACTGACCACACAATATTGGTTTAAAGACTGACCACACAATATCACTTGACAGACTGACCTCATAACCTCACTTGAAAAGCTGACCATAAAATGACAATCTAAAAGTCTGATCACATAATGATATTTGCAAGGCTAACCGCACAAGGTATCACTCGAAAGGCTGACCATACCACATGACTGTAAAAACTGCTGACCATATCACATGACTGTAAAAGCTGCTGACCATATCACATGACTGTAAAAGCTGCTGACCATATCACATGACTGTAAAAGCTGCTGACCATATCACATGATTGTAAAATCTGCTGACCATATCACATGATTGTAAAAGCTGCTGACCATATCACATGATTGTAAAATCTGCTGACCATATCACATGATTGTAAATGCTGCTGACCATATCACATGATTGTAAAAGCTGATCACATAATGATATTATCTGAAAAGATAACTACACAATATAATTTGAAAGGCTGACTACACAATGACATCACCCGATAGGCTGACCATATCACATAATTTGAAAGGCTGACCATATCACATAATTCGAAAGGCTGACCACACAATGACTTCATTTGAAAGGCTGACTGCAGAGTGACCAGCTATTCAATGTCCCGACTCAAAGGACAGCAGCCCAGTGACTGGACATACAGTTGTATTTCCTAAAAATGACCACAAGACCATATGAAATGAAACACTTATCACACTTAAATGAAAAGACACAATGACATGTGTGACGAGCTGATTACACAATGACATAAATAATCATCAGGATGAGCAGACAATTACATGACTTAAAATGTTGACCATGACGTGAAACGACAGAAAAGACGGTTCACACACTGATAATCATTAAAGTGGAGTTTGTGTTTAAAAAAATAGAAAAAGGCATTTCAATAGTCAAGTCTCTTGAAGGGCATGGGAATGGAAGCATTCAGGAGAAAGTGGAGGATAGGAATAAAGGGATACTGATGGAAGAGGGGGACAGGGAGCTATAAAGAAATGTGATAGTGGAGTGGGAGGGAGAGGGGGAAGAGGGGGTTAAAAGAGGTGTCAGTACACGGGAGGTTGTCTCTTTCTCAGGGTGAAGGGGAGGGAGTGAAGGCATGGGGTGTCAGCAGGACAGAATAATTTTTTTTTTTTTTCTCTTCGCCAACCTCCTCCAAAGTGACAGAATAATCAACTGGTTGATTGCGGTCGCTTTCCTGGAAGAAGAAGAAGAAGAAGACCTTAGCACTGGCTGCACACTCTCAGTGACAGCACGCAGTAACGGCTGGTTTGACAGTACATGGGCCTGTGTGTCTGAAAACTTTCCATACTGCTGTGACTGTAGATAGGGGCATGGGGTGTTCAATCTTAAAACTCATTTCTTTAATTTGAATAGTTTGGCTCCCTTATTTTTTAGACATAAAAAAAATGGATGCTCTTCAATCTCAGAACAATCTTAGGCTAGCTGTGTTCTCGGGTCAAATGCAGCCACAGCGTCTCTTGATAGCGGCTGGACTTGCACAACAATCTGAAGAAAAAGACCAAACATCCTGTCTGAAAAATGACATCAGAGTCTGAATTGAGATTGGGATGATTTCATCTGTGAGGAGTACTTTTATAGCAAGGGACATTTTGATGAAAAGCTTTACTCCTTCTCACTGGTTACCTTGTTTGAGAGTACTAGTAACACCACATGAATGTTTCCAGCGATGACGTAAACCATATTCAAGATGCAGCTATTCACCACCGTTCATCTATCATTGACTATTTTTGTGTCTTGTCCAGACACATGACCTCACAGTCTGTTCACCCACAGGTTGGGCAGTTTTTCACTGAATGAGCGAGCTGTTTAAATGCCAGCACCAGAACAAGATCTGACAGTCTGGCCACTCAGAGAAGCGTCTCAACAAACCTCTTCCACTAAAATGACCTTCTTTTGTTTCAAATACATTTTTCAGGAAGAAATAAACTTCTTTTTTTCTCTGCGTCTCTTGTCTGCATCTGTACTTGGCTAATTGGAGCCATAAGCACCAGTAATTTGGAATCATGTCCATTTAATTTTTTTTCACAGCAAGAGAAGAAATGCCTTCCTTACGTGTTATTTATCATTTATATCTTCCACCCAACTGAAGATTTTCATTCAATTTTCTCTTGTTTTCAAACTGGATTTCTTTGAAATTACTTTTAGCTCCACTACCATTCTGTTCAGAAGTATTTCTGCAGGTCATTATTGAGTGGTTCCATTGCATCCTCTTTTCCTCACCTTTCAGACCAGGCAGACCGGACTCTCCGTCCCGACCAGGCAGACCAGGGAAACCCTGCTGTCCCCTATCTCCCTTGGGGCCAGGCAGACCAGGCAGTCCTTTGGAGGAGTTGCCCGGCAATCCAGGCAGACCTGTGACACCGCGCTCACCCTTCTCCCCAGGAATGCCGTCCAAGCCAGGAAGGCCATTACGTCCACGTTCTCCAGGAAAGGATTGTCCTGATTCTCCCTTTAAACCTGGTTCTCCTTTGGGTCCGGGTTGGCCAGGTAATCCAGGGCGTCCATCCAAGCCAGGTAATCCTGAATTCAAGACACCAGTGTGGTATGAGTCATCATCCATCAAATATCTCAATGAGAAGTCGAATACAGAAGCTTAAGTCAGAGCTGGCGTGAATGTGTTGTTTTTTTTTTTGATCCATCACTTCATATTTTAATGAGAAACATACACACATAACTGTATGCAAAGGTAAGATTTATGTGCATGGCCTTGTCTGCATAATCATGTACACATACTAACTATTCTTTGTCCCAACAGTTCTTGCAATTGTCCCTGCTCAATTCAACAGAGCTTTTTCTGACTTCAGTGAGTCTATTTTCCGTGGTCTTGTTCTCCTTTTCACTCACTTTGCCTTAACATTACCCATGGAGAAGTTCCGTGAACCGACACCTTGACAGCTCCTCCTCACTCAAGATCTTCAACCGACACGACCCAAAGATGTAAACTTTCTTCTTGCTCCCCATCATTACTGCGAAGACCAACAGACACCAATCGTTATTCTGTTCCCAAGCCTTCATCCTCACCTGTGGATCCAGGATCCCCCTTTCTCCCTTGGGGCCGTCTCTCCCCTGAGGTCCTGGAGGTCCAGGGATGCCACGTCCACCCTCTGTGCCTGGCAGACCACGAGGACCATCCTGTCCTGGAAGGCCCGGCAGTCCAGGGTCACCAGGTAAGCCGGAAGGGCCAGGGAAGCCGCGAGGGCCTGGTTCCCCTACAGAACCTTTACCCTGGGACAGCAGTGAGTGGTCCTGCTTTAGTAACAGCTTTACCTGTTGCCTGTAAAACTGCCGACATTTGGTTCCCCTGTCCTGCTTTAGTAACAGCTTTACCTGTTGCCTGTAAAACTGCTGACATTGGTTCCCCTGTCCTGCTTTAGTAACAGCTTTACCTGTTGCCTGTAAAACTGCTGACATCTGGTTCCCCTGTCCTGCTTTAGTAACAGCTTTACCTGTTTCCTGTAAAACTGCTGACATTGGTTCCCCTGTCCTGCTTTAGTAACAGCTTTACCTGTTTCCTGTAAAACTGCCGACATTTGGTTCCCCTGTCCTGCTTTAGTAACAGCTTTACCTGTTACCTGTAAAACTGCTGACATCTGGTTCCCCTATCTTGGACAGCAGTCAGTGGTCCTGCTTTAGTAACAGCTTTACCTGTTACCTGTCTGCTTTTCAAACGGATTGGTGTATCATAACAGAAATAATGTTACCAGGAACCAGAATACTAACAATCAAAAAGTCACAAACCAAATAAAGAATCAGTAATGAAGAAATAATCTGGAGAAAAAAAAAAGAAAGGGGATAAAAAGTGAACACTCATCAAAGCATGAATACAAACGTGTATTGTGCATTCACATGTGCCTGTATATGTCACATAGATGGGTGTGAGACCAAAGCAGACAATAAAATAAAACACAACACACAAAATTTCTACCGTAGTGCCTTTGTTGGTATCTGTTACAATCAGGCAGCATCAATGAACACACAAAACTCCATAGGTAAACTAATCAAAGTTATTACTGTGAATAATTCATGTATATCAATATTTGTTCCCACAGAATGCTTAGTCAGTGGGTCTTTTTTCCATTTTATGCATACACAAGATTTTGAAGACTTCACTATTAATAATTTTCCTTTCATGAGGAGGTCTTTTCTTTTAAGGTTAATATGATCAGCACATCAAATACAGATCGAAATCTTCAAGTATTTATAACAGTCCCGTGCGCGCGCATGCACGCATGCTCACACACACACACACACACACACACACACACACACACACACACACACACACACACACACCATGCATGCATGTGCATACCCATACATAAACAACAGGGAAAAGTCTAAACCTATCACACATAAACACAAAGAGAAAACCTCCACTGTTTCCCATTTGGATAGCAAATAAACCATGTATCACATTAGCAAATAGACCATGTATCACATCAGCAAATAAACCATGTATCACATCAGCAAATAGACCATGTATCACATCAGCAAATAAACCATGTATCACATCAGCAAATAGACCATGTATCACATCAGCAAATAAACCATGTATCACATCAGCAAATAAACCATGTATCACATCAGCAAATAGACCATGTATCACATCAGCAAATAGACCATGTATCACATCAGCAAATAGACCATGTATCACATCAGCAAATAGACCATGTATCACATCAGCAAATAGACCATGTATCACATCAGCACACCACAGCCTGCATCTGCTCATATCTGGAGAAATTTCAGTGGTGAACACTGCATGATAATCTTAGCCAGGAGTCTGGCTCAATCAGTGACAGTCCCACCTGCACATTGCACAGAGTGTGAGTTCAACAGATGTCTGACACAAGCAGATTAGGGACAGCCATGGAAAACCTTACCCCGGGTCGGCCTGGGGGTCCCCGGGGACCTTCAGGTCCTGGTTCTCCATTGAAACCACGGTCTCCTTTCATGCCAATCAGACCTGGCAGTCCTGGCAAGCCATCCATTCCCCGGTCACCCTGTACAGCAAAATATCACACACACACACACACACACACACACACACACACACACGGCTTGTTCACCTAATTGAGAATTTCACACTTTTTAAAGTATAAAAACCACCGGCGTGAAAGCTTGTAAGCTTACAGTGTGCATTATGGTCTACATCCACACACACACCCGGCAACCTTCATATGTTAGCAAACATGCACTGCCACCATGACTACTTTTTTCATTATCTTCATATCGGATATTCTGGAAGAGCTGAACTATTTGATACACCCAGTAAGTGTGTGTATATGTGTGTGTGTGTGTGTGTGTGTGTGTGTGTGTGTGTGTGTGTGTGTGCATGCATGTGCGTGCATATGTGTCTGTGTGCAAAAGAGAGAGAGAATGTGCATGCACATATGTGTATGTATGCATGCAAGTATGCATATGTATGTATGTGCACACATGCATATGTGTCTGCTTGTGAGTGTGAGTGCGAGTGTGTGTGTGTGTGTGTGTGTGTGTGTGTGTGTGTGTGTGTGTGTGTGTGTGTGTGTGCGCACGCGTGTGCCACACTCACATGTAAGCCTCCCTGCATCATGTGTGCATATCGTCTGTGAGTGTGTATACCTGCGCATGTCTTAGCATGTGTGTGTGTGTGTGTGTGTGTGTGTGTGTGTGTGTGTGTGTGTGTGTGTGTGTGTGTGTGTGTGAGAGCATGTGTGTGTGTGAACTCTGAACTCATCTTTATTTTTGTGTGTTTTGGTTACTTGATTTATCCGTGTGCCATCCTAATACGAAACCATTTATACATATTAAACCAGAAAATTAAATCAATACCATTAAACAAGAAAAAGTAGAATGTGTAGGTGAATATAAGTATCTGGGTACTATTTTAGATGATAAGATGAATTTTAATGTAAAATACTCATCTGCAAAAATCCCAATCTACAATATACTGTCTTCAGAAACTTCAATCTCTCGCTGTTAAAAAGGACATCTTAAACATGTTTTCTCATTGTCTTACAGAATCAGTGTTGTCCTTTGGCCTTTTATGCTAGTTTGGACATCTTAGCGCGAAAAACAAAAACATTTTAAACAGAGTGGTGAATACATGTGGAACGATTATTGGCAAAAACAGGAACAGCTAGATAAATTGTATGAATGTCGAGTCACACAAAAAGCTGTGAACATTGCTGCTGACAGTTCTCATGTTCTTTCAAAAAAAAACTACAATGTTCTTGCTGTGGATGAACATTCCAAATTCCAAAATTCAAAACAAACAGAACCAAAAACAGTTTTGTTCCCAGTTTCATCAAACTCCTGAATCAAAACTGAATTTTCAATATGATCCGGTTCAGAAAGCTTGTTTGTATATATGCATGTGTATACATTATTCTCTGTGTGTGTGTGTATACATTATTCTCTGTGTGTGTGTATACATTATTCTCTGTGTGTGTATACATTATTCTCTGTGTGTGTATACATTATTCTCTGTGTGTGTATACATTATTCTCTGTGTGTGTGTACATTATTCTGTGTGTGTGTGTGTGTATTATTCTCTGTGTGTGAGTGGGTGGGTGGGTGGATGGGTGGGTGTGATTCGTGATTTGTTAAATATAGATTCACAAACAAATTTTGATTGCCACTCTTAATTTCTCTTTGGGGATAATAAAGTGTTCTTGACCTGACTTGACTTGACTTGACTTGACTTAAGAGAGTATGCACATAAAAAAAATCCTTGCAGTCTTCTTTTAAACATACCAAACAGAATCACAAAATTTATCAAATACATCACACAAAATGAAATACACAGAAAATTAAAACAGCTGTGTAGGCAGGAGTTTCAGCACAGCCTGCTGTTTGCAGGACGGGAGGCGAACCCACACCGCAGCCATACACAGGGATAGTGTTACGTTTTCGCATGTACTGTTAATGTAAAATGTGTGGTGATCAAATTCCTTTGTAAGACTGAAAACAAGAAAAACAGCTTTCTAAATGTAAAAAAACAAAAACAAAAACAAAAACCTAATGAAACATCAACCTACAAACATTTTGACAAACAACAAAAGAACAATAACCTTTTGGTTGATTTTGCTTTTATTCTATTCATTTGTTTATCTTACCTTCATCCCAGGCAGGCCAGGATTACCAGGAAAACCTTGTTTTCCCTGTAGGACAGATAAAAGGATGAGCAGAAGCCAGACAAGTCACTTGCGCAGTGAATAATCAACTTGCTGTTAATCAAGTAAATAATCAACTTGCTGTCAATCAATCAAGTTGTCTTCTTTTCAGGATGTTCCTTGTACATCCAATACTCACTACAACCTGTATGGAAAAAACACCCTCCTTGAAGGGTGAGGTTAACTGAACTTCGAGTTCTTAACTTTCAATCTTCTTATAACAATTGTCACCATTGTTGAAACAGACAGATGTAAGCGATACTGCATCAGTGTTGACTACCTGATCAAAATATAGTTAACTGTTACTTTCTTACTATTTTGTGTTGACTAAGATGGCCCCTTGTTTGATTACTTCAAACAGGGATCACCTGGCAAAGATATCAAAGCACTGTGCTAAGTCATCAATCAATCACAAAACACAACACAGCACCTGTTTGAAAAGTAGAGGGAACACCAAGTTGTTATCATAGTGTGTGATTGTGCACATTTCTGGGGGAGCTGAGTTTTATACTAAAATGTGAAAGTTTTAATCCTAGTCTTATAAAGGTTTCTCCTCATATCTTTATTGTCTACATTATGAAAATTTACCTCTTAAAAAACTTAGTCTTAAAAAAAAAAATCATACAAAGTGGGGAGTTTTGATGCCGAGGAACATTTTGGGCAGGAATGAAACACATGCTTGCATAAACCAGTCACTGTGTTAACAAGACTTCAGATACCCCCTCCCCCTGTAACAATATTTAATGACAAAAATGTATGGAACAATGATAAGATTTGACTAGCGTCTTGGAACGTTGATTGGAATTTGACATTTACCATACTCCATTTCATAATTTTCTCAAAAAATTAAAAAAACAAAAAACAAAAAAATTAAAAAACAAAAAACAAAAAAAAACAAAAAAAAAACCACCAAAAAACGAATGAAAAAAGAAGAAAAGAAATATGAAGGCGAAGGAAAAAACTGAGACAGACCCTGGGTCCTGCGATTCCTGGAACACCTTTTTCTCCCAGCATTCCTTTGGCACCTGGCACGCCCTGTGCACAGCAAGCATCAACAAGTTAACAGGTGTTCACATCAACCTTTGTATAGCAACATACACACACACATATTCATCACTTCTTTGTCCTTCTTGATATTCTCTGTCTCTTTCTCTAACACAAACACACACACACACACACACACACACACACACACACACACACACCACTTGAATGCTGATGCAAACACTCCCTCATTTCTATCAATGCAATAGACAAACATTGACCCCAAGTTTACCCCTACCAGTTATCCCCAAATACATCCTCTCTAATAAACACACTCATGCATACGTGAGCTAGCACACACACACACACACACACACACACACACACACACACACACACACACACACACACACACACACACACACTTTCTCCTTCCCACACAACCACACACTTACATACATACAAACACACTGAATTTACATACTAAAGTCTTTCCATATCTATTCTATTTGAAGGATCAAATAACAATGAATGCATTTTATTTCTTTAAGCATTTTTACAAACAAATAAGTATTTTTGAAAAAGCCAATAAAAAGATAGACCTATAGAAAAATGGACAGGTAAAGTTTTCAATCCTAATGATGTATATGACAACACTGTACTACACAATGGTCTAGAGATGAAAAGAGGATGAAAAAAAAATTACAAACAACCTGACATGTATGTGCATGGGGAGACAGAATAGCTCAGTTAAAAGATTGTAAGACCTGTCATCCTGGAGATCCTGGAGTCTCAGGTTCGAATCTTCCACAGGCCATTTCAGTGCAAGGAATTTTTCCCTTGGTGTTTATATTGTTTCAACTTCAGTTGCTGAAAAAGTCCTCTGAATGAGACTTTAAACCAGGGTCCCCTGTGAAAACGCATGCATAACATCTTGCATATTTGTAAAATCCAATCACCAACTTTTGGAAGACAAAATCAATTTGGCTGTTGGTTTGGATGACAAGGTAGGAAGCCTGATGTGAAAACAAGAGCATTGATTGCAAAGCACACAGAGCTTTGTCTGCGCAGAGCATATAAATGCTTCAAATGTCTGAAGCGACACAAACTTCGTATGATACAGTTTCATTTGTTTAATGAACAACTGTCTGCTTTGCAGCCCATGGGTCAACTCAACTGAATTTTACAACCACTTCCGGGTCAAAATAATATATCAAACTAAAAACCGAAACGCCACCAAAATACTATGTGAACGCACAAAGCATAAGACGTTATAACAATAAGAATGCTACAAGGCTCCCCCCAGAACGTCACAATGCTTTAAGAAAAGAAAAGAAAAGAAAAATCCCAGTTATCAGGAATGTCCAAGAATGACTTCAGGATGCCAAAACCAAAATAGGATTATCATTTTCAGGTAAGTGGATCAGTCATTTCAAAACCGACTCAGTTTATAGACTGTTCGATATCTCGTCGGTTTCTGCACCAGTCTACCAGAACGCTTTGTAACGATTGGTTCATAAGTGTCAGATTGCAAAGGATACTGGTCTTGCTGAACCTTGGCTGGAACACTTGCAGTGTCTTTGGCACCTGCTGGTTGTACAGGAGCATCACACTCAGAACGTGGACTGTCGGTCTGCAGCGGAGGTCTTGATGCAACTGGTGTCGAAGGCAGGACTTCTGAATGCGATGAGTAGGCTGGTTTGAGTCTGTCAATGGAAATTCGAGCTGATTTTCCATTTTTCAAAATGTCAAAGTATTTGTCCGAGCGTGCAAGAACACGAAATGGTCCATCATAGGGCCTTACCAAAGGCCCTCTGTGAGAGTCAACGCGAACGTACACTTGGTCAGCAAACTGTAAATTGCGGGGCACGTATGTAGTCGGCGAACCATGATGTCCAGGAGGCGGAGGAGCCAGCTTCTGTAAGTTCTCTTGGAGTTCCTGGACAAAAGCGCTGGTAGGAATCAGCTTATCTGCAGATGGGGAAGGGAGAAAATCACCAGGTACTCTGAGATTTGTGCCATAGGTGAAAAGAGCTGGAGCCGCATCCAGATCTTCTTTCCATGTTGTCCGAATGCCTAGTAACACCACAGGTAATTCATCCATCCAGCGTGATCCATTCAGGCGAGACTTGAGAGCGGCTTTCAGACTGCGGTGAAACCGTTCTACCATTCCATTGGCCTGGGGGTGATAAGCAGTGGTGTTTCTGGGGTGAACGCCGAGTACCATGTGAAGCTCACGCCATAGCGTGCTGACAAACTGGCGGCCTTGGTCTGAGGTGATGGTGTCGGGGACTCCAAAACGTGCAATCCAAGAACGTAGCAGAGCTTTTGCGCAGGTGACGGCCTCGGCATTGGGGAGGGGAATGACCTCAGGCCATCGGGTGAATCTGTCCACAATAGTGAGCAGGTAGCTGTTGCCTTCTGAAGGGGGGAGGGGTCCGACCAGGTCAACGTGTATGTCGCCGAAACGTCTGTCAGGAGGTTCAAAGGGAGACAAAGGAGCCTTGGTGTGACGTCCAATTTTGCTTGCCTGGCATGAATGGCAGGTGCGTACCATGTTTCTCACGTCCTTTTTGAGGCCTGGCCAGACGTAACGAGCGGAAATGGCACGGATGGTAGGATTAGATCCAGGGTGGCAAAGGTTGTGAAAAGTGTCAAAGACCGTCTTTGTCCATGAAGGTGGGACCACTGGACGTGGGCGGCTGGTGGAAAAATCACACAGGATTTGGACCCCATCCAGAGAGACATCTCGTAGTTCGAGGGATCCAGGGTTAGCACGCAGGTCGTTGATCTTGGGGTCAGTGACCTGGGCCGCAGCTAGCTGTGCAAGATCTACTGCAGGAACTGGTGAAGTGCAAGCGATCAGTGGCTCTGGGTCTGAAATCGCCGGGTCTGTGTCTGTAACAGGGGCCCTGGAGAGAGTATCAGGTACAATGTTCTCCGACCCACTGATGTACCTGATGTCTGTAGTAAACTCAGCGATATAAGAAAGCTGTCGTTCTTGGCGTGGAGATCTGTTGGTGTCACTAGTGAGAGCATGAGTCAGCGGCTTGTGATCCGTGTATACGGAGAATGTGTTGCCTTCCAAAAAGTAGCGGAAATGTTTGATGGCGCTGTGCATGGCCAGCAACTCGCGATCAAAAGTGGAGTAGCGCCGCTGAGTAGGTGACAGTTTCCTGGAAAAGAAAGCGATGGGTCTCCAAATGTCCTCATGTCGTTGTGACAGCTCTGCTCCGATAGCAGAATCCGATGCATCCACAGAAAGCTTCGTCTCAGCCTGAGGATCTGGGTGATGAAGCATGACAGCCGAAGCCAAAGCAGACTTGGCCTCCTGAAAAGCCGAGTGACATTCAGCTGTCCAGATGAGTTTCTTAGATTTTCCTTTTGTTGCCTCAGTGAGTGGTAAAAGGCGTTTGGCGATTCCAGGCAGAAATCTGTGATAAAAATTCATCATCCCAAGAAATCGCTCAAGTGCTTTCTTGTCTGCGGGCGTTGGCATATCTGCAATCGCACGAACTTTGTCTGGTAGAGGCTGAATTCCAGCTGCTGAGATCATATGTCCCAGGAAATTCAAGGATGAGTGACCAAAGATGCATTTCTTGATGTTGACAACCAGACCGTTCAGAGTCAGTAAACTGAAAACAGTGCGCAGGTCTGTCTCGTGCTGCTCTGGAGTTTAACTTGCCACCAAGATATCATCCAGGTAAACAAAACAGCAATCAACGCCTTGCAGGATTCCATCCATGAGCCGTTGGAAAGCTTGAGCTGCATTCTTCAAGCCAAAAGGCATTTTCAAGAACTCGTACAGGCCAAAAGGAGTTATCACTGCAGTTTTGGGTATATCTTCTGGGGCAACAGGTATCTGATTGTAACCACGCACCAAGTCAATCTTGGAGAAGACTGTTTTTCCATGAAGATGTGCATTGAGGTCTTGAATGTGGGGCAGGGGATAGCGGTCATCTCTGGTCATGTCATTGAGCCTGCGATAGTCACCACAAGGGCGCCAGCCACCACTACTCTTCTTGACCATGTGTAAGGGTGAAGACCATGGAGAACGGGAGCGGCGAACAATACCGAGTTGCTCCATCTCATCAAATTCTGCTTTAGCCGCGGTGAACTTTTCCTGATCAAGGCGACGAGCTCGTGCATGCACTGGGGGGCCCGTGGTTGGAATGTGATGAACAACACCGTGTTTGTTGTCCTTGAAAGATGGAACTAACAGTTCAGGAAACTCCTCCACAATTGCTTCGTACCTGGAGTGGATTCTGTGTATGCGTGGAGTTTGTGAGCGAGTGAGTTGAGCATGAATCACAAATCTGCCATCAAGGGAGACCAGTCTTCTGTTAGTGAGGTCTATTGCCAGTTGATGAGAGGTGAAGAAATCTGCACCAAGAATGGGTTGAGTGACATCAGCGATCCAAAACTTTTGGGTGAAGTTGGCGTCTTTGCCAAATCCTAGCAGAATGTCTCGCTTTCCATAGGTAGGGATAGCTGAACCATTGGCAGCCACGAGGCTAGGTCCACGAGATTTTTTGCGATCCTGTAGCGTCGCTGGAAAAACAGACTCTTCTGCCCCAGTGTCGACAAGGAAAGACCGTCCAGAAAGAAGATCAGCCACTGTAATGGTACCAGTGTTGCTTGTGTGGGCTCGAGTGTCTATGGTATCAGCAGCGTTTGAACTGACTGCAAAAGTCCGTGATGTTGAGCCTTCATGTCTGTTCTGGAGTTGTGGTTTCCTCTGAGTTTGTGATGGAGCCATAGCACAAGGCCTACCATTCACCGTGGTCTCACAGCGCCTAGCCATGCCACCAAACCTTGAATGATATTTACACAGGGTAAATGAAGGGGTGGTCATCTGTGTTTGATTGATTGTGTGCCGGTTCTTTGGTTTGAAATCTCGATTTAAGGCATTCAACTCAGCAGCAGATGAATTGTGAATGTTTGTGTATGGACACCACTGCATTTGCTGTTCGTCTCTATCCCCGAGAGCAGGGTCAGCTTGTTGACAAGTTGCTGCCACAGAAGCTGGTGCTGGCAAATCCACTTCGAGAATACGATCTGCAGTTTTTGCAAGAGTGTCAAGATCAACCTCAGGAGTCTGTGCTAATATACGACGAACTTCAGGAGGAAGCTGGTTAAGAAAAAGGGCACGAAACAGGGTCTGGGGTTCAGAGTTGAGTGAACGCATGTATTGAAGTAGCTCTGTAGGACGTCTATCCCCTAAACCATGCATATTCAACAGTGCAGTGTCTTTTTGAAACTGTGTTGCCTCGTATGCATCTAAAAGTGCTGCTTTGAGGGCCTTGTATTTCTCAGTAGCCGGGGGGTGTTCAATTACTGCTTGGACACGCCTGGAAGTAGCCGAGTCTAAAAGTTGAACCACATGATGGAATTTGGTAAGGTCATTTGTAATGGGCGGTGTGTGAGTGGCAAAGGAAGCTTCCAGGCGTAAAAACCATGCACTGGCATTAGTTGTCCAAAAAGGTGGGGCTTTGAAAGCAACAGCGGCCACTGTAGGGGGTGGAGGGACTGCTTGTGCTGCATGAGCGAGCGTTTGTTGACGAATGGCGTCAGCAAGTTGCTGGATAGCTTCTGACGTAGGCTCCATACTACGAGTGGTCGTAGCGTCTTCTTCTTTTTTCATAAGAAAGATGGAAGAGCTTGGTCACTCATAAAGAGCTTCTACTCACGTCGGGTCACCAATGAAGCGACACAAACTTCGTATGATACAGTTTCATTTGTTTAATGAACAACTGTCTGCTTTGCAGCCCATGGGGTCAACTCAACTGAATTTTACAACCACTTCCGGGTCAAAATAATATATCAAACTAAAAACCGAAACGCCACCAAAATACTATGTGAACGCACAAAGCATAAGACGTTATAACAATAAGAATGCTACATGTCAAATATGAATCAGACAAGCCAGGAAACAAATTGCAATTATTTCTCTCTCCCCACCCCACCTCTCTCTCTGTCTGTGCATATATAAATATACTATTAAATTCTTCAACACACACACACACACACACATATATATATATATATACAATCTTGATATTGCACATGATTTTCAGATGAACTGACCCTCCGTCCTTGCTCTCCTGGGTAGCCACGCTCTCCAGCTTCTCCCTTCATTCCCTGCAAACATCACAATGCAGCACATTGACTGTGGTCCAAGACTAACTTCTGAACGAACAAAAACTGACACTCAGTTCATAATGCTCTGATCCTAAAGTGTGACAGGCTGTAGGCTCACACTGCTGATTCCATGCAAGTTGTCACAAAAGTTGAGTAGAAGCCCCAATATGTTACATTTAGAACACTACAACATTATGCTTGGAAAAAAAGAAATCACACCCCTACCCCTTCACTCCACAAAAACAATTACAGAGACATACAAACTCCTCTGAAAAAACCCACATACATACACATACACAGACACATATATATAGAGAGACAGATGCACAGAAGCACAATTACTCAATTCACTGATGTTGCAAAAACAAAGAAAGACAAAAACAAAACTACACAACAGTAAGAATACAGACAATGCAACAGTGACAAAGCAGACAAGAAAAAACACACAGACAGAGAAATAAGGTGAGAAAGAGAGAGGGAACGAAAAGAACAGAAAAGAGAACAGAGCTGCCAACGTGCTCATGCGGCTTACAGTAGCATTTCACAATTTTCACAGTAGCATATCCAATTTGACAGTAGCAACTTAATTTTGCGCGCGTTCTAAAAAGAAATCAGGCCTATAACCAGTTTTACGGACCACATTAAAGCTACAGTACTCTTAGTATATCTATAAATGTTATTATACAGAGATGAAGCAGAGGAAGAGGCAAATTGTAAAAAAAAAATCTACGTGCTACAGTAAAACCGAAAGCGGAAATGCAGTTCCGACAGACCGATAGAGACGTTACTTAGCGCTGTCCAAACAAAACGAAAGTATCTTCGAATTTTTTTGTTTCGCCGTAGCAATTTAATGATCGTAGTAGCGTCGTAGCAAGCATTCTCTTGGCGTAGCAAACTACGGCGATCTCGTAGCAGTTGGCAGCTATGAGAGAAGAATGATTGCAGATGAAACACAGAACCAGATAACGATAAAAATCAACAAGACACAATCACAACAACGCAGAAATCATAGGAAATCTGGAACCAAACTACGATAAAAATCAAAGATACCAACACACCAACAAAGGAATCAGCCGCCTCACAAACAACAACCCCACAGCAGTAACATTCACAGTCTCCTAGCAGAGCACTCACCACATCTCCTTTCTCCCCCTTCTCCCCGGGCAGTCCAGGAGGTCCCTGGATGATGGTCTTGGGTTCGCCGGTGAAAGGACCTGGGAGGCCAGGAGGACCTGGTTCTCCCTTCTTGCCCTGGATACCCTTGCCTCCTCTGTAGCTGATGCCGGTGGATCCCTTCTCTCCCTTCATCCCATCAAAACCAGGGCTACCCTGCAGTTAGAAAACAAACAAGCGAAAAGTGTGAACTGGCTGAACGTGGGCCATGTTGCTGTTCATCCGTCCAATCGACGAGGACCACTTCAGTCATCTAGGGGTTGATGGGGTGGTGGTGAGATGATTTGTGGATATGCAGGTGGCTGATCAAGCCGATGCGTGAACGGAATGTAAGGCGACAGCTTGGACAGGCAATGTGGGAGACCTGCCCTTGATTGCTGGTGCAGGCTTTCCTTGCCTATCTCTTTTGTTGCACCGCAGCTGTCCCCCTTTCTTCACATACACTGGCACCTTTGTGAATAGAGTAGCACCATCTAGCTCGATCCATAGCAGGTTGTTCTCATGTGTCAGGGCTGACGTTAAATGCTTTCAAGGATTTTTGAGAGTGTCTTTGAAGCTTTTCTTCTGACTGCCATGAGAACACATTCCTTGTTCAGACCTGTTACCCCCAACATTACCTTTCAGTAGTCATGATGACCTGTGTCAGTAGTTTGGGCTCAAATTTGAGCAATTGTCAGTAGTCACCACTACTTCTGGGGGCTGGAATAGCTCAGTTGGTAGAGCGCCGGACTCGTGATCCTGGGGTTGCGGGTTCGAATTTCGGTATAGGGGATTTTTCCCTCGGAGTTAACATTGGTTCTGACTCCATTCCCCACACAGTCCTTCGAATGAGACTATAAACCGAGGTTCCTTTGTGTGAACGCACGCACAACATCTTGCACACACGTAAAATCCCATCACCAACTTTCGGAAGAGAAGGCCAGTTTGGCCGTTGGTATGGATGACACGTGACACATAGCATGCACCTTCCCCGAAGATGGAGTATGGCTGCCTTAATGGCGGGATAGAAAAGGGTCATACACACAAAACTCCACTGCCTGGCTATACAGGAGTGTCCGCAGGAGTATCAGCCTGCGTACGCAGAAAGAAAGAAAAGAACCACTACTTCTGCAGCATTTGATCTCTTTGGCAATTTTCGAGTCTGGGCATATGCGTTTGATTCCCTTTGTGAGAGTGTCAGCTGCTGCGAATGGCAAATTATGTTCCACCAAGAATTCGCATATCACAGCCTCTGACCGTGTCACCTCTAGCTCATCACGCTGCTGTGTAAAGAAGCCTTGCAGAGTGGATTTTTTCCCTTGGCTCTCTCGAATTGTTCGTGTCTGGCTCTTTAACATGTCTGAAACGGTCGTTCTTTCCGCCATGCACACAGCTGAAGTCCGTGTCACAAACAGTGCACCCCACATACGCTTCTCCCTTTTTTCGATGCCTGTAAACAAGACCACTCCTGTGTATACTCCGAAAATGCTGTGGCAGGAGGCGGCCGGGCTTTTCTTTGGTGAAGAGTTGCAAGGGTCAGTTGATTCACTGGCCTTTTCTTTTTTCCCCTTTTTGTTGACATTTTCGCGTGAATCGACTGAGCAGACTGGAGCAGACGAAAGAAACTAGCGCGCATGCGCAAGCAAATCGGAAAATATCAGAATTATCTCCCTTCACGTACTTTCCTTTATGATCGTCGCTGACGGCTTTAGTGGCTGATTTTGTGTGTTTTGTTTGTTTTTTCTCCGTAGTTTGAGCCTGTGTGATTGTAGCACCGTAGC